>OX424575.1:6118436-6580241 GCA_949152435.1 Gastracanthus pulcherrimus | reverse complement strand
TAGCGACCAATTAAAAGGCATTTAAAATGGTTATAACATAATACGAGTTCTTTTCTACACTATAAAAAGAATTACTTATTTTATAAGCAATATTTTCTTAATTTAAGTAATTTGAATACTATTTATTTTCTGCTTTTTTCTTTTATGCGTTCTTATTTTAAGTACAGATGTCTTAAAATAAGTAAAATTCGCGATTTCGTTATTTGTTGTAATGAACAAATTTTAAGAAGAAACAAAAATAAGTAATTTATATTGCTGTGTAAGCTAAGATAGAAGATCTTAGAGATTTATTTCAAATGCTTTATTAAGACGATTTAAAAAATTATTGTATTATGCAAATTATTTATTTTGTTCCCATAAAGAAATCGACGTATACGCTATAAACAGAAAAATCGACAATGACCATCAATATCGCGTTTCCGTTCGCAATAAAAACCTCCGCGCTCCCGCTTTTCCGACGCCCAAAAACACCGTGCCTCGGGTGACGCAACCTCTGCCACGTGCCCGCAAAAAGCTACACCTACAACCACGCCGTTACTGAAGACAATAGACGAGTTAAAAACTCCTCAAACCCAGCCCTTGAACTTTCCGACTGACCGGCAGTAGCGTCTGAGACCGACGCGGCGATTAATCGCGGCGAACCGCGAAAAAAAAACAAGCGAGTGACAGAAAAAAGGCGCCGCACGACACCGGATGTAGGAAGCGACAAGGACGGCGATGAGACTGAAATGACAACGACGATGATGATGATGGCGATGGATAATCGCTGGGGATTGGCGATCATCGGAATTGGCTGCGACTCACCGCTAAGAACGATCGTTGGGTTTTGCCGATTTGGAGACGATCGTTTGTGATTGGCTCTTTGTTGCTGGTATTAAGCGTTTCTTGTGTTGTTAAGTGTTGTGGATTGTTATGGTTGTTAGTTTGAGTATACGCTGAATTTTAATTGCGTCGCAGCTTATCTGCTTTAATGGAAACAATTTAGGTGAGATTAGCTTATAAAGGATATTTTTCTTTGTTTGTATACGTTTATTTTGAGAATTGTCTACTTTGATGCTAGCTATCAAGCTTTTACAACTAAGCTAAGGCTTTTACAACTTTTTAACAAATTTTACCCAGACATTAAAATTAGCAATAAGAAATTTTAGTTTTCTCGTAATAAGTTCCATCCACATCCAGTTTCAGTGCACAATTATAAAAAAAAAAATTCTTACTACTACGACTAAAATAAACAATTTGATTTATTAACACTTTTAAATTTTGAGTTGTTAGACCATAAATATCGACTTTTGACGGATGTTGATTATATATAATGACATACGATCGGAGCAATTGAATCATTCCAAAGGTGTGTAACCATCTGTAATTGATAGAAAAACTATTAACGAGTTAGGGAAACATTTTTTTCCTTGTATGAATTTATACGGATTTATTTTTAGTTATAAACTAAACGCTAACAGCAGCCTCATTAAAATTCAACCACAGGTGAGCTTCAAGTTATGGACACTCTTTATAATCACGATACTTCGTTGTAGCTAGTTAAACAAGTAGTTAGAAAAAATAGTATGAGCGTGAAATTTATCCTTTTAACAATTATGCCCTTAATTCAACTGTACCGTTACATTTGAATTATGATTCAAGAAGAAAAATCTAACAGAACTGCTAAATTTTGTATTTGTATACATTTTATTTCTTTTAGTAAAACAACAATTTCAAATTTAAAATAAGTTAATTAGTACAGTTTTCATACATATCAATTAGCTTCATCGGTAAGCTACTGTAAAAAATAAGATGTCAAAACAAGAAAAATGATTCTCTTACTGAACAAATACCAGGTTTATTGACTCAGCCAACAGTTGAAAAAATAAAAAACATGGACTCTCAATATGCACAGTGTTTTACACCAAAACATTCGTAACAGCACATCGAACCGCAATTCTATACAAGAATATATCAAATCTCAATCACAATTCTTTCATAAGCTACAATGCCCTCTATTAAACTCAATTTTTCTGCGTTCTCTCGTAAGACCTTGCCAAGGCGAGTCCACGTAATCTCCGCGTTCCCATCAACTGCGGCATACACACTACCATGGTCCCACTTCAGAGTCTCGAACTATCCGACACCCGCTACGATCTCTCGCCTGCAAGTGAAAGCTCCCATAAATCCAGAAAAACTACACATCGCGCTCGCACGATCTCGAACTATCTCGAGCATGTACACGATGATGAAGACCAACGATCGCGCCGGTTCTTATCATCGGTATGGATAGGAGAAAGAAGCTATAGCTGGAGATGAGCAAATGCAGTGTAGATGTAGAGGAGATCGGGGTGAGATGGACGTAGTTTACGTGAATACTATGCATCTCAATATTTGTTATATTAATAATAGCGGGATTAGTACATACATGATCGAATTATCAATAATTTAGGTTAATATAATATAATGTTCCAGCATTCCCACTTAGTACCAAATGACTTGCAAAGAAAAAACTCTTATTTGTCTTAACCCTAAATTAGAAATTATTTTTTTTCTAAACAAAATATGCATAAAGCTTTTTCTATTTAATGCTAGGCAAAGTGTTATTTTGATAATTTACAAAAAGGAGAGTATTAAAGTTGCGTGTTCTGGATTCTGATAAATTTTCATACTACTATCAGCATTATTTTCAATCTAGTGTAACTATGAACTAAAAGTTATCTTAAAGTTATAATTATTCACAGATGTATCCATTTTGATCATAATAAAGCAGATTTTTCATACTGGTGACTACCTGTATCTTGGAACCTAGGGCCTATTTAATTAAACTACGGTCGCTAGGCTTAATTTCCAGGTACCAGTAAATAATCTTTAAAGATTCATCAGGATCGAGATATCACAATCCTCACTGGTACTCTCCTTGTTTGTTTCCCTCAACTTCTTTACAATCAAAATATAGTGACAGATACCAAAAGTATAATGCTTTTTCAAAAATAAATTCTGAAAGTACTTCCAAATTATTGGCTAACTCATTTCCACCAAATCCTACTAAATCCAACAACAATACTCTTACCAAACGTAAAGAATCCCCAAAAATCCCAGGCATACCCATCACACCCCGATCTCTCCAATACACACACACACACACACACATCGCATCGCATCGGAAGGAAAATAAGCGAGCAAGAGAGAGAGAGAGAGAGAGGTGAAGGAGGCTCATTAGAGAGTGGCGCACTCCATGGCCATCGCTGCGTGACCGGCTTTCTCGCTCGTGGCGCTTGCACACGCGCGTGCCTCCTCTCTCGCTTCGACTCGACTGTGAGTGGGGGGCTTTCAAACACGAGGAAATGCGCCGGGCAAGGTCGTCCAAAGTGTCTTCCGACAGCGAGATTCGTACACGACGGAGGAGGAATATCGGGTTTCGATGCTGCGTGTGATGCGAGACGATCGCGTAACCCGTGCAATCGATATATTATACACCTACGTGCGGGTCTTGTACTCTTGGGATTGTGCGTGGTGGAGAGGCTGGGCGAGGCTGGGATATTACGAAAAGTTCGAGTAGTGATGTTTGTTTTGAGGTGATTTTGGTGGGAATGGATGTGTAAGTTTGACCTACCTGCGAAGGAATTGGTTCTCAGGTATTTGGGTTTGATTGGGTGTAGATTTGCAAGTGTGGGTATTGACAACATCGGTAGACTCTAATATATTACTATGTAAATCATACTTTCCTCATGGCACGCTCGCGTCATTTAATTAGGCTTTCATTTGAGAGGTAGAAGATGATCATATTTGCAATACAAAATATGTATGAAAGTGACGTATATTTTGAATGGGTATAGTCGGGTGTTTTACGCAGGAGGATTAGATGATAAGACGGTTGTAGATCATATAAGTGTTCGAAGATTTTTAGCTTTGAAGATGTATATTCATAGTTCATCTACGTTCATTTTCTCTATATATACCTATTCTTCCAAATCAGAGCAAAAGTAGTTATTGTGGCAAGTGGACAACCAGCGAGCTGATTTAGTTAATTCCAGTTTGGAATAGTGGGGATTAAATAGTAACTATTGCAAATTTTGAAGGCTCGAAATTACTTAATATTATTCAGTCTCAATTTCGTACGTGAATAGGCGATATTAGAACTAGATCACCTTAAATTGCGAATAGGCGATTTAGAACTAGATCAACTTAAGTTGTCTTCAAGACTTCAAAGACATCTTCAAATTATTCAATCTGGATTGTGTAAGTGAACAGGCAATATAAGAACAGGATTACTTGAAGTTATCTTCGAGTCTTCAAAAATCTAGTTGCTTTTCCGTCCCTAAGTTCAAAGCTCCCATGCAGATTATTTCAAGGTGATGAAACTAAACGACATCGCTTCTTTTTGTTTTTGTTTTATTTAGAAACCTACCAGGAAGATTTCGGCGCGTGTCGAGGTTATTTTCACTGACATTTTTCGAAATTAAGAAATAAAGATTCGATACGTATTCGATATCTCGTGGAGCGGATTAATGTAAGATTTTTTGTTGACATGCAATTTTTTACAACTCACTTACAATATTTATTTATCTAGAACCCTCGGCAGTCGTTTTATTGATTATTAAAATTATTTTACTGTTTGTTTACATTAATATTACGTAAACATCAATTTTCATATTTCGACACCTTCTCGTAAACCTTTTACGTAAGATGCTTTTTTAAAACATTTTTCTTTATAAAACACTTGTAACTTTTATAGTCTTGGATGAGGTGCATAGATAAAATGTAGATAATTTTTTACAGTCAATTGCTTATGAAATCTGACGCATGAAGTTTTATTTGCTATAAACGTTAAATTTTCCAAAATCTTCAGAATGTAATATTTTGTTATATAATTTTTCTTACAACTTTAGTCGCAAAGCGGAGGTTACGCTTTAATGATTTAAAGAGTAAGAAAAAGTCTGTTCAGTATAACTGTATAACAGTATTCTATTTAATGATATATTATATCTGTTTCTTTAATTAAAAAAATTCGACTCTTGAATCGTAATCAGTGACCTGAAAACTTTCTGGTATAATGATTTCGAATGAAATGAGAATAGAGCCTGAAAGGGGTTTATACGCCTTTGAAGATGTTTCCAATCAATTTTTAATCTTTATAAAAGGATTTTTAGATATGTTTAGACATGTATACAGAAACAATTTTAGCTCTTTCAATATGAAATTGTATAAAAAATAAACTGCATTAAAAAAACAACATGTTATTTCGAAATCAAAACTTTTTTACTCATTCAGATTAAGGATGCTCAACATCTGATCCGACGTATAATCAAATTACTCAATCGCCCGAGGTATTACACACAAAACTCAAATATTATAAATTAGAAAAATGATATTTACATCGTTTTACACAATTTTGTTTGATGTTTCTAATGAAGAAATGACTATTTGCCCATCGCTAACTCCCAGTTTATATTTATTCCACACTATTATTAGTTTGCGCATATATAATTATTGCGCAATATATTGTTTCTATGCAACACGAATTCAAACTATTGCGCAACCTACGGAATACGACGGGAACAACTTTATCACGGACTGGCGTTAGCGACTAAATTCGCCGCAGCATTAAGATCTCTGATTCTAACAAATGGTCGTTTAAAAATAAGAATCCATCGCGCGAAAAATACCGGCGCGTAAAATTCCGTTGGCAGTGCGCAAAACTTCGGAGCGCTCGCCAACGTGATTTTCCACGCAGTCGAGAGGAGTTAACTTTTCTCACCTGGGGAAAACTGCGCGCGTGTGTGACACATTGTCGAAAAATGCGATCTTTTTTAAACTTCCAATGTTTCTCGCGGAATCGCAAACTGTTTACATTTGCAATTATTATAAATTAATTGAATTGACTTTTGTACGCATAGAAAAACAAGAGAAATTCGCTGGAGAAACTCATCTTCCTTTTAGGAAAATGTAATTTCACACATAATGCTGCAATCAGAAAGTCTCTGAATAAAACAATGCAGCGTCTTATAATTAAAATTGTCGCTGAAAAAAGAATAAAGAAAAAATTATCTCTGTATTTCTCTTCTGATATGCAAATCACTCATTATTCCAATAAAAATAAAGAACGCCAGTCTCCCTAAAAGCAAAACACTCGACCGAACTTTGCTCAGCATTTTTTCTTGTGTCGCCTCGATCTCGACTGTATTATATACCCAGAATGTCGGCGAGCAAAAAAAAATCAGAGAGGCTTATCGAAAGCCTCGAAAAAAAAATTCGGTTCGCACGAGAATAGAGAGTGGAATGCAATCCGGAGATTACAGGAAACGTCGATTTACGTAGGAAGAGCGTCATCCTTTCACCTCCCCGGCTTGAAAAAATACAATCCGCCGAGCGTTCCTCTCTTTCTCTCCGTTGCAGCCAACCTTCTACAAGGTGTAATTTTATTGTTTAAGCGCTCGGGTCGCCAATTTTTTTTCTCTTGCTTTCGGGAGCCATTCCCGCATCGCGTTACACAATGAGAGAAGGAGTTGCGAGGAAGCAGTTTTTATATATGGTAATTTGGCGGTTGTAGCTATTCGGTGTCTCGCTTAAGTAGCTGCGAAAATTGCTTAAGTGGCGAAAATCCAATCGGTACTTTGTCAATTTTCTTTGGCGCATTGAATTATGTGATTGTAGTTAGCACGTAATTTGCAGTTGTGTTAAATTTATGGGTCTATTGCAGTGTGGTTTTAGTTAGAAGAAATTTCTATTTTTTCTTGTTTTACTTTAGTCGCTTTGTATCCAACTTAATTATTGAGACGTCAAAATTCTGAAATTAAGAGTGATATATTCAATTTTTTATGGTTTAGCTTTATGAAATGATCAGTAGTCAAATTTACTAATTCACTAATTAGTGTCTAAATTTTTATGAAACAATTTCACTTTCAATGTTTTATAGAATAATGAATGTACGTCTGCGCCTTTCGCTGTAGACCATGTTTAATTTTTCATCTTTTTATATAACTCACTTGCTGAGAAAACACAAGGGTTCTCGCTCGCCCGTCAGATTCCATTATTCACTCGTTAAAAGGCTAAAACAAAGCTTTATAAGACTGCGCGCAATCAATGAAGGTAATGAATAGTAAACGGCTTCCGCTATCTAAGTCCCTCTATAAATCAATAAATCGATAGACCTACGTACCTCTAAAATAGTGCCTGTACAGAGTACTTAACATTCGATTAACCTTTGTTCAGCGCGATCAAAATAAATCATACGGAATGTTTCTATTTGTTCGAGGAACGTGCGGGAAAAAAGTTCGAAAGAGGATTAAAATGATTTATTTTTATTACAAGTTTATGCAATGTCTTTGGTGTTTGTTTTTCTCTTATTTATCGAATCGGATTTGCTTGACCTAGAAATTTGGCAAATCCTCAACATTGAAACACGCATACTTTGGCCACATTGTAGTTTTGAGTTACTAAGAATTTAAATGGAACAGGAAAGTCACAGTAACTAATCATCTAATTTAAAATACTCATTAAAGCTAATTGTTATTTTTTTAACGATTCATTATTCACGGTGTTTTGAGCTGCTCTTTCTAAAAACAAGTTTTTTTGTAAGTAAATCATTATATCACTTGATATAATATATATTTAATATTTATGAATATTTATGAATTCAATAACTCTAAGTTTCGCAAACAACATGCAACAGCCAAAAAATATCAGCAATATGCAATACATCCTAAACATATTTATCTTGCATATTAATTACTTATTTTTAGTTTTATTTTCAAATAACATGCATCCAATTAAGTAAGATATTACATAAAACAATATGTCAACGCTACATTTATATAATTTCCGACTTTAATGTCTTGAGTCTCTTCCAAAACCTTCCAGGTAAAACTACAAAAATCGAGCTATTTATCACCTTAACGTTCACCCCTGAATAAAATATGCAACAGCCAAAAATCATCAGTAATATACAAGATGTTCCAAACACAATCAATTATTATTTTTATCTTTAAACAACAATAAAAATAAAAATAATAATTGATTGTGTTAAAAATATATCCATTTAAAATAGGACACATTACATAAAACAATATGTCAACGCTATACATTTATATAATTTCCGACTTTTATCTCTTGATTCCCTTCCAAAAAGAATCTTCCAGGTAAAGCGACAAAGAGAAGCCATCCGTCACCTTAACGTCTTTATCCAAACTTAGAAGCTCTTAGCCAAGCGCGCGTTAAAAATGAAGCGAGAACTCAAGTTTCCACACTCTCTCGCCTCGGAAAAACACACAAACACACGCTCGCAATTTGAATATACACCGCGTACACACGCTCGCACAATGTAAAAGTCTCTCTCTCTCTCTCTCTCTCTCGTCCCATCTCGCCCAAGCGATTCGTCATACCGAGTGGAGTCTTTATACGAGCGCGGCGCTTAGAGAGGAAAATGACGATATTGCGCAACGGAGGAGCGTTGCGTCAGGTAGCGGACTTTCTGCCAAAAACGCATCTAGCGCTAGAGAAAATCATAATCCGCGGCGTTCGCCTCGTGCAGGAGGGACCGAGGCCAAGAGTCATTGAATAATCTCGTCATTTTCACTCGGTGGAATGCGACTTTGCGGGTATACGTGTGTTTTTCGTTTGTCGGGGGCTTTTTTTTTCTATATCTGTTTATAGCGAGAGGGATTTCACTTGTGTACGTGGCGCTTGGAACGTGAGTGTACGAAAATTTTACTTTAATTGAGGGTTTGAGGAGAGAGATGTCTCTTCTCGTTGTTGGAGTTACGTGCGTTATGTAGCTTTTTGTGAGGTAACTGATATCCGTAGTGGGATCGTTTAATTGATAATTAGAAGGTTGATTTATTACTTTCTTTTTGTTTTGAAACATTGTACTTTCGAATCTTATTTTAAAGCAATATTCAAACTATTAAAAGAAGTATATAATATGCGTATCTTTGTAAATGAATACAAATAAAAGATAATTAATTATCTATAGTTTAAGATGAAATTATCTTTTTTACAAAAGAGTAAAAAGTTTCAAAAATATTCAATAATGAGTTTTTCTTAAATAAATCGTTTTCATAAAATGTAAGAAAAGATAATTTAACCTAGATACAATGCTATCTAGATAACAAAATATCAATAGATTATCTAATTAAATTGCAAAACGAAATTGTATTTCGGATAATCTAAGACAACTTTTTTATCTTTTTAAAATAAAGTCATCTATTATCTCGTTACAGATTTATCGAGAAAAATATATATCCAGATAACATATAACTTTTAATTCCGCATTGCAATTTCCTCATTCACCTAGATAAACAAATACTTATTACCCAAAGATAAAAGATAAAAATTCACCCACAAACTACGAGTTATCCTCTCAAAATCCCAAAGCATCGCTTCGCCACCGGCATTCTACAGAAAAGCTCACGCGCTCATCCTATCTCGAATTTCTCGTGTGAATCTCGAGCGTGTACACGCTCGCGCGTACCTACACCGCATCTCCGAGCGCGCGGACGACCCGAGAGAATGAGAGCGAGAGCCGCGCGCGATCATATTACGTCCTCAATGAATGCCCCGTCTTTCTCCGGGAGAGCGCCGCGGTGTCTTCGCACTCTCTTTCTCTCTCTCCCGGCGCGCGACCTTTGTTTTTCTTTTCCCCCGGCGATCACGGGGGAGTGAAAGCACGCGCATCGGCGTCTCGACGCTCCATCGGAGCTTTTTCGGCTTCGGAAATAGAACGCGTGGGTTGTAGGGGAGGGAGCTTGAGTCGGCGCGCCACCATTTCTCCGCAGCCGGCGTCGAGTTCTTTGGGCTCCGGTAGGTGTTTATGGGTTGTATTAATTTACATTAACTAAATATAGGGTGCGCTTGGAGTGGGATATTTGTGGGAGGATGTGCAGTTGGAGTTTTTTGGAGTACTGCAATTTTCAGGGGATCGGACGCATTGGACCAGATGGTTTCAACGTTGAGTGTATGTGAAAAGATCCTATTTGTGAATAGGATGTATATGCAATTTTTGTATTGGTGAATAGGATTTAATAGATTTCTCACACTAGGGATGATTGTTGGTATTTTTAGTGATTTTTCTTTGGGTTTGAGGAAGTATGGTATGAATATGTAGGTTTTCATGGGAACTGATGGCAATTGATGTTTGAATTATGTCAATTGAAATCTAATATTTACTATTGGGTACCGATAAAATTGATTTTGATTGGCATGTAAATACTGGTACGAAAAAATTAAGTCAATTCATAGAATAATTTGAATTTTTGTAAATATTTGCAGAAGATGTAAGTGTGTCAAAGTTGGGTCGCATGTCGTCACCGTACTAAAACTTTAAGGGATGCGCTCGTGATATTCGTAAAGTCACAACCTTAAAGGTCTATACCGAGATATCCAAGAATTTCAAATGTTCATAAGGTAAGTACACGGAGGAAAAAGAGTTATTCTTTTAAATTTATCATTTACTTTCTCTCATTGTGTGATCTATCTCAAGCTCTTTTCTCAATTATTAATTTTTCACTGATATTTTGTATTAATATAATCTTTTTTATAGATTCTTTCATATTACAAAACAGTACAATTTTAAAATTAATGCTGATTTTAACGACAATAAAGCTCGTCTTCAATAATAAAGATTCGTCAAGCTTATTAAACTCGTCTTATAAAATAATTCTCTCACATGCATATCACGTACTACACACACATATTTATTGTCCACGACATTACGACTACACAGCTGCTCTAATCCCAATTATTATCAGTACAATCAACTCATATACCGATTAAAAAAGAGAGCATACAATGAATTACTAATAATTTCTTAATCAATATAATTTCTCTCCACTACAATATTCACTCCATCTCGCCAAATCCCCCGTCCTAAAAACCCGAGGCCGCCTCGCCGTATTTTATTAATCCGTCCTTATACATTCGCGCATCAACGCGCCAACATCGCACAGACCCGCGCCGCAATGCTCCACCAGTCCACCGCGCATATCTAATCTACCTCACCAATCTAATCTCGTCCGTATAAAAACCTCGCGCAATGACACTCACTCACTCGCTCGCCCAGCAACAACAACAAAAAACAGGTAACCGAGCGCAGGGAAGCTTCCGCGACTTTGGATCACACGCGTGCATCGAAATCGAGGCGCGGTCACGCCTGAATTTTCAGAGGTAAGTCGACGAGAGCCGCGGTGAGGCTCAAGGCTGACTCAAGGACGCGCCGCGCCGGTCGCCGGCCGGTTTCACGAGTGCGCATTATTATGCGCCGTGTCGGTCGGGACACGCGGTTGACAATTTCTTTGTTGCTGGTTGTTTTGGGCGACTGTTGGGAGCGAGGATGAGGATCGTAGTGAGCGTGGCAGTGTAATGAGGGAGAGGTGGCACGTGTGGGGCATGTGAGAATCTGGTAGAATCAAGGTTAGAAGATGGGGTTTGGGGAGCATAACCTCAAAATTTGGTTTGGGAATGGGATAAAGTGGAATGTATGATGAGTGTATTGATAAAGAAGAGGATGTTATATGTTTTTCATGGGAATTAGTGAATATTCAATGCAGAATTAGGGGATTTTTCAGTAATTGAGTGGTAGTGACTGACTTGCTATGGATTCATTTTTAGAGAGCATCTTATAATACAACATGAACGTTTGCGATTTTCTAATATATTTACTACTCACAATAGTAGTTCTACATCTCATGTTTTACAGTACGATACAGTAAAGGAGTACAAACACCTGTATATATTTCAAATCTTCATGATTTTAATAAAGTTGCAATAAATTTTCACCTATAGAGGGCGCACAGATTGATAATTTATTATACACATAGATATTTAAAGGGCTCATTTTCATAGCACAACAATTATTAATATAAGTACGAGATTAATTAAAAATGAGAAACGCATTCGAAAAAAGTACACAAATCTTTATCAATATAATATATAATATAATATTCTACAAGCACTATTTTCTACAGCACCGTTTTTCTACAATAACCTAAACTTACTATATCTAATTTAATCTTTAAAACCTACAGAAGGATATTCCTATAACATTCGTACTCCTTTAAACTTAGTCATAATGGATCGAATTACGACGATTGTAGCGTCTGTTCCTGCTCGGCGCGTGCCAAAAGTAAGTATCGCGGACTGACTGTATGTGACGGATGTAAACAAGGAAATTTTTCTCACTGGTTCGTTATAATGAGCTTGTCAGGAGACGAGAAATTTTTCGTACGGGGGCTTGATTTACGGCAGCTGGCAAAAATGCGAAACGAACCTGTTTTGGTGGCTGATATTTATGGGCCGGTTTATCGGCGGAGGTATATCTATCGATGCCTTATTGGACGCGAAAAGAAAATGAGTGAGAAATCGTATATTTGGTACGGGATGAGGGCTAAAAATAGAAACTCGAATGACTTTGTTTGTATTCAAATGAATGGGGGTTCTTAAATTTGCATTTGAAAATAAAAAGGAAAAAATTGAAATGCTATGTGCGTATTTGGTTGAGTTGCCGTGGATGAACCGGTTCAAGGATTTGACGACAAAGTGTTGCAAATTTTAAAATTATTTTGGCACCAGTAAGTACTACTAAAATTTTAACTATTAATCATTCAGCCTTCCAATTGTTACACTTTCTCATTTTTTATGATTATATCTTATTTTTGTAATTAATACATAATATTGAATTTAAGGTTAGAAATATAAAAATAGTAATTCATCGACACTATTTTTTTCATAAGCAATTGAAAAAACTGTTTTATTGAAATCTTATTTACACATAAAAATTTTCATTTTCTTATATTTAAATAACTATCAATTTCGTACCTTTATTCAATAGCAAATGATATGAAGTTTTAAGATGCTGCAATTCTTTCGGTCGAACCTTTCTCAGAACCGTTCTATTACCTATATAATAAAGTTCTACTAAAATCCTAAAAATGAATCATCGAACCTCTCAATCGTGATACCTAATATATATCAAGAAAACCACATTCCCATAAAAAAGGCATACTCATTTTCTTCGCGAAAATCCACTAACAATTTCATTTCCCTCCTGAATCACCCATCCAAAATTAGACAATCCCACTCCCCTCTCGTTACAACACTGTATACACCCGGCATCTCCTAGTCACGCTCGCGCTCGAAAACTACTTGCGATACACATCGCACGCCGAAGTGCACATCCCGCGGGCAAATTGCGGCATCAGCGGGCGGTATATACCCAAGCCAGCACAGCGGTACAAATTACACGGATTACGACTGCGTCAAAGCGCACATACACATCCTCCGCTCTCGAAATTTCGCACGAAGGCGCATCGCGGCGGAATTCGCGAGCGGCCAATTTCTGCCTCGCTGCAGTTATGTCAGTTACTTATAGGTGCGCATTGTCTGCCATGCGCGCGCGACTTTTGGCAAGCGAGCGCACTTCCTCTCTGTGAGTCAAGTTGGGTGTTCTATTGGGAGGCGAGAGGAATGTTCGAAAATTTTGACGAGTGTACGCAGAGCCAAGGAGCGAAGTCTCGAGTGTGCCCGCGAAATTCTACATTCGGTGGATGAGGAGTCGGGGAAAAGTGGTGGTGATGTTTTTCTTGTCTGGGTTAATTTTGTTTTTGTAAGTGGGGTGGGTAAACATAATTTGCAGGATGATTGCGGAGTTATTTTAATTGACGTGTGGTTTATTCTATAATGAGCTGAGTAAACAGTGTTGCTCGCTTGGTTGATAATTATTGTGGCCGGCGATGTTCGTTATCGCGTTAAATATTTATGCTTAGAATTAATTTGCATTGTTAATGAAATAACGTTTATTTTAATTATTATTGCATTTATTAATGAAATACGTATAGCTGCTGAATAAATAATGTATTATTTGGCTATGTTCAGTAAGATATTTTTCATTATATATTATTATAATAGAAATTATAGACTTATTTTTATGAACAACAAAAAGCGTCAAAATAAATCATGTATTTCTTTATTTCGACGCCTCACACGAAGACTAACCGATTTCACCTTTCAAAACTATCATGCAGTTTTTATGTGTTAACCTCATTAAAATATTTCGCACAAGAATTTTTCAAATCTCTCCTCAATTACAGACTTACAAAAAAATGTATTATATTTATAAACTGGCTAAATAAACAATTTATATTATTCGCCTAACTTCATTATTAAACCACTACTTTACAAATTTCTAGACAAGAATTTTCGACCCGTTTAAAAAACACGTTTTTAAATTATAAAATTATGACAATACACAGTGTACCTTCGGTATAAAAGATCCTCGAGAATGAGATATGGAAATAGAGGAAGCCGACGAGACGACGCGCGCCGCGCCGACCGAGCGTTGATCGTGACACTTTTGCTGGATGCTGGATTAGCGGTTAAATACGAGAGACACGTGCTTAGAAAAATACTTGCGCCTGCGCGGCCTAGAATTTCGGGAGAATATATACGTCGTCGCGTGCGTAGGCATACCTATCGTGATTCTCGTATAAGTTGAAGATTTTCAATGCGATCGGTCTGGTAAATTCTACTATGCGATAAAAATTTAAGAGAATTTTTTGTATTTTAAGGTGTCAATACATTTTTATTGAGGTTTATAGGGATCTAATTGATTTTTGTTTTTCAAGTATGAAAAATTATGGAAAGTTTATAAAAATATTGTATTGAATGCCTAGTAATTTTTACATTGAATCTTTTATTTTTAAATTGTATTTTTTTTACATTAAGGCGAGAAGGGGTACCTTTGAAATTTATTACTTCGGTAATTCGAGTTGTTAAGCAATTATTAATAGAAAAGGTTGAAATTTCAACCAAAAATGCAATTTATTAAAATGCATGATAACATTTCGTAGCAATACTGGCAGATCTATTAAAAATAATGCCAGTTTGACAATTCCATTCGCATTTACCAGAAAAAATAATTCGAAATTTTATGCACATAACATCATGTTGTGGATGATAACACACTCGCATACTCTTTAAAATCACCAGACCGATAAGAATAATAAAAAGATTTTCAATCACCATCTACGAAACGTAAACAAATACAAAATTATCATTCCTACACTCAGCACCTTGTACTCCTAACCGCTATAACAATCATCCACAAGCCACCGCAACACCTACAACATTGCGTAACACAACTCAAAGCGCATGACCCTTTGTTATCGCAGCTGTTGCTCGCGGTATACACACGAGGAAGGAAAAAAAGTTGAGCGCAAGGAAAAGCCGGCGCGACTCGCGTGGCGGCACGCGTCAACACGCATGCAACGCGCGCAGACATGGAAAAAGGGCCTCGACCCAGATCGCATTGCAGTCGCGCGCACGCGGGCGATTTCGCCTGCGCGCGAAATTTTCCAAGATCGGCGCGGCGGCGGCGGCCGAAATCTATGTTTAGCGCCGGGAGAGGGAGGACGCGATGCTTTTCCGCCTTGCGTATATAGCCGCGAATTGTATTTTCATTTTCTGCATGGGTCGAGATGGGGGGTGGGGGAGGTATTTTAATATTTTAATATAGCGATTATGATTGTGCGATGATTGATCTGGAATGAAAAGTAACGAGTCATGCTGTTTACGTTTGTAAACGTTTGTTAAGATATATGTAATGCGTTAAGTTTAATTGTGTAAGTTGTTTTGTTGAAAATTGTTTTACGGATAAGAATTCATTATAGTGTTATTGATTGCGTAATACAGGAATTATATACATAGGAGTAATTGAATTATTTTCAGGTATAGATTAATCTTGAAGATTGGATTAACATTGAAGAGAATTGGATTATTCAATGATAGATAAATCAAAACAAACAATCTTTTCTAGGATGTTTGATTCAGTATCAAATGATATTTAATGTATTGTATTTTTGATGAATAAAAAGCACAGATCGCAGCATATTTTTATTCAAAATGTTAAATAGATTTTTTCTATGATCTATGTATCTCAGTTATAAAACTAATACAATTTACACAGAATCATTGAAAATTATAATTAATAAAGCGAAAATGCAATAGAAAAACCATTCATTTTTCAAACGAATTGTTATAAAAACAATACGTTATGAGTTTTTATATAAAAACAAATTCAAGGTATATATAAAATCATAATTGACTTTCTGAAACACTTACTATATGACTTTACCATAAGAACTGATAAGTGACCACTTTACCAATACTGTAAGTCAAGTGACCAATTTTTACCTATTTAAAACTTCTGTAATTGAAATTCTGAGACTGATTTTTATTGCGAAAAACTCATGAGTTATAGAGTAAAAGGTTAAAATAAAATGTCTCAATAGTTTCCGAAACTCTAAACCCGATATATATCTACTGAAAATCAAAAGTTCCTCAAACTGGACACATTACCTGTACCCACCTTAAAATAAAAATTTCAATTTAAGTATAATTCATACTGAACTAATAAATAACATATACAGTAGTCTCGCGTTACTTTTCTGCTGGTTAATTACCTCTTAGGCATGCCCCCTGATACACAAACGCACTCCCACACGTGACTGTCCCCACCTTTCCGCCTGCTGCAGATCGCTACTAGTGTCGTACGACTTTAAAACAAGTGAATGGAGGGGAAAGAGCGCACGCGACTGGCTCTCGCTAATGTCCGACTTCTCGAAATAGCACCACCCCAGAGCCCCGCGCGCAGGCAATTAAGGTGAGACTACTGTATTTTACTATTAGTATTACATTACACACTTTTGATTCAATAGGTAAGGAATTGCAATAGAATCAATTCGAGGCATTTAATTAATTTAATCTTAGTGGTGTTATACGAATCAAAGCCCTTTCATCTTTTAAGTATGTTTGTATTGATACTTGACAACGACTAACCCTTTATGATTCGAAAAATAATTAAAAGTTTTTATAGACCCTTACATGCTTCAAGCCTTTACAGTGAACTATTTCTGTAGGCAATCACATTTGAGCCTTCGTTAAAGCTCCGCAATAGGTAATATCAGGCTTTAACTGGTTTAGTTTTCTAGTTCTGTATGGAGATTAAATTTTCGATAGCAGTAAAAAACGTAAACGAGTATTTGCTGTTTGGAGCATTGCTTGATGTTAAAAATGAAGAAGGTGCGACTCCGATCGGGTACTTGCAACCTTGAGATGAAGAGGAAGTTGAAAATATGAAGAATAGAAAGATAGACAAGTGCACAACGACGTACGACGTGCAGGTGGACATTAACAAAATGGTAGTTCACACGCAAAACATAGTTTTGTTGGATATGTTGGAGACCGAAGAGTTGAAAGTATTGTATCCGATTGGGTAATGTTGTAAAATCTCAATTTAGAAGAAGCGTAATTAGAAGAGATTTGATTCAGCAAGCACAAGATGTCTTGAGATTGGTAACTGGTTTAGATTTTGCAGAAACTTGCTTTGAAATAATTTTCAAATACTTTGATGATAAGCAATTGCAATTATTCATCAGTGTTAAAATTGACTGAAATAGTATTTTGTACGAATCATGCAATATATTATTCAAGATATCGTTTCATATCTTTACCTAATTTACCTTATTTGGACTGTAAACTTAACCCTTGAAAGTTCATGACTAATACAGCTAAAATGGAACGTTTATGGTGTGATATCCGGATTACTTTTTCTAACTTTAGGGGCTAAAAGATAGATAAGGTCTGTTCGATTAAGAAAGTTGTTCCGCTTGGTCACACGCCGCCATCTTGGTCATCTAGCAGAAAAGCGGAGTGAACTATGAGGATGCAGGTGAGCGCCGACCTCGGGCCAGTAGATGGCGCGAGCGGAAAAAGACTAACCAATCAGAGCGTAGAAATTGCCGCTTCTCGAGCGTAGAAATTGCCAAGTCGCCATCCTCATAGATTCTCCCAGAGCGGATAAACTTCCTTAAATGAACAAACCTATAATACATCATTAAAGACGCAACAAATGCATGCTAACATCCATACAATAACACCCTAGAAAGTAATACAGGTATCTCAATGCCGTGAAAGCTCTGGAAAAAATTCCAATGTAGACATCAGGACAATAATTAAAAAATGTTTGTCTCAATTTTAGCTTTGTTTTGTCTTCAACCAAACCCCACTCAAAGCATTCTAAAAAAATGCACATTCCCGATCACTACCGGGTCGCTCGAACCCGCGACGATGCGCCACCATACACTCTCTCTATCTCTCTCTCTGTCTCTTTCTCTTTCTCGACTTCCTTTTGACCTATTTTTAACGACGAACGACCGATCGCGTCGCCGTCGTACCCCTTCCCAAGGTTTCTCTACGAGCGCGCGCGCGCCTCAGGAAATCGCGAAGCGAGCGGAACTCGATCCCGGCGCGGCGCCGAGATAGCGACAATAACCCCGCGGTGTCATCACGAGGCGCGCGGCGCATCGCGTTGCATGCTTTTAAGTTTAAAACAATGTGTGGCTTAGAAAATTGGTGGTGGGATTCGTTGGATATTTGCATTTTTTTTAGTTAATTTATTTTGAGTGATGGGTGCTTACTGATAGTTAGATAAAATCTTGTTTCATAGGTTATTATGTATAAGGTTATGCAGGTTATGTAAGGTTGAAATGCAAGGTAGACGGGAAAAATAGAATTTTAGTATAAAGGATGTTGTGGCGTTACATCACGTATATACGTATGAAATTCTTCTTTTCGATTTTGTCAATATTATGCACTAAAATATATATATATTTTTTTAAATAAATATTATCATTCCATATAGCTTTATAATGATTAACTTATTTTAAAGTGATGTAGTCTTATCAGGTACTGTAACTAAATTATAATTAAAATTCTTATAACGTGTCAAAACTATGAATTAAAGTATCCGTTTAAAATAGCGCTTAATAATTGTCATATGAGTTATAAGGATTTTAACTAAATATAAGGAGAATAAAAAATGGTTTTATATTTAGACCTGATGAATAGTATTATGATAAATTCTATTTACAATATGCTATTTGAAATATATGTATACCTAAGTAATGACGTACATCATTATTATTCATTGCTTTTACTTTTTTGTTAACCCTCGTTAAATGTATGAATTTTGTTTTGAATTGAAACTTATTTTTATTTTTGCCTAAAATAAATGTTTTTAGAGTATGCGTTACATGCGAAACTTATTAGCTGAAAATCTTAGTCATTGGTGTATTTTTATAATGATGAAGATATTTTTGCTTTTAGGACGAATATAAGTTTACAAGGTATACATTGAAAACATATTTGTGCCAAATTTAAAGGATAGTTAAAATTGGAGCCTCTAGTGCTGTAACGTATAAATCCATTCATTCATGTGAGTTTACGCGTGCAGTATATAAACCTTGATTTATCGCAAAATAGTTCATGAACCAACCCATTAACTAATTTACTTTATTACCACAAAAATATTTATATCAATTAAAATAATACTACACTATACATAACCAATTTTTCTATTTGCATATTATACAAGAACAAATATTCGACCACAAAAAAAAAATTCAGCGTTTTATATTTCTCTCCTTACGCAAGCAAATATTTCTCACTACTTCCTCGATCAGCAAAGCTCGACAACAAAAAAAATGCATTCTAAACTACATTCGCAGGACTCGTGGCACTTCCAGGTCCGCCTCGCATATACGTACAGTTATTCGCGAACGCAGCAGCGTTTCGACACCTTATTCCGAAATATAATCGGATTTCGCAGCCGAGCGTGCACGCATCCGCGAATTATTTTCCTGGCTTTTTTTAAAGCGCGCGCGGCTCGCGCCCTAAAAATATTGCGGACGCTCGCGTTTCCTCGTTTCGATTGCCGAGTCGTCGTTTTCGTTTTCGTTCTCGTCGTCTCGGTGGTTCGCTCGGGTCTGCCGAAAAATTCTAAGAATATGCGCTTGATTATGCGCGGCTAAATTTACAAGTGCGAGATTCGTTTTGACGCGGGGCTGCAAGTATTAAATTGAGATTCTTGTGGTATGAGGAAAGTAGTTGTTTGGATATATATATACTTAATTTTGTTTGTCGGCATTCTTTGACCCGTTTTGTTAAAATTTCATTAATTGAATAAATTGTTTTATAAGTTTTACCAAAAAATATATTAATTTTATTAAATGCCAATACTTATAAGGATTATACGTTCTAGTAAATTTGACTATAAAACGATCGAAAGAACTCTTAGATTAGTTATTACAAATTTCGACAATTTTTATTGATGTCCTCTTCTCAATTAGTACAAGCTTATTCAAAATAAGTATAAATATTTTTACAATAATATTTTAGATAACAAGTAAAAAGTTTGTACAATGTTTGTAAAAACAATTATCTCGCATTATTTCTGTCTGAAATAATATAGCGTGCCATCGATTAAACATTTCTTAAATAATATATTTATTTCTTAATAATATAAGGTAGTGGAACCAGTCCTCGATCAGTAACCAATTGTCGATCATTTTGACGAAATAGACAGTTTTTACACTTGTTTCTACTAATATTTTTATTTAGGAAAACGCTTTTTGTATAAAAAATATTGATGAACCAATAATCGACCATTAAAAATTAAGTCGCTTTTAGCCAAACTTCGTATAAAAAAGATTTAGATTAGTCGAACAGACATTGAGTGCACCTCTGCTCCGTTCTTACGCGGATAGGTAATGAGAGGCAACTTTTAATCTGACATTTTCCATAATTTTACCTTGTTTCTTTTATTAGAATAAGTTTAATACTACACTTCTTTGACAGCATAAGTGAAATAAGACAGTTGAAACATGATTTAATTAATTATAGTGTTATTTTTTAAGCGATCGAAAATTGGTTCTCATTTCAGCGTCATAATCTATTGTCGATCATCAATAAATTCTTAGCAATAACTATATTTTTTAATTATATATTATACATTTTCTATCATTATAATAACTAAATTAATAACAACATTTATTTTTAGTAAAAACAAGTTGAAAGAAAACTACTCCCAACAGTAGATATTATGAAAACAATATTTTAGGTTAATAAGTAAGTCTAGTGCTTAATAACTGCGAAAAACTCTTTGAATGAACCTTATACGGCATTACTAATTAATGTTATGAAATAATTTTATAATTTCTTGCAAATTTAATATTTTTTAGTAAGGTTTTTATTAAAATACAATTCCTACCCTTACGTTTCATGTGTTAAGATTGATCGACAATTGGTTACTTTACGCATATCGACAACTACTCTCCAGTGTCAAATAGTGCTCGAGAATTGGTTCTATGGAGTTTTTATAATTTAAGTAAAATTTTAAATAAATACATAAAAAAATATGTTTAAACCCATCGTTATTATTATAACTAAATAGTAAATTAACTGATAAAACCACATTCAAACGAATTTTTTCTTTATAAACATGTTCCTTTATATTTTAGGCATCATCCGTTAAAGTAACGTATATTATTTACAAACAACAAAATAATCATCAAATAAAAGCCAAAACGCCAGCAATCGACGTATAAAAAAACCCCACTCAAACTTCCCTCCAACCAAGTACAAAGAAAAACCATTTTTCATACTACCGCTACCACAAAACCCCCTCAAATCTCAAAAAAAAACAAAGACTCCACGAAAATCCACTCTTCTCTCAAACGTGCCTCTGCACCTCAACACCTCTTCACTCCACCGCACTCGTCCGTCGTGTCCAGTGTCTCTCGTGCTCCATCGATTTGCCAATCTCGTTTCGCGCGCGACGCCGCGGAGATTTTCCTCGAAATCCAGGTACACACGCGCGCGTATAATATAACGAGATTCGCGTTGTCGTCCGTGATTTACGTAATAGCTGCCGTCGGCGTAACGCGGCTCGGTAATGCGACTTAGCCGAAGGAGAGGAAGAAGAGTGTCGCGTGCAATTTTGCGCACCTCGGGGATCCTTATGCTTTTTTTTGAAGGTCGAGGAGATCGACGGCGACTTGCGACATCTCGAGGGGGGGGGGGGGGCAATGGTCGGTGGAAATATTTGATGAGAGACGCGGAGGAGCAAATTACACTGGGGAAAGAGAGGTGCACTTGGGTTTGAATTTCCCGCCAAATTGGCGGGAAGCGCGCGAAGGGGACTTTTAAGGAGGAATTTGCATAGTGATTACGGAGCGGAGAAGTGGGTACTTTTGAGTTTCTTTTTGGTTTCTGTGTGTGCACTGTGTGCGGTTTGACACAGTTTGCGGTGAGGTTAATGCCTGGTTGCAAATGACTTTGTAAAAGTATAGAATCAACAATTAGGGGTAACAGGTTGTAGCTATCAATGGGTAAAGAAGAAATAAGGAAAATGAGTCCTGAATTTGAAGATGTGTTGTTTTATAATGCGTTTTCGGTGGATTTCAAGAAAGTGAATCTTAGAAAAGTAATATAAAAAGGAAAATAGAGAAATGCATACGAAATATGAATATTATATAGTAATAATAATAACAACAATATAGGCAGAAAGTAATAACAATAATAATAACGGTAGATAATAAGATATGATAATAAAGATACAGACACATGATATATAATCAATTGAAGATCTAAGTTTTTATGACTTACACGTATATCGAGGTATAAATCATAAATGATTCTTTAGTAGTTTACTCTTAAGTAGTTCGTTTAATGCAAGTTTAGTGTATCTTTTTGTGATTCACAATGCAGTCATACTACAACACTGTTCTCGTATTTGTTACAAAGTATAATCTAATCTTAGTAAATAAATAAGAAATAACACAATTATTATAGCCGGTGCTTTTTGCAGTCATCTTTAATATTTTATTGAATCCTTGTATACTAGGCCAAGGTAGGAAAAATTTAAAGCCGGAAAGTCCCGTCTGAATAGTCTCTGGAATATATACAATGGGTGACTCTCGACATTTTTTTTATGACACCTGAAATATTCGCCAACTTATCTAATCTGCTCCGTAATTAATCGACGGCCGAGATATCTCGGCCTTATAAACGAGAAAACTCGTGCATAATACACTCGATACAAAGGCGCGAAGTGTCACGTGAACTATAAAGAAAATTAATCGATACGTTTTTCACAGGGCAGAGATAATGCTCTAAAGTCGCAACATTTTAGAAAATTTCGAATTGTAAGCCATTGCGTTTCCTGGAAAAACGAGTTTATGTCATAAATTTATCATTATCAATCAAATGGAAAGTATATAGAAACTTCCCCTTTCGCCGGGAGAAATCACCGTCAAAACTCGCCTGTGTCCTGACGTGCGCCTCGAACTTCTCTTTAAAAATTGAAAGTTATATTTAGCACGGATACTTACTCGTGAAGATAACATTGTAACTTTGCATGCAATGTTAATTAGTATTTAAAAACAAAACTTCATGTGGTTCATTGACTTCGCGTTAAATAAATAAAACAATTTGACAGAACACTTTCAACAAGTTACATAAATTACAGGTATATAGATAAATTAAATTTTCACCTCAAATTGAATTTCATTAAACAATTTTAGAATTTCCTCGACGGAGAATAAATGCGCGTAAAAAACTTTCCTTTGTAAATATTAATACAGAATTCATGATATAAGGTCATAGAAAACGAACGTTATAGGGAAACACGACGACACAGTTTTGCATCTCGTCGTAAAAAAAAATCATAAAGGAAAAATGCACGTGATTCATCCAGGAAATCAGAAAAGACCTTCTGCATATCTACGCAAGCATACGTTATTAAAAATACTTTCTTCCTACAAATGGCTTAATTATAAAGATAAAACATAATTACACGTTTTGCATCAGACATTTTCATACTTATTATTTTCTCTGGCTAATAACGTACATTATTTAAACAAACGTCAATCTTTACCCAAGTAAAACAACAAATCTGCGTACACAAAGTCGTTCAATTAGAATATAAAAGTAAGAAAATAAACGACACTGTATCTCTTATATCGTCGTAGAAAACAATCCACAAAAGAAACAAAAAAACACACACACGTAGCTATTAAGTATGATTCAACCACACGAAAACAAAAAAGGACCTTCTTCTACCCTTCCACGCAAACGCGCGTGCACACAAAAAAAAATAATGCCGCGTCTCCATCCCAAAGGCGATAAATCCACGGATCTACGTGCCGCGAATGTACAAACGCGCGCGAGCGGGGCCTTCCGTCGTTTTCTCGTAAAAAATAGTCCCCGACGCGAGGCCCACCGAGTTTGTACGAAGGGGCGTAACGCTCGAAGTGCGATGATAGTAAAATTTTGAGGAATTCGGCGTCTTTTGTGGATCGGAGCATGGGAATATTTTCTTTGGATGGTTAGGTACTTTACCTGTGGGAGATCGAGTTTTTTGGGAGGGAAAATGAAATGGAGTTTTTACGAGTCATGAGGAAAGAGGGGAAATGTGGTTTTTGAAGCTCGTGGAAAATTAGTTTTTATGAATGGGGCGTTTGTGTAAGAATGTGGGTATCGATAAACTGTAGATTTTTAGTGCATAAAGGAAAAAGTTGGTTTTAAATATTTCTATTGTTTGTGTCCAATTTGTGGTCTTTAAAACCTTTGGAGTGAAAGTATCATTGGAAATGAATTGATTCACTGTGTTTTCATACTTTTGGAGTAAAATGACACTTTAAACTTGTAAAAATACAATTACTCAGCTCGATTGAAGTGAGATTTTCACTTAAAATATTTTATAGATTAAAATTGACATTATTCTTTTTTACTAGAAGTTTTACTTTAAAGTATTAATTTACATGTTATAAATATTTTAAATAAACATTTCTTTGTTAATGTTATGTAACAAAAATAAATTCTACTTTAAGTCAACATATGAACAAAATGTTTTACTTTGATAATAAGTGTTTATATGCAGAGAGCAAGTATAAATTTAATAAATGAATCAATTCAACTAGTCTTAAAACATTCTGAACGCTTGTATTAAAAAATAAACATTTGTTTGATCTTTCTGAAAATAACATTTTTGTGTATACATTGTTTTTTTAGCAATATACAATTCAAATACAGAAATGGTAACAATAGTTACTGTAATAAATTTAAAAAGAATGAACGGTATAAGTAAATAATTCTGATGAAGATCAAAGTTGCCTTTGACAATAATTATCTATTAAGTTTGTTATAATTATGGAAAATAACTATGGTAAACAAACAATGACTACATTTAAAGAACTGTAGTGACTTTGTGCTTGTGTTACAAATAAGTCAATTGTCGAAATGACTAATAAGGAGACATTGGTCAAGCACAACACGGACAATCACTTATGAATTCTAAGCACGTACCTTGAAGACCTCGGAGAAGAAGCCGGCACCAATTTTCTCGAGGTAGAAGTCATCGAGCCGATTCAAGGATGCCACGGCGTGCCTCAGAGCTTGACACGAGGCTCCAGTACGTCTTTTATCCTGCATGCATTCTCCTGCATAAGGATTGAATACTGGAAATGCGTTGTCCAGCTCCGTGGGCCTCCAGGTATCCTTGCTCTTTTCTCGGTCTTTGTAACTTCTGGGCAAGGATTCGAGTTCCGTTGGCATGTTCTCCTTATCGTCATATTTGTTATCTTTGGACGGCGTAGACGTGGTGAAATCCTTGGGAGGACTCGTCTCTGACTTCTGATTCTTCCTCGGCGGCTCTATTCTAGAATCGGGAAGCGGAGCTGCATCCACTTCGTCGACGTCTGCATTGTTCATTCTTCTCGTCTGATCCCTGCTAATCACTTTGTTCATACCGATGATTTGCTGCACCTCTCTGCCGGAGGACACTGACTTTTTGGCTGATTTCATCGCCTCCCTGGGATGATTAGTCACGCACTCCGCACTGGAAGCGCAAGACGGAGGACTCTTGGGAGAATTGGAAGCACTATTGCTGGAAGTCCTCGAGGAATTGGGGCAACTGGGATTGGAGAAACACTTGTGAGCGACCGAGTTGGCCATCACGGAGTTCAAGGAACTTCTGAGATGCTGCATCTCCTTGGAAGCGTTGGCAAGCTCCGTCCTGTAAGGCCTCGTGGTGACCTCCGTTGGTTGCACGTTGCAGGGTATCTCCGAGATGATGGAAGTACCGCCGTTGTCCTTGGCTCTCCAAGGTTTGGCTTTTTCATCCGCTGTGTTGTCGGTTGCGCCATCCTCCGCCGTGAAACAAGGCAGACACGATCCGGGTGGTTTGACGCAACCCTTGGGTGGCCCAGGTGTGTTGGTCGGTGGCACTTTTCCGAACATCTTAAAGAAGTTAATCTCTCACTTGGTACGAAGCACACACCGATGCAGGACTAACAGGTCCTGCATCTCGCTGTCTATAGCTGTTTAGAAAAAACTACCGCTCCAGGCTGCTGAGTCGCACTCCAACATTTGGCAGTGGCCTATGCGCGCTCACAGGTGAGAATTAAGTGCACGATGGAAGAACCTGACCCGCACTCCAAAACCCTACACGTACAGCACACAGCCTAAGGACTCCAACAAAAAAGAAGTACTGGAAAATGCCCGCCTCGGAGCATGAGCCAGCGAAAATATCTTTCTGTCTCACTGGCTGTCACTTTTGGTAAACAACAGTTCACGCGCACGCATACACTTTGTTGTCCTCTCTCTCTCTAACTCCGGGCACGACGACGCCGCCCGAAATCTTCACCCCACAGACGACGTACCTACGCAGTCGCCCCGCACACTGCTCTACTATCTCTCTCTCTCTCTCACCCTGTTTACAAAACGCGAAACTGCGAACTCGCGCACACAATCGTTTATTATCTATCGTTTCTCTCTCTCTCTCGCTCCCCTCTGTATATACAACCGTGGAAGAGCGAGCAGAGCGCGGAAGTGCAGGAAGTGGAAGTTGGAGATTTCTTCGTCGGAATGCCGTTTCACCAGTGCGCGGACGGAGAGACGCTATACCCGAATGTTTGATACAGCTATAAGCACATCGGCACTCGGCTATTTATGCGCGCGTGTGTGTGTGTGTGTGTGTGTGTACGGGATGCACGTTCGCCGCGACGACAACGCCAGACGGCAGTCGTTACAGAAGTGAGATGCTGGTGCTGCTCGACACAGGCGGAGAGCGGAGCTGCCTGCGGTGGGCCACCCATATAGCGCGTGCGGAGCAGCAAGGAGATGCAACATGGCGGGCGGTTGGTGAGGTTTTCTGCACCCACTCCTTAGGATCGGTTCACAATGATGACGGGAGAGAGGGTTTCTGTAGAGTGTAGTTTGAGTGGAGGGGTGCGGTGGTAGGTAAGGAAGGTTGCGGAGGATGATGCTGGAGGTGGGGTTTCTGCTTTATCGACGATTTGGTTTGTGATAAACTTTAAATCATGAGATCTTTTTGTTTTTTCGACGTTGTAGATAAAGAAATGAGTAGGTGTTCTAGTATTATTTTAATGTTGAACGACATTTATGTGCTGGTAGATTAGTTTGAATTTAATTTCGGTGTTTATATGCACCCTACCCTAGTGTGAGAAATCTATTAAATCCTATTCACCAATATAAAAATTGCATATACATCCTATTCGCAAATAGGATCTTTTCATATTTGGAAAAAGGAATTAATAGGATTTAATAGATTTCTCACACTAGGGTATAGTGGTAATAATAAGACAATGTTGGCATTGTTGGTTCTCGGGCGTACGTGTGAAATTTCTATAATTTAAAACATGATTTTTAATTTTTTTTACTCTTTATCGTATTTTTTTAATAATTTTGCGCATTTTGTTACAATTTCTTACATTTTTTTACACTTTTGCACACTTCTTTACATTCATTTACAGTTCATTACGTTTAATAATTACTGAATTTTTCTGAATCATGTAAAGAAACCTACTTTGTAAACAAAAATGTGCAAAAATTTAAGATATTATATAAATATGTAAGAAAATGTGAGAAATGATATAAAAATATGAGAAAGTACTTGAGAATGATGTAAAATGTAAGATAATGTATATAGAAACATTTAAAAGCGTAAAATAATATATAATTCTAATGGTGAATAATAGTTCATCTGTATAGCTCAACATTCTTAAAATGTTAGAAATTGTTTTAAAAATGTAACGAGCTGTAAAATATTCCAAATTTATCAAAAATTTACATCTATCACACTTTTTCACATTTGTTTATATTTTTATTTCAAACATTTCATTTAGTAAACTTAGTAAGTATTCCAATTACAAAATACGTCTCATTGAGATTGAATTATCTTTATAAAATGTTTATACTGAGCTACCCAGATACTATGTTTGAAAATAGTTTAGTCTATTAAAATGAAGGAATTGTTGCAAATAGGTTGAATTGTGGAATAAGCTTAAAGAAGAATCCGAGTTTACCACCGTGTAGCGGCTTACTTCTCCGCACTAAGGTACATAAGTCATAACATGAAAGTTTCGCATGATTCTCTCACCTACAATATGCATAATTTGCCATTTAGATTGAATCTGAAGAGTAAATATCATTTTACTGGCAATCAAATCAATATAGTCATCTTGTATCATACCAACGTTTTTTATCACATTATGTTTAGTTCGGTTATCCAGGTAACTAACTGCCCAAGACTGAAGGTGGCGTTGATATCAGTTGAAAACTTAAATGTCTTTGACGTTGCAGAATTGTCGAAATTGGAAATTGATTAAAACAATAAGAACAATGCAACGGGATAAAATTTTACTTATTGCAAATTATTGTATGATTATTTGAATTTCATTAGGTCAATAATAAAAATATATAAACAGTAAAAAATGAGTTTTACATGTTCCTTCTCGAGTTTACCCAATTTAATAAACGGTATTTTAATATTTTTTATTTGCAAATATATATAATTGAGATTGCTACATTGCAGCAATTTCATCTAAAAATAGAAAGTTTCAAATCTAGCGCGCTGACAGTCGCTGCAAAATATTTGTACGACTAAAAACTCCCTAGATATTCCCTAGATTGCAAAATGAATTAAAAGGTAATTCTTTTTGAATATTGAAGTAAAAAATTCATCATATTGAGTACTTTAAAAGGACATATAAGTACACGAATGAACGAATAAGATATGTACCTGTCTGAAAAAAATCATGGGTTTTTATTGGAATAATTCATTAATTTGCTATAAACAGTTTGTAATTAATTCATTTGTATAAGTATTCATTTTGACACTGTCTAGGCCATTAATCGTATTAAAAAATTTGCATCTTCTATTTTCGTTAGCATCATATCATCGTATCACCCTATTCTTTTTATTTAAATGCAGTAAATTTGAGATAAAACCTTTACTGTTTGTGTTACTGTTTGTGTACTACAAATATTTTTTTTGCAATTTTCTACTTTCTTTGTAAAAAAATAGAAATTGCGTCAAATTATTAGATCTTTTACAAGCTTTATCTTTGGAGTGAAAGTTATACATTCTACAGTTTAGCGTGGTATAATTTCAATAAAGTAGTACTTTTATATTTCCGAAAACGTAAAAATCTCAAAAATTAACCATACAATGGAAATTATTATTTTATAATTTTCATTTATTCGAATCATTTTAGAATGATAGTATTTAAAGCTTTCGTGCTTTAACATCCATTTTTTTATAGTTACAATATAACGTTTAAACCATTTCACCCATCGATCATTATACTACACAACCGTGCTCCCAACAAGGGCGAATAAATTCAGAAACGCCCATATATTACGGCGACTATACCACCCCCTCAAGAATGCCGAATTCGTTGCATTCGAATCCATCAAAAACGAATTATAAAAATCCATCGCGCCTCCAACGTCGCGGACCAATCACCATCCGATCCCCATAGTGACACTCGTGACCAAATCTCCCTTCAGAAAATCCCTAGATAAATCACCCCTTTCACGCTTACTAAAATCATCACCAACACCTCGACAGTCACTTTTTAAAGCTCC
This sequence comes from Gastracanthus pulcherrimus, assembly GCA_949152435.1. Classification (NCBI taxonomy): domain Eukaryota; kingdom Metazoa; phylum Arthropoda; class Insecta; order Hymenoptera; family Pteromalidae; genus Gastracanthus; species Gastracanthus pulcherrimus. The sequence goes on along the minus strand of OX424575.1, from coordinate 6,550,481 downwards.
TATATTTCTTCACTCAAAAATGAAAAAATGTCGTACCTAGCTTCTAACAAAAGTAACTCCAATTTTTCAACATTTTGTCCCTAGAAGGATTCCCAATCAATTCAGTCAGAAAGTACGCATTCAATGCTCCGTTATACGAATAGCCAAACGTGAAAGTGTGAAGCGGCCGGATATCGGAAAAACGGTGCCTCGCTCGCTCTCCCCCTTCTCGCGCCCCCCTGCATACACACACTCATCTCGCGAATTCGCCGAAAGGTGACTCTCCCGTCGACTCAGCGTTAATAATGCCCCGTCTCCAAATGCACTCCGACACTCCAATCCTAACACAAACCTCCATACAATAATTACCAGGCTATAGATTCAAAAACGCCAGTAAGCAGATTACTTTCTTCCTCGATTTTTCAATACTAACAATGCTCGAATAAACCCCTCACCCAACGAAAAAAGCCCAATCTCACTTGGAAATCCAGCATTATCACAGCCGCGAACCGAGAGTGCACTGGCATCAGTCGCGACTATACAAAACCCCTCTCGCACACACACATCCGTGCCCCTCGGAACTGGAAGTCTTCCGCTATACGGCCCCTCTCTCTCTCGCATTCCCAATTACACCACGCAGCCATCGCGCATGCCTCGGCCAAACGGGAAAATCCTCGTCGGTGTCGGTGTCCGCGCGTCTCGCGCACACGCGCAACATACTACGTACCCCCCGCGTCTCTCTCTCTCTCCATATTGTATACGCGCGCGCGCGCCCCCGGAGAGTCTTGCACAGTGCGCGGAGCGAGAGCACAGTCGCCGTCGCGTGTGTATCGGTGTTGGTAGCTCGGGGCAGCCAGCCAGCGGAGTGGTAAAGCTAGTATCAGAGCGGGCAGCCAAGCGGGTGTATACGCGCGCGACATGGGGAGCTGCTGCTGGAGGAGCTGCGGAGGATGACCTCGAGGTCGGCAGCAGCTCGAACCCGGGGAATTCCTCGCGCGCACGCCTCTGCGGTGCCTGTAGCAGAGAGAGAGAGAGAGAGAGAGAGAGAGAGAGAGAGTCGCGTCGTGTATATAGACAGTCCAGTCGCGAGTCGAGAGATAGGTGTATATAATAGTTAGAGTGTGCAGGATGATGGTCAACGTGCGCGAGTAGGATTATTGTCGTTCCGATTGCATTTTCCGTGTGTTGTGATCTTCGATTTGAGTGCGAAGGTACGCGTGTACCCTCGTCCTCGGTGAACAGACATCACAGTCCCCACACATGCTGCCGCGGCGTGCAGCGGAAGAAGAAGACGCTGGGAAGCCGAGGGAGAGGACGTCGGCGAGGACGAGGATGCCCGATGAACGGCGGGGACGACGTTGCCCGACATCGACGCGTTCCTGCGGCAGCGAGCGAGGTAGGTGTCCCGACGTGTGTGTACCGTGTGTGTCTGCTGCGTCGCTTGTGTCCAGTGTGCGTGCGCGCCTCTGTGTGTGTCTGTATGTATAGGGTGTACTTTGTTGTTAGGAAACTCGATAAAGGAGGATTTGAGAGAGTGTCTTGGCGCTTAGGCGTCTTCTTGCACTCCGTGAAGCGCGAATTGAAACGTGCGATGCGTGCACAATGACGGGTATAATGTATGTATTATTGTATATTTGTACGTCCTCTTTACTGCCTTGTAGCGACTTAGCGAGCTGTGCGAGAGAGAAAGAGAGAGAGAGAGAGAGATCTACAGTGCCGTTTCTTCTACGCACACACCTACACGCATGGTGTTGTATATATATGTAATATACGCGAGCGACTAGGCTACATTATATATATATAATGTGAAGAAGCACTATAGTGCTGGTGCTGGTACTCCTCCGCATGCGAAGAGTCGCTGTGTCTGTTTTGTGGGTTCACCGTTTTTCCATTATGTGAAATGCGTGTAATAATGTAACGGTACTCGCGTATACACGCGCGCCGTCGCCGTCATCGTCGTCCTCGTAGTCTTCTTCTTCTTTTTGCGGGGTATCTGCACTCACTGGCTGGTGTTTTGATACGATGGCGAAAGTGGGAGATTTATGGTATGTGGGATGCGGGGTCTGATGCCTCGAGTGTCGAGTGTATGTTTTTGGTTTGAAATGAAAAGGAATTGTGTATTTGTCAAAAGAGGAGAATTACATTGTTGGATTTAGATACAGTTAAAATAAATTATTGTTAATTTTTGTAGAGAAGTATTTATTCAAATGCTTTTGTAATCAATAGCCTGAATTTTATACTGTTTTCAATACAGTGGATTGTACGATTTTTCAATTTATAGACTTCTGACTTTGTGACCATGTAGTTTTAAGATAAGATGAAAACAATTGTTTGTTTCATCGTATTGTTCATTTGTTTATTGGTTTACAGGCCTTGTGGCCTTCTATAATCTACAAAGTTAGCAGGGAATCGGAATAAACTTTACACTGAGTAAATAAAAGGCATCTTCTTGATAGGCTTAAACAAACTTAAAGCTATAAGAATATACAATTTTCAAATACAAATGATTGTTGTTTATTGATTTATTTATTCATTCATTAATTATATATAAAATATGGACTAAAGAGCCTAAATACAAAACTACATAGATAGAAATTCATTAAGTATTAAGGATTAAGATTCTATAAAAGGTACTACACATTATTGATTGTTGTTTATTTATTTATTTATTTATTTATATATTACAGGTCTGCAGACCTAAAGTATACAAAACACAAAAATTTAAAATACATGTATATCAGTATTTTCACTTTAGCATAACATAAATCATTACTTAGCAATATTTTAATATAAATGGTTTCTGTATATCATTGTTAATTTTACTTGTTTATTCTGTTCTATTGATAATTTAGCTCAGATAATATTTTAATTTATGAAAGGTTTGATTCACATAAGGAATTCATACGCTTAAGTGAAATGTACAGTTGACAGTTGAACAATCAGACTCTTCCACCTGTGGGATGGGTTAAATTTTTTAAAAGTTGTATATTTGTACTGATTATAGTGTGACTAGTGTTGTAGGCTATTTTAGCTTTGTTGATGAATTTTTTATGAGGTTGGTGTGTGTACACTACTGCTTAAGTTGTAAATGTTTGAAGAGGTGGTACAGCAATGTGTGTTTAGAGCAGCTATTTGAAGAATTTAAAAGATGAAGAATGAATGATCTTACTGATAACACAACATTGTAGTTTTCTCAGTGAATTTTTAATGTGGGTTTACTTACATGTGCTGGTTAAAGAGCGAATAAGTTTTAAAAGGTTTTCTAATTATATGTAGAGAAGCTATTTATTCTTTTTTCAATCACTGTCATTCTGTGAGTTCATAAAATAATTTTATTAGATTTTTACACTGCTGATGATTATTGAAATTAGTCGACTTCTTCATTCAGTCAGAGGCATGGAATATTGCTTTTAAAGGAATAGTATTAAAATTATGGAGGATTGTGCGTGAGTCATGTACAATTATGTACAGTGTATGCAAGTGCTTTTTTCTGTATGGTTATCATGTAGAAAGGATCCTATTTTTTACATAAGCGAAAGTTGAACGTTATATGTAATAGTTAGTCTGCGGAAAAATAAGAAATTATTATTATTTATTATTACATAGAGAAAACCAAACAAAAAATCGTTATAATTGTTTACTTGAACATGAACAGGAAAGTTTTACAGTTATCTATACAGAATCATTGTGTAAAAGCAATATTAGTAATACACTTCTTAATTTAAACATTAGAAAATAGAAAGGCTCTGTTTTTATATAATTCCACTCTTACAATGTTATAAGTGAATCAGATTAAATCACAGAATAATCAAGAATAGTCTTTCTTAATTTAAATGACAGGTTTACTACTAGTCTTATTTTTATGAGAATTCAGACCATCATTTATAAACTTAACATCTTTATATTTCTATTTTTATTTTGTTATAAGAATTTATTTTAACTTAGAAATATTCTTTATGATTGACAACTTGGACGCTGTAGTATACATGCTACAGCATTGGTATAATTATTGTTATATTTAACAGGATAAAATATCATACATTTATATTATTTCACACTAAATTATATGAGAAAATAAAGTAATAATTATTATATAGTTTGTATATTGAAAGGCTCAAATAAAATATATTAAATAAATAATAGTGAAACATATGACTCTGAAATACTGTTATTTTATAAGTTGTCCGGCAACATTTTATTAACAAAGATTTCATTCAGTGGCAACATCACTAACTGTTGATATTAAGCAAAAAATGTTATACATATTCCAGAAATTCCAGAAAACAGATCTCACACAAAGATGGCACTTCATCAATTCTTATAATTCTTAGAACAAAGTAGTTGGTACATATTTTTTATGTTTATGTTTCTTCAGATCAGAATTAGTTTTATTTGAGCAATGAATTTATAGTTCATAGAACATACGCTGTACATGTTTCAAAGAATAAAAATGAAATTGCATACTTTTTATAGAAATAAAATATATAGCAGAAAATGTTTATTAGCAGGTTAAAAAACATTAGTTTTTATTTAGAAAATTTTCTTGTAGAATAATATAGTAATAATTTAACTCACTTAAAATATGTTACTTCTACTGCAAACTGTGTCAAAAATATAATTTAATGAAAACTTATTAAAATATTGCAAAGAGATGCATCAAATCTTTTTATTTCAAAACAGTTAATGCATTAACGGTCGCGCGTCAATGTTCAGTAAAGCATCTGGTTTCAGGCAATCGTTGCGATGATTTAGAATGATTAGAAAAAGTAATTTTCAAAATAAAAGTCTCAATATTTTAACTTTATAGTTTTTACCGAATAAATATTAAAGAACAGGCTACTTTATATTTTAGTCAATTATAAGGGGGATCCCTACCATTTTTCTTAAGAACTTTATTAAATTTCCAATCAGTATTACATTTTTACGTATGTTTGTATAACCACAAAAGAATTGTTTCGTGAAAATCTTCAGCCTTTTCTACTTTATAATAAATTGATTCAAAACAAAAGAGTTCATGATTTTTTAGTAAGAATGACCTAGCTTGCTAATGTTTCTTATACACATAGAATTTTGTGTACAATCTAGGAAAATTCCTACTTACTTTTTATACCAATTTGAAAATATTTAGGCATTTCTAACAAAATTGAATAAATGTAACCGAAATTAAAAATCAGATAATATTATAAATAAACTTTATAAATATTGCCTACAAATAATTATTTTTCATTTGCTCTAATTTTCTCATTTGTCTCTTGGCGATACGCACATTTCCTCAAACTCCAGGAAAAAACATACGTCCTATCAATCACAAAAGGTTTCGTCAAATCAAAAGCTAACGCTATCCATTCATAACCAAATAAAACAGCAACGAAACTCCCAAACCCTTTGATACCCCACAAAGAAGCATCTCCGCGTCTACAAACTCCACCGCGACACTGTTGTGCATCTCTGCATCGCTTATATACACTCAAGCGCGACTCAAGCCAACCACTCGCGCCTCTCCTCAATTCGATCCGCGCGGCAATCTCGGACAATCATTCACTTTAATTCGGCAATTTCGTCTTTACATCGGCTCTCTGAAACAGCAGCAGCGGCTATGCCGACTCACCTCCAAAATTACACACACACACACAGCCGCAGTAAATAAAACAAAATCGCCCACGAAACAAACATCCCTAACGCGTACTCGGTAGACACAGGCCATCAATTACGTGAGACATACATAATGCATGATAGTGCAATAAATCACCGTGTACGAAACAAACATCCCTAACGCGTACTCGGTAGACACAGGCCATCAATTACGTGAGACATACATAATGCATGATAGTGCAATAAATCACCGTGTGTACGCGCTCGATCGATTACCCCGCGACGATCAAATTAATAAAACTCGGTCAACAAAAGTCGAGTTGGAGAGAGAGAGAGAGAGAGAGAGAGAGAGAGAGAGAGAGAGAGAGAGAGAGAGAGAGAGAGAGAGAGAGAGAGAGAGAGAGAGAGAGAGAGAGAGAGTGTGTGTGTGTGTGTGTGTGTGTGTGTGTGTGTGTGTGTGTGTGTGTGTGTGTGTGTGTGTGTGTGTGTGTGTGTGTGTGTGTGTGTGTGTGTGTGTGTGTGTGTGTGTGTGTGTGTGTGTGTGTGTGTGTGTGTGTGTGTGTGTGTGTGTGTGTGTGTGTGTGTGTGTGTGTGTGTGTGTGTGTGTGTGTGTGTGTGTGTGTGTGTGTGTGTGTGTGTGTGTGTGTGAGGGGCGCGATAAAGAGAGCGACGTGTTTCAACAATCGCCGCGGCGCGCAAACACATGTGCGGGTTGTGTATGAGGTATCTCGTGCACATGCAAATCCCGGCGCAAGTGGACTTCTCGTCGCAAACGGGGAAAAGACGGTGAGTGTGTGTGTGTGTGGGTGGACGGGTGAAAAGTGTCTTGTGTTGTGTAGTGTAGACGCGGGAGTGTAAATAGATTTTTCTAGTGTAATGGTTACTGAGAACATTTGGATAATGTATGCTAAAAGAAGGTTATTCACTCTGTTTACGTTTTGTAAAGAAGAAAGCTAAAAATATAAAGTTAAGAATTAAAAGTTAAAGGTATAGATCCTTAAATGTTGACTTTTAAATGCTCGTTTAAATGTGGCTCCGGTGATTTTTTACTAATTTAACAATTGTATAAATAATAGTATACACTTTTTGATTTTATGTGTATATAAAAAATGAACATGCAGACAAAACCATTACATTTTTTATCATAAAAGAACTCTTTTCAGAAGTCGTAAGTACTGCTTGATGAATTTAATCATAAAATGATCTTTATACGCATATCAAATTGATGTACTTTAAAGAAGTTAATATTAAATGAATTGAATATTAATAAAAAACCTTTTTCTTTTAAATCAAATTTAGAGTCACGTAATTAATTTGTAATTTTTCTTCAAAAATCTAAAAACGTTTAGAATAAAATAATATGAACACCTTTTTCGTTAACATTTTCAAGACTATACCTTTAAAATTTCATCAAGATTCATAAATTGGTCATGCGCATTTATTCAGAAATGCACATTTACTTGAATAACTTTGGATCTGATAGTTTAAAATTCATGAAATTGGGTGCGTAATTTCGTATTTACGCTATAAATAATATACCATCAAAAAGAATGAAACAAAACCTGGTAGACCAAATAAAATATTTCACCAGAATATTTCATAACTATTGCTATTGCCAGTCGGATTTTCTCTAGTATATGCGCAGAATTAACTATTTTTAAAAAAATTACTGTGAGAATCATGGCAAACGTGATACGTCCTGACATCCCGATCAAATTTACCCTGCTAAACGCTAACAATTAATGTTTCTTCAGTTTCAGCATCGTAAATTTTAACAACGAATGTGCACTCTAAACCTAAAAGATTAACAATTGACGCAAAAAAGATTAAACTGAAAAGTTTACTCATTTGCAAAGAGTAAACTGCTAATTCTCTACTTTATAAAAATAGAAAATGTTATTGTAACTTTTAAAAGAGTAAAGTAGCGAATTTCATCTTTACGGAATGAGTAAATACGAAGTTTTCTACTTTTTTACATACATCTACGCATATAACCTCATTAGTCAATTTAATAAAATCTTCGTCTGAGATACGACTTAAATTCATCTTTATTATGGATCACAGTGTACATAAATAAAATTAAATCAACTATAAATGCTTCGATCCATAATAAAGATGAATTTAAGTAGTATCTTAAGGAAAGAAATCATTAAATTGATTTAAGGAGGTTGTATGCGTAGATATATGTACAAAAAAAGTAGAAATTTTGGTATTTACTCATTCCGTAAAGATGAAAATCGCTACCTTACTCTTTTAAAAGTTACAATAACATTTTCTACTTTTATGAAGTAGGGAATCTGCAGTTTATTCTTTACAATTGAATAAACTTCTCAGTTTAATCTTTTTTGTGTCAATTTTTAATCTTTTAGGTTTAAAGTGACGAGCCAATTTTTACCCCGCATCAGGGTAATTTTTAACCCACGATTTTCACGCCAATTCCCATCAAAAACTCCTCTCTACAATCCTCGAATCTCCTCAGACACTATATAAAAGCCGCGTGTGATAAAGCTCACGTTCGCTCCTTTCCATCTCTCTCTCGTTTTCTCGCACGCAGCTCGGCGCGAACGATTGATTCATCCTCACCCCGCATATCTGGCTGCGCCGTGTCGGATGCACACACTGTGCAAGCGCGCGTGCACGTATGTGTATAGCGAGCGAGAAGCCGGTCGCACGCCGTGCAGCCGCGATGAGGTACGAGCTTTGTGCGAATCCGAGGTGTGTGTATATGTGTGTGTGTGAGTATAATACAGTGCGTGGCGTGATGAATCAGTTTTTGTATAGTTGTGTGTAAACAATCGTTTTGGCGTGAATAGATTTGGCGAATGAGGGGGTGCTGTGTGGTCTTTTTTCTGTGGTGGATGAGGTGTCGTTTTTAGGAGGAAAAGGATTTTGTTGGGTGATGGGGGAGACTGTGGGGTGAAGTGGAGCTTAGGGTAAAGTGATCTTTACAGTTTTGATGTTTAATAATTTATGAGAATTTGGTAATAAATATTTTAATATGAAGTAATAATGTGATATCGAAAGTTTAAGTCTGCGTATTGAATTATAGTTTTTCTTTAAAGTGCTTTTGTGAAGGAAATATTGTTTTATTATACATTTCCTTTTTTTTTAGATAGTTCTTTTACCTATGTATACATCGCCGTATGTGTTCTGTAGAAGGATATAAACTATGTTTTATTATTTTTTTTTGTTTTTTTTAATTTTTATATAAACTCGAAATTATCAAATTTTAATATATGTACCAGACAGAAGTGCATAATTAGCGATCTCGTAATGAGGAGAAACGTAATTTTCTGTCAGTCAACTGCATTGATACAGAGAAAACCTGAAAAACTTAAAAAATTATTAATCGATAAAATCCATCTAAAAAAGGCTGAAAAACGCATTTATATAAATATACTTATATTCGAATTTCTTTTTTGCACTTTTTGAGGGTCTCGGTCTTATATATAAGAAAATATAATTCAAAGAATGTATATAAAAAATTTGATTGTGTTCGATTTCATAAATAAGTTCCGAATTCTTGTACACTCTTAAAAACGGCTGTTAATTCATTGGCACTTAGCTTCCTGAAACTAAATTAATTGTTCCAATATGAAATTCTTTGTTCTAATAAATTAATTTTAAATTGCTATATCTCTTTCTAAATAATACCTCAAGGAGGGTGTGCTTTTTTATCATTGATGGTTGGCAAAAGATAATTTTTTACTAAAATAACAGAGCGATAGATAATAATCCTTATCACAGCAATTTTTTCTCTGTACGTAATTGATTAAAATTATTTAAATATTTAAATTAACTGTAATCAGATGTCAGTACGTCGAATCACTGAATTCCGAATCATCTAAAATTTTGTGTAAAATATAACTGTTTAAGGGTGTTTGTCAAAAAGTTGAACAATTCTGGTCCCTCCTGTTTTACAGGGTAACAGGACGTAATATGAATCTCAAAAAAATTGTACTATAACCAGACTATCGTAAGCAAGAATCTGCGAAATTTTCAAAATATCAAGTATTTTCTATTCTGAGTAAAAATTAAAAACTATGCAAAATGTCTTGTCCGTCCCATGTCCCAAGCCTTAATTTCATCCGAATATACCAAGAAATTTAGTAATACACTAAATTTTAACCAAAAAAGAACTCGACCTTTTATTGCGTGTATTCTGTTTACGTATGGTCGTTTCGAAATGTGTCCCCTAGTTTTGATGTCTTGTCCGTTCAAAGGGCTTTATTCAAAGAAAGTTGTATTAAAATATTCACAAATTAAAATGCAACCTATTCCTTCTTGTAACTCTTATATACATTTTGTAAAATAAGTTCACATATACGTATTTATTAGTATTGTTTTTTACAAATAATTAGTTAATGTTACACTTCTACTATCGTACCTTTATTATATGTCTTGTCTGTCCAGCGAAAAATTCTTTAACGGAGCATTCAGTTTAAAAAATAATTATTTAAATCGAATTTGTCGTTTAGAAGGACCGAGGAATTACTTCTTTCTTAATTTCACATACACCTGGTGCATTTAAATAAATAAACTACTAAAAAAATATGTACGGCACAAATGCCTTGTCCAACCAATGATTACGTTAAATGTACTAAAACAATCGAAGGCAGTAGCATCGAATACGACAAATAGGTAAATAAACAACATTTTGACCTATTCAAGCGTAGATCATAATTGTTCATATTCTGTAATAAGCGATGCAATTTTTAATTTGTGCTAAACAAGAGATACTTCAGGTAAGGTAATATATATCAAACAATATTCAATGAAAGGTATACTCTATAAATTCGTAATGTAAAAGAATTGGTTATAAGAAACTTTCAACATTGTAATATTTTTTTAACTACATAAAAGCGTTTTTTGATCTTGCCCAATTTAATTTTCTTCATTTATATGAGTAATATTATTATCATACTTTTAAATAGAACCAACTTTTTTACAATCACCCTTAAACTAAATGCTGCCGATATAAGTACTGCAGTATTCGCAGCTTAAAATCGATTTTTTTGACAAAAAGATTTTTTTCCTTCAAAAGAAAAAGATGAAACCTCAAGAATTTTAAAGAATATTCTTATCCATATTCCTAATCATATCAATTTTTTTTTTTGAAAAATTTTATTGTTATATTTCTTAGATATAACCGGTTGAAAAAGAATGACGATTTCGTGAATAGCAAAACAAGGGAAATAGCTTATTCAATCTTTTGGGTGGGAAAAGATAAGTAATTTTATGTTCTTTTAAAAGCATTATCACTCAATCGATGATATTATTTCTATGGTATCAAAAACCCCAAAAAACTAAAACTTAAAAATCAAAAAACAAAAAACAAATTTGAGCCGCCGTCCTTAAAGAAAAACAAAAAAAAAACAAAAAATATGAGCCCCGAAACATAAATTTTCACCGGGTATATTCAGAGTAATGCTGATTCACATCTATATATACATACACACACGCACGTTCGCACGCATGCGCACACATACACACACATACGCGCACACACACACACACACATCCAGACAGACATTTTCTAAAAATAGTGTATTTTAATTCCCAATATCTAAGAACATGTTACTAACATGTTTTTAGCAAAAAATTCTTTTATACCATCGTAAAGGTTCCTCTATGAGGAAGCAAAATTTGTTAATGAAATCTTAGTATAAAACTTTCCGACATAAAAAGATAATCATTTTTGATAATTTTGTTTCTTCACTATTTTAAATAAAAATTTCTAAGTTAAATTGAAGAAAGACACTGAAATTCATTCAATAAAATGCTGGTTCTACTTTTTTATGTAGAATATTCGTTTTTAAATGCATACAGAGAGTTATTTTCTTTGATTTACAACGGTTCTTTTCTGAGGTATACATACTACAATTTTTAGTTCAAATCAATTGCATTTTATATGAAGTGATGGGTGATGCATCCTGACAGTTAGATCTGAAAAATTCTTTCCGACATTGTTTGACGAATTGCTCTATATGTCTACTTTTATATAACCTTTCCAAGCGATACATCAGATTTTATAGACACTTTAAAGTTCTTCAAAAAGTGAATGCTTTGAAAGAAGAATAGTTATCTACTCCAAAGCATTCATTTTTATTGATAAAGTTTGACATTCAAATTTCTTCCTTCAAGTCTTCAATCAATTCTTAATCATACTGCTGTCCAAATTTATATTGTAGTAAATACTGAATTAAATTTATCTTCAATAAATTTTTGATAATAATTTCTTAATTATAATTACACTGTCGTGTGCATTTATTATAATTAACAGTGAATTTAATTTATTTTGGAAATAAATCCTTTAGTTTCTCGAGTGTGCGATACTGTCAAAAGCCAGAATTCCGATACAATGTCGGAAATGCTATATACATCTGCGCATACAATAATGTGCATAACAATGGGCATTTATCGCCGTGACAGAATTGGAGTTTCTCGGGCCCCATGCCTATCAGCAGCACACAGTTTCGCACACTTCATTGTAATTAAAAATTACAGAAGTGACTTTATTCTGTTGAAAACTAAACCTCTTTCTTTCTTTCTCGTTTATTTTATTTATTGAAACGAAAATTGAAAAATTTAAGTTTAATGTAGATGGGTTACTTTCATAAATGTTGTAGTGGATGTTTTATAATAGATCTTGCAGCTGGATCTGATGAACTCTTTTCGATGTTGTTTGGCGAATTGCTTTATATGTCTACTAATTTTGTATATTATCAAGTGCTTAATCAGACTTTATATAGACACTGCTTTAAAAAATTGAAAGTTCTAAAAGAAGAATATCGAATATATAGTTTTTATTTTCTCAATAGGGTTACTTGAGGTACAGAAAGACTCTGAAATCAGTGTAGTATAAGCTTTGAAATATGCAGTTGATTAAAGATATGTAGAATAATTAGTAACTGTCACGGCGTTTACACAATCATTGTGAAACATACTTGCAACCGTACGATAAAAATGAAAACCTGGGTTTCTAGGTATATTTTATAATAAATTCGAAGAATGTTTTATGCGAGCAAAATATAAGCTCTTTCAATTACAAAAATAAAATAGATCGCATGATTTTATGTGATAAAATATAGTTAGGTTTTTAGCTTTTGAACGCACAATGGCACTTAAATTTAGTGTTTGGATGCAATATAATGTGATTTGTAATGTTCTCATTGCAAATATGAAATATAAAGCATGCAAAATAATATAATGAATGCTTTATGTATCCATAAAAGTAATTTATACTTTATTTCATTGAGACGTGCAGGACACAAATTCGCAACATTTCCATGCTCACAAAAAAAAACAGAAAATTCAGCTGTTGTTTTCACGTAGTACGAACTTTTTCCGGCAACGCTATTTTAGCATCTGTAAAAGGCAATTTATTGTAATTCTTTGTTTTTCTCTGTGTATTGGAAAATAGAATGTAAAACAAAAATCGTGGAGGCCTACGGCCTACCTTTTGTTTGCTTTTCTATGGAGAAGATAATTAAAAAAAATAATAAGAAATGTTTGAACAAAAAAATTTTACTTCTGCGATTAGATGCACTGGGTGAGCATGTACCATTGCAACCACCATTGTTTCTTTTTCTAAAAAAATCCATTTTTTTAAAGCACCTATTCTCTTACAGACGTTAATGTTAGAAGCTTACTGTTTGAAGCACTTGCAATAGCATTTATGTTTACAAAGTAAAATATAAGTGCACTATATGTTGACCATTTTTATTTATTTATTCGTTTATTTATTTAATTATTTATTTATTCGTTTATTTATTCTTTTATTTATTTATTTATTCGTTTATTAATTTATCTATTTATTTATTTATTTATTTATTCGTTTATTAATTTATCTATTTATTTATGTATTTATTTATTTATTCGTTTATTAATTTATCTATTTATTTATGTATTTATTTATTTATTCGTTTATTAATTTATCTATTTATTTATGTATTTATTTATTTATTCATTTATTAATTTATCTATTTATTTATGTATTTATTTATTTATTCGTTTATTAATTTATCTATTTATTGATGTATTTATTTATTTATTCGTTTATTAATTTATCTATTTATTGATGTATTTATTTATTTATTCGTTTATTAATTTATCTATTTATTGATGTATTTATTTATTTATTCGTTTATTAATTTATCTATTTATTTATTTACGTCCTAGTCGCTACGGTAGCATTGCAAATTCAAACTCCGAATTATAAATCAAACTGTTTGACCTTACACATCCAGTGTGCAAAACGATATTGCACAATAATATATACATTATTAAATACAATCTACTAACGTAAACACCCAAAACCCACAGTCTCGATGTCATCAATCCAGCCACAAATCAACAAATAAACGTCCGTCGGTGAAAATTAACCGTAAAGTCACCCGCCACTGGTGTACGTGCAATCTCCCTCGCAAAATCCTCTCGCTCTCAATCCTCCAGAACTCGCATCATGATGCACCCACACACACACTCTCTCTCTCTCTCTCCGCGTAGCGCAGCCTCCCTCCATTTTGTTGATTTTCCGCCTTTCGTCAAAGCCCCCGCTCGCGCGCGCTCATTTGCTCGATTTTTGCTCCGCACTGCACAGCTCTCCTTTCTCGAGATTCGGAGATCCCGATGAGTATATGCGGTGTGCGCGCCGAGGCTCTTTCTTCTGCGCGGTGACGCGTAAGTCGCGGCTGCGAGGCGCCGACGGCCTATGAATGGAAAGAGAGGGATAAAGAGGGATATATACTCTCGAAGCGCAGAGAAAGGATTCTCTGCTGCGGCGCGAATCATTATCGTGAAAATGTAATGTGGAGCGGGTCGCCCTCGCCTTTTTAGCTTCTTCTTCTTCTTCGCTCTCGCGGTGGATCCGCGTTTATTGTAGGGCTGTGCAAAGGAGAGCGCCTTGGTTGAGTGACATTTTCATAAATAATGAGTTTCTGATGGCAATCAGTTTGTTGAAAGAGACTGCTTTAGTCAGCAAAGAACAAAATTGGATTTGAAATTTTTGTTTCTTGAGAATTTAGATATGCAGTTAATTACGAAAAAAATTACTTGTTTTCCTGCTAATAATGTGATTGGCTCTTTAATAGTGGCACCAAAACGTCAGTTTGAATAAATTAGTCTTAGGATTATAAGGTTTTTTTAGCTTCTATTACTATTCTAGTCTTAGGATTGTTTGTGAATTATAAAGTAGTTTCATGTGATTATTTCCAACAATATATTTAATTTATTCAATATAATAATAGATCAAATCATAATTGTCTTTATATTTTTTAACATAAGTAATATTCATTAAATCTTTCTTTTCTGTTTCGAACCTCAAATTTCAATATGACTTACCTATAATAATAAATCGTGGTATTACAAGGAATTTAATATATATAAATGAAAATAAAAATTAAACTAAAAAATAAAAAAAAAAAACGCACGTATAGCGTAGAATCCACCTAGTTTTTTTTTAAATGTGATAAAAATAAGCAAAATGAAATATGAAAACTTACTATTAGACTGCATGTCACGAACTGTTTATAAATCACACGATGCAAGATGAATTACAAAACAAAACGTTATTAAATAGAACTATTGTCGTTTGCTTATTTGGGTGGTACTGATATAAATCATTAGACGTCTATTTTGGGGACTATGCCGTTATATTTTTAATTTGTGACGTGATGAAAATCACATTCTTTTTTAAGTTTTAATTGGCGAGGAAAGCTTTTTTTGGAATTGAATTATAAGAAAAATGCGCGTCGTTAGAAGGACGGAGAGAGGCTAACGAAGAGAAAAATAACGAACCTTGTATCTACGTGCGTTGCTCGTTATTATTGTCTTGATAATTTTTTTATGGAACGTTGTATCCTTGTGATTGGATTGAAAAAGACCGGCAAAATTTCGTTTGCATCGAAAAAGTCGTTCCATTAAAGAAGGAAAGCGTTATTTAATAGTAAGCTGTATTCGTACACCCACGTAAAATGTATTTCTGGCTATTGATATTGATTTTTGGTTGGATGAAAAATTTATTTTATTAAATTTTACTATTTTCCTGTCACATTTTTTTCCTTCTAGAGAAAATAAATCTTCTATATTGATAGTAACCAAGCCTCTACTGACAAATTGATTTATGATTGATTGATTTATAATTCAATATTATTTAAATAATTATACTTTTCATGTCAAATTTTTTCTTCACGATGATTAATGATAAAAAATAAGTGTTCGTAGATGAAACATTGTTTAGGATTAACGTTAAAAAATCTTTGCATTTTGATGAAAATTAGCAATAATGTTCAAAATAACTAAATATCTTGGCTTGATCGTATCGCTAATAAAGCCATTTCCTATATGAAAACTTGTTGACGAGCGTTGAGTTTCAATTTATTAATAATATTAATAAAAAATAATAAGCTTTAAAATAGCGAACTAAAACACTTGTTTTGTTAATAAAAAATACATTCACCCTGCATTAAGCAAATGTACTAAAACTATACAATTTCATACCGAAACTTAGCCATTCTAAGCAAGATTATTAGATTGGTAATGAAAACAATGCATCATTTCAGGAATTTCGAAAATCATTGATGTCATTAGCAATACATAGTAGTTAGTAAATTGAGGACACCTTCAATGCGCTCTCGAAGCTGTTACATATCAATTTAGTTCAAGTAGTTCTACAAAGTACAATTTCATACCATTAAAGAAAATTGCAGAAATCGACAATTGAGCATTCAGCCTTCGAGACTCGAGATTGTCCACACTTAAAGAAACAAAGTAAAGTCAAACCTCACATGCCTCTTCCCCCAACGCAAACTCCGATACACATATCGAAAGCTACAACCCACATCCTACAGACTAATTTCTACTCACATGACGCCGCGATCCAACAAAAAACCTTCGCCTTAATTGAGCTATGAAATACTTTAAAAATGTTACTCGCACGACAATAAAACGAACGGCGCGCATCGTTCCAAGGTAACGATCCTCCGCCAACGGCTCACTTATCGCAATGAAATTTTCCTCCGCGAAAAAGTCTCTCTTTCTAGGTTTATATTCCGCGTAGAAAGAAAGAAAGAAAGAGAACAACAATGGGAGGATTCCCCTGAATGGAGGCAAGAACTTATCGAATGTCAGCTCTATGAAACGGGTTTCGCGTTCGTCCGATGCGCGTGGACTGTATATATATATATATATATATATATATATATATATATATATATATATATATATATATATATATATATATATATACATACCTATATCTCCTCCTTTTTTCCATTACATTCAATGAATTCTGGGGGGTGCCCGCAAAAAAAAAGAGAAGAATAAGCATCGCCGTGCGCCATTCGGCTCGTATATCTCGTATATATACGCCATACGGTATATAGTAGAATGGAGGCTCGCGAGTGCGTCGGGGCTGAAAGTTTAAGT
This sequence comes from Gastracanthus pulcherrimus, assembly GCA_949152435.1. NCBI lineage: Eukaryota > Metazoa > Arthropoda > Insecta > Hymenoptera > Pteromalidae > Gastracanthus > Gastracanthus pulcherrimus. The sequence continues at coordinate 6,533,483 of OX424575.1, read as the reverse complement.
GAATGTGGAGAAATAGAGTTTCTATATAGGAGAGTAATTGAGTTTGCTTTGTGTTGGGCCGCTGTTCGATTACAGCTGGGGAATTGCTCTCGCGCTCACTCCTCTCTCTCTCTCTCTCTTATTCTCTTTCTCTCTTAAGCCGGGAGTTAAGTGCTTTTCACAGGGAGTTTAAAAGTACTTCGCGCTACTGGCTGCTGCATCGTACGTTGTTGTTGTTGTTGTTTGCCCCCCCTTCCTTCCCCTACCCGACACCTTTCTCCGTATTTCATCTGGAGATCACTGTGCGCGGGCGGGCGAAAAGTTGGCCGACTTTATTGCCAATTAATGGCTAGAATTTATACGCTCGATAGATTTAGTGTGGGTGGTTGGTCTTCTATTGGGTATGGGGGAGTGGAAATGGATGGCATTTGACGCAACGAGGTTTCCGTTTGATAAGTTCGTTGTTACATGAAAACAAATGCTATTTTAGAGTTTTTATTTTTATTGCATCGGCAGTCACTATGAGTTTGAAGGGGATATCGGAGCTGAAATAGTGTTTTTTCTTTTAGTGATTACTTTTGAAAAATAGAATGCACAAAAAAATCAAGAGCAGAGCGCCGTAGTGCTCTGTATAATAAAACTTTTGCTTGTAAAATAAAGTTGATCTGATCGGTTATTTTTCTAATTAATTGGAAATACGATAGGGTGTTTACGCATTGAAACCTAACCTCAAAATTTCAATCGTACCAAACTTTGGCTAATAACTTTTTATAATGTTATTTTACAGTAAGATTCGTAACAGACCGCTGTAGTGCTTACTATAACGAACTGATCTGTACAAGATAAAGTCAGTTAGACTTGTAGTTTTTACAAACAATTGGAATTACAAAATAGGTCGGACAGCAAAAGGGGGGCGGGGCTCCGACATCCCCTGAAGGAAATAAAATGAACTGAAAATAGAGAAAGAAAAGTTGGATTCATATATATATATATATATATATATATATATATATATATATATATATATATATATAGAAGATACACATGTTTTCTTTAAAGGAAGGCCGGAGCTCTCTTGATAAGTGCAGAGTTCTATTATCGAACATAACGGAAATTCAAGAAAATAAAATTTTGTAAACGTTTATAGTGCAAAAATACAGTTGCCTCTTTATACTCTTTACATAATAATACGTGATTGTCATGGTCAATATGTACGCAGTTGTGTGAAATTTTGACGTATAATGCAAAATACGAGGCAAGGTAATACAAGGTACTACAGGTTAGGAGTTAGTATGATGATCGTCAGTTTAACCGTTATCCGCTGGTTAATTATAATAATATTTATTGATATTAAAATTTTATGGCTTTTTATGAACAAAATTACTGTCCTTTACGCAATAATTTACCTTTAGCAACTTTAATTTCGATGTAAGTGTGTCGATTTTGAGCGTACAATGGAAAATACGGTGCTAGGTAGGATCGCAACGGTAAACTGCACTCTAACCTTCTCTTAACAAATTTTAATATCCGAACCCAAGACGGTGGATACCTCAAACCTTGAAAAGGCAGATCTTCAAATCAAGCCTTTTCGAATGACATATAAATTTACTTACACATATTTACTATTTCTATTTACTATTTGTAATAAAAAATTGTTTTTTGATAATGGTACATTTTTGCATAAAAGTTTTAAATACAAAATTTTAATTTTACGATGTACAATATCTGTAAACGCATTCATATAGTAAACTTTACGACATGAATATCGTAAAATATAGAAAAAACTATATTTCAACGTTGTATGCAAAAATATTTAATTTTCATGATATTTTTATTAGCAATTTTGTTCGATGTCAATATCGTAATATTTTACAATATGTGTTTCTATATGTAGTTTGGACCCGTGAACAGTGCTGTACGGTTGTCACAAAATTTGTACTTATCCTTTAAAATATATTATAGATAGATGGATAGATAGAGTTTTCAACGAAATTTGGCCTTTTTACATAATATGTTTATTCGTTTTATTTGTATCCCGGGTCACTTATTGTCTGGCTTAAGTACGATATCCGTCAGCGATTAGTTTGGGACAAATAACGAAGTCGTTGCCAAAAAATCGACCCACTGGATAATCGACCCCGTGCCATTGAGACTATAGATATTTTATAAGTTAATATGTACAAAGAGAGAATTTTCTAATATGATTAGCGTGAAAATCGTTATGAACATGTAACATTCTAATTTCACAGTAAGAATAACTAATAGGTACATGGTAATAACTAACGTTACTTGTTATAATTTTTACCGCAAAATTAGATAAATATTATCACGAATAAGGGAAACTTTTTTTATGAATCAGGGTAATTTTTACCGAGTAGCTACAATGTTCCACTTTTACTATTATTTTCACTGCTATTATTATCAGAAAATTCTCTATGTGGATAGCAGGTATAATTAGTACTTCAGGTTTAAAATATTAGTAATCAATAAGAAAAAATTCCGTGAAATTCAATAATCTATTCTAGTATGTTACTATGGTGGTCGAATAATTTACGCGAATTAAATTAATTATATTCATTAATTATATATCTAAAACGCACGGAAATTATAAAAATTATGAATAGTATTAGAAGTGAGGAGATAATATGTATATATATCAGGTTAACGAACGCGTATATACACACATACATATGTGTACAACTGTATAAATTTGAGTTACAAATATAAAACGGCACAGATTGTTTCGTATTCAATTGTTAGCTTTAATTTTTGCACAATGCAGATACTTTTGTAAAACTTCTTATATTCATGTCAAAAGAACAAAATAATTTGAGGCCCTTCAAAGTCTACAAACACTCACACCCCTTTGTGGTAAACCCCTTTAAAACTTTGGAGAAAGATTTTGTATTGTAAAGAAGCTTGGAGAATTTTGTATGAAACGCATGTTTGCTGTATGCTAACGAGTGAATGTAATCTGATCTTTAAAGAGATTAAAAGGCTCTTTGCTACTTTGCGTTTATGAGTGTAAATAGGCGCATTAAAACTATACAAACATATTAACATTTTTCACCTTGACTTGCATTTTATTTTTATATAATAACGACAATTTTCTACCTTTCATCCTACCTTCCATTCTTCTAATCATAGATCTTATTTTTATTAAATTATTTTATTTAATAATATTTTATTTAAGTTTATTAATTCTTGATATCGTAAATAAATGTTTAATTCTCTTTATAAGTAATACTCTTTATAAGAATGTGCGCGTAAATCATGTTTTAAAAGCGTTTTATATTCATAAGATAATAACAGTTAATTGAACAGTAATCAGTACTGTTGTGTCTCTCGCGTGCATGATATTAATTATTGATAGCCTGTGCTCACAAGTGACAAGACAAATTAGTTCGCGTTATACGTGTTAAAGTTTGCACAATAAAAATATAATAATAAGAACTAGCATCAATTGAAATTTATTGATGTTCTTAGTATCTATTAACTTTATTACTGTATTATAATTACATTTATTACAATTGTATTCATTTTAATATTCTATTTTCTTTCTAAAATATTTTTTTCTTCGTGAAGTATCTTCTTTCAATTTTTAAATGTCTTTGTAAATAACAAGAGAAATATTGTTAAGATTAATTTTTCAAGATTATTTAATACATTGTAAAAATATGCATATAAGTTAAATGTTTCAATGTCTATATGCTTACTTTGTATATTTCTCGTTATTATAAATGTTTTATACACTTTTTTCTTTTAAATATACGACACTATGTTTGAATATTAAAACTAAAATTGAGGCATCTAATCAATAATTAACGTACAAAATATTTTCAAAAATTGAGGTTGAATAACAATATAGTAAATGTTCTAATTTTACTAACACAAAGTATCACCAATTCTATTTTTTAAATACATAAAAAGATTACTTTCATACAATCTGCTACTTTTCCATATCGGATATTTATAAATCAAAAGGCCAAAAATCATCATGTAAATAGAACCTATTTCAAATACATAGTGAGTAAATATGGATATAAATATTAGCTATTCTACCTGAGTAGATAATTAGGTACATTTAAGTTCTTCTCTTTAATAGACTTTTATTAATATAAAGTTTTCTAAAATTAATTTTTTTGCGTTTAAAAATTAATATTATAAAATAAGTTTTTTATAAGATTAATGTACAACTTTTAAGCAGAGTTGCTTCTTTTATTCTGTTTTTAAAATTAAAGCAATTCACCGTTTAATAAATAATTGTTTCCTTTTTAGAATTTTTATGACATTAATTACCACATAATTAATAGAGAAAGAATTCTCTGAAATTAATTAAGTTAGTAATCAAATAGTTTAGTTTAGTTTGTACATAATATAAAAATAATGCAAGTGCAGTGAATAACTTTAAATGTCAAAAACGTATAAAAAGAGCTCTGAAATGTAAGAATCGGCCAATAACTGTAGATTGATATTACAATAAATTGAATAAACTATATTTTGTAATTGCACATTGTTAAATCTTAATTTATCAGTTATTGAAATCAACAATTATTGAAATTAATATCATCAATAGCTCAAAGAACACTTCACCTTGTTATTATTATTTCACATTATACAGTCATAACATTGACGATACGATAATATTCCGAAGTGCGAAACAGTCGCTCGTTTATACTTTCAATTCTACACTGAGAAACCGATATCATTAATTTCATATCGTAAAACTATGATATCGTAAAATTTCCAATTCATATATCATAGATCAAATTCCTTTCGATCCAATGTTGTAAAATCGTGAGCATGCAATAATATTTCGCCTATTAACCCTGGTAGAAATTTATCCCGTCCACTTTATAGATCTATGTAGAATAATCTCGCGCTGTGTAGATCTATGTAGGCAAACTAGATAGCTACTATAAAGGCGTGTAACGGTCGTCCCTTCTAGTTTCCCATATTATTTGCCCCGATAAAACTAGATAAGCAAAATTATGACAATAACAACCACTTAAAGGTTATGTTTTAAGAAACAGACGCATAATCTATTGAACTTATTATGTATTATTTTGATTTAAAGGTATTTACATGTTATTGTTCACCTATTACCAATGTAAGTAAATGTAAATAACCTCTAAAGTGTAAGGTTATCAAATTTTAGATGCATCGAGTTTTTGTATTTAAGAACTCAATAACAATATTATGTTACACATATATATATTAAACAATCAAAATAAGAAAATAATCTGAATATCTAAATAACTATATGAAGTGTTAGTGCAAATATTTATTTTCTTTGTGTAAAATTGGTTTCCTTATATTTGATTATGTTCCATCCTAAATACATGCTTGGTTTCAAAACCTGTATGGTTTATGTAAGGAAAACTATTTTCACATACATTTATTATCAACTGATTAATTTTCTATTTTTAAAAAGAAATAATGTATTTGAGTTATTATATATATGTTCTATTTTTGTATTTCCTACTGTGATTAATTTATAATCAAACACTTTCATTTGACATCTATGGCCAGTTAAAACATAGTAATTTGTTACTTATAAAGAAAATTATCGTCTACATGTGTTCGACTAATGTGTTTGTCTTTGAAAATGTTGTCACGGATGAGCAGTTTATGTATTATAAAAACTCACATACGGATACAAAATTATTTGCAATTCTGAAATTAAAATTCTAGTATTTAAATAAAGCATCTCATAAAGTACATATTTGTACATATGATATTATTATTTATATATTACTTTTCAAGAAATAACTACATCAATCAATAACGTTATTTTGTAATCACTGTTTTTCATATGCAAGGAAAATTATTTCTAAAATTTCATTTTTTAGGTTACATATGCTTTCTGACTACTTTTATATGTAAATAGTATGAATAGAACTGTAGATCTTATTATTATAATTAAAAACTTACATGTTAAACTTTCTTTAACATTAATTTTTATAATAAAAGTTCTGTTCAATAAATAATATATAACCTCACAGATTTTATACGTACATATTATTATTGAGAAAACTACGTAGATCTGTGTGGATTTATCGAGTTTTGTACAGTCTAGTACTATCTAGTTTGCCTATAAAGGCCATTATAGCGAATGTGGGCGCCACGATAAGATTTCTACCAGGGAAGAGAAATTAAACTATTCAAAATTGTATTTTGAATGTAGAATTTAAGATTTCAAATTGCTAATTTTACGATATCATTTAATTACCATATCGATATGTAAATTTTTACGATACGATACACTGTTAAAAATTGCTTGAAAATTCAATTACAAATTGTATTTGAAAATTCAACTTTTAGTAACTGAAAACCAAATTCAGTAACATTTTATTGAATTTATGATTCGGCATGCATTGCTAAGTAAATTTAAGTACATGTAACTGAAAAAACTTATGAAATTTTCACTAACATAAAAACAATATCAAATAGCCGATTAGATTTTATACTCTTTCTCTACCATTAATAATTTCTATTATTAATAACAAAATTAAGTAGGCTCGAATCCTCCTTATATTTATCTGTTTGAATAAATCTATCTTAAGTACCTATAATAAGATTGGAAGTATGTGTTAATTTAATCATTTTGAAAAACTGTTGTTGTATAAAAGTACTTTTATGCAAGTTTTATAATATTTAATTTTTGTGGTGCAGAATGCTATGCAAAGTTCAATTCAGTTCTTGAATTTTCAATAATCATTCATGAATTTTCAATAACTCATTCTTGAATTTTCAGTAGAAATGTAACTGAATCTTTCAATTACGTGCATGGAAAAAACTTCAATTCCATTTTATTGAAGTTTCAATCATATATTTCAAACAGTGTATAGTTTTCTAAGTGTAAAGAAACGAATTACGTACCCATCTAAAGGAACCACCCCCCTCTGCTTCCGTACCTTCCAGACCTGAACGCCAGCAAGTGACAATAAACATGGACAACCTGCGGCCGCTGCTCGCGAAGATGGACGTGATCCGGGCGGCCGAGGTGCTGCCCCTGCTGCAGGAGCGGCTCGCCCTGATGCCGGGCGGTCGGGATCGCCGGGGTGGCCTACTCCTCCTGTTCCCGGCGACGCCCCGACGGGAGCGCGCCAAGCCCGAGGACTACCGCCGGCTCCTGCAGTACCTCGTCGCGATACCGAACGACGACGATCGGGAGCTCAGGTTCACCGTCGTCGTCGACATGCGCGGCGCCACGTGGGACTCCGTCAAGCCCATACTCAAGGTGAGAGTCGAGTGGACCGAGAGATTACGTCGGTCAGACTTGCTGAACTGTTCGGTAGTTTTGACCGAAGTGAGTTCGGTAGTATGTATACGGCAAGAATAGCGGAACAAGTTCGGTAGCTGAGTCGCCTAACCTCACTTTTTCACAAATAATCAATATTTTAATGAATTTCTTTTTTTTTGTTACTGTAACCTTTTTATATATGATTAGTTAGTCTAAGTTACATTTTCGATGTTCTACTTTAACCTTACTTCTGTTTTACCTTATGACAAACGTGATAATGAGGCTACAATAAAGCGCAACACCACACATCACTTTTAATACACATCCGGCAAAACAGCCGAACTGTTCCGCAGTTTTTACCGAACTCCTCAGTAAGAATGACAGACTATGGCCTCCGCAAACTTAGCAATGCCACTTCGGCAAGCTTAACTGAAACATTCTCTCAGTGTGGGTGCAGTGCGTTTAAATGCCGGGGGGGAGGGGGGGGATTTGCATGAAAACATTTGTTAGGTGTAGCGGTAGGGTATATACTAAAAAAAAATTTGTTAAATCTAAGTAAACGTTTCCTTGAATCGTACTAAGAAAAGATTTACTTAAATAAAGTAAATATTTCTTAAATTTAGTAAATATTTATTGAATTGATGAATACCAGTCTAAATATAATTAAATATTTACTATTATCAAATAAATCTTTTCGATTTAGATTTAACAATTTTTTTTCAGTGTAGAACAACGAAGAACAATCGGTACGTATTTTTTCTTTATTCAATTTAAATGAGTATTGACAAAGATAAAATATAGTATGTTTGAGTGTCGCGTCACGTCACAAGTTGAAGCATAGCTATATAATCTAAGTTTGCGAGGTCACGTGATATTTCAACCTGCTGTATAGTCTTGTTAATAATTATTTAATTAAAATGGAAAAAATAACACGCGGGACGATTATTCTTCGACATTATATCAGATGGACTTAATGGATTTTTTCATGCAAGTTCCCTATTGCTTGAGAGTTTTTAGGATTATGTACCCTCCTAATTTGAAATAGTGAAAATTCACTGTTTCGCAGTGAAAACTCAGCCACTACATGAATTAGTTGCTGAGTTCTCACTGCTTTACAGTGAGATCTCACTGCTTTACAGTGAAATTTCCGAGGTTTCACTATTTCAAATTAAGAGAGTAGGTTGGTATTGAGGTTATGGAAGTCGATTAAAAGTTCAAATTTACCGCCTTAAACTAAACAAGTACTATTTTGAGAAGATAAAGAAACTCCAATTTTCATTTCTTTGAAAATTTTTCGAAAAATATTCTTTGAAGTACATTTTATAAGTAAAAGAATTAAAAATTAAATTTTTGTGTATTGGATGACTCAGTCGAGTATTTTTATGGTATTCAATTACGTTTATTTATGCGTGATTTGCAATATTTTAAGCTATTGTTCTTTGAATTTCATATTTGGCATTAAAAAAGCTCCTCGCACATCGTATTTAATAAAATAACTTGAATCTTTCTAGAATTATTGCTTTGCACATTTTTAACAAATGTACACAGTTATTGCTAGTATAGCCAGCTCATAACAATTTTGTACACAAAATAATTAAAAATATTAGATTATATATCCATGATATTAGTGCTTAAGGAGACGTCGGATACCGACAGTAGATCTCTACTATCCTACACACGTATTTCGTTATTTATTTACAAAGTTAATTGTTTAATGACAAAATAATAGCTGTCCCCAATTTGTTTTACAGTAACCTAATTATATGTCCAAGCTGGTTTCATATGATTGTTTTGTTTTCGAGAAAACTTTGACAAACTTAGAATGTAAAGGTTAATCTCCACGTAGTTGGCCCTTTTAGTGTGTCAAAGTTTTCTCGAAAACAAAACAATCATATGAACCCAGCTTGGACATATATGTAGATTACTATAAAACGAAGCGGGGACAACTATTATTTAAAGAAAAATATGATTTCTCTTAAAATTATGAATGAAAACTCAATTAGACAAGGACAGAGATATCATTCGTCAGCTTAAGAAGGTATAGATGGATTTCCCGCGCGGGGCAAGGAAATGAGAGTCTCCCCGCACCGCGCACCTCTTCGCGCAGCCTACAAACTTGTGTTTTTATTTACGTTCTCACTTAGTACTCGGATAATCGGTGTTCTCATTCATTCTAAAATTTCGCGTACACGATCTTTAATACTTTTACAATATTTTGAATAGTTTTTCATTTCTTTCTTATCATTTTTCAACAATCGCACTCTAAGTTTATTGTTAGTTCACATGCTGTTCTCATAAGGGCCCGTGTATAAGTTTCAAACTTTGAAGTCAATTATTTATAGATCGGTAGTGGCTAATGTTTTCAAATTTCACATGCTATCGTAAACTTCATAGAAGAATGACATATTAAATTTTCAGAAACATTTTATCATTTTGACTTCACTATCGAACCTCTTTAAATTTTTATAGGTTGTGGCTGTACTAAAAATTGTTATTTATATTTGTAAACAGCAATAATTCTAGAAAGTTTCAATTTATTTCATCGAAAGGTAATTCGAATAAAGCTTTTTTAATGCATAAAATGATTTAAATTTAGAGAAAAACAATTTTAAAGATTGAATATTACTTACTAACCAGTGCAATTAAATGCTATAAAATAATTCTCATTTTTTTAATAAAGAATAATTGGGATTTTATGAACCCTTTGAACCGTATCTACCCTTAAATAATAATGAACCTATGTAATCCAACATCACCATAACTAGTTATTGGAATAAAATATTGTGAAAATTTCATTCCAATAAATTTATATTTAGGCAAAACTCAACTTCATTTGCCTTTCGAATTGGAATAATTTCCCATCCTACAGCAATTCATAAGAAATCTCGTCTTGTTCCCGTGAAATTTCGTTCCAATTATTTATACGTTACAGTAGAAGTATATATGCTTAAAACTTCGTAGCATAGTACATTATTTTAATACCAAGGACAAGTGAGTTTGGATTTTGATTAAATTTAAGTATTTTTTATTATAGTCAGTTATTAATTTCTTTGTTGATAAAATTCGAAACGGGAGGATTTAATTTTTAATTGACTTTCACATCGCTTTAAAATAAGCAACTAAATAGGGAACAGACATGATCAAAAGCAGTATTTTTTACCAAATACAGTGAAACTTTCGTAATTTAAAGCCGCACAGGAATAATAAATGTTTGAATTATCGAAATTGTGTATAAGCGTTATCATGTGACCAATAACGACCTTTTATTTATAGATAATTTGAATTATGACATTACGGCATACAGTGAAAACTAGAAAAGTTTTACTGTAATATGTTATTTACATTATTGTTAAAATTCAAGTTCAATTATTTATATTTAAAAAATATAAACTTTAAAAAAGTTTTTTTTTTCAAATTTGTTTATGTGGCAGCCATAAAAATATACAAATGAGTTAAAAAATATACACCATAAATGTAAAATAAATTTATCTAAACTTTAATTAAATAAAAAAAAAGTAATATATCTCTTTCCTATTTTCTAAAGAAATAAAAATTTCATACCTATATTAGAAACATTATTCAGAGATAAAAAACTTTTATGATATCACTTTTCACGGTTTGTTTTCATAAGCTTGAAAGAGGAATATTTTCGACTCCATCGCCGGGTAAAATAGTTTTTTGGATTTGAAAAAGTAAACGCGCGCATGCAATTCGATTGTTCTCTATTTTCGCAACGTGGAAGCAAATCCATTAACCAACGAAGACGTAAAATCCATAATAGAAATATATAAAGTAGATTTATGGTTCTCGCGAAGCTGTATTTTTCTCGTTTCTGCTAGATTCCCTTCAACCGATATAGAATTCAATTTTTCAACCACAGCGCAAAATGCTACGTGCAATTTCTCATAAAGAAAAAAGTAGTCCTTATCAGTGTCTACACGATTTATCATAACAAAAAATACTCCGCTGCACGCAGAATTCAAAGGAACTACCTATTACTCACCATCTCACCAAAACTATCCGTTCCAATCTCTCAAAATCCCTCCAAATCCTTCGCTCGCCAAATAGCTGACATCCCCAAACCCGCAAAATATCCACCCAACAAAAAACCCACCCAATGACTCTTGTTTTTTCCATTCTCGCAGGTACTGCACGATCACTTTCACCACGCGGTCTACGTTGCCTTCCTGATAAAACCGGAGAACTTTTGGCAGAAACAAAGGACTTCGTTGGCCAAACAGAAGAAGTACAACTTTGAGGTAAACCGGCACAATCAATACCACATCAGATAATATCCAGATACATACATACATATTACATATACACACATGCACGCGTATGTCCTACCTTGTGCACTAATAGTGCAGTGTCTCAGTGAATAAGCCTGGCCTAGTTTTAGACCGCGCCGCGAAATTACATATATATATATATACATATATATATATATATATATATATATATATATATATATATATATATATATATATATATATATATATATATATATATATATATATATATATATATATATATATAAGGGGTCACCCTCCACTCTTCTCTAGTTATTATTTTCTTTTTTTACTTCCCCGCCGACAAACAGCCACTCGGACGCGCGCGCTCACACACGAGAGGTGAGATGGATGTGTGTCGACACTCTCTCGTCTTGATGCTCCAGTGAATGCGGCCGTGATAGGTGCGCGTGCATGTATATATATATATACATGCACGCGCACCTATCACGGCCGCATTCACTGGAGCATCAAGACGAGAGAGTGTCGACACACATCCATCTCACCTCTCGTGTGTGAGCGCGCGCGTCCGAGTGGCTGTTTGTCGGGGGGAACTAAAAAAAAAAAATAATAACTAGAGAAGAGTGGAGGGTGACCCCTTGAAGGGGGCGGTGGTTGTGGATGTAGCTGGGTATCGATGCTCCTTTATCACTTATGCCCATCTTTGTGGAATCAATCTATCCGCCGACGCTGGCCGCGCTCGACTGCTCGTGTATATGGGCGATTCTGCTGGAGTTTGCATGAGCAGAGAAATGTTGTTTTTCATTCCCAGCCTCGTGCATTGATTTAAGGTGATGCTAAAGCCACCTGCCACCGACAAATACGAGGATCCACTTTTCTCATTTCATTTTCAATTTTGAGTAAATATCTCTGTGTAAAGTTGTTATTCTAATCAAAAAGAACAACTTTACAGAGAGATATTTTCTTAAAACTTAAAAATGAATGAAAAAAGTGGATCCCCGTATTTACCAGTAACAACGGGGTTTAACATCACCTTAATGGGATTTGCGAGAGTTCAATTTGTGGTTTTTGTGGTTTTTTGTCGTGGAATCACACGCTAATTAGTGTTTATTTATAGAAACGATTTAATGCTTTTTATTTTGATAAGACTCTTCATAGCGTGTTACGGAACTGACATTTCGGCTTTGAAACTACTCTCATAACTAGTAGACAGCTGTTAACATGCAATCTTTTTTGCAAATAAGCTTTATGTACTCTATTATTGAGTAACATATAGTAACAGTATCTATAGATAGTGATTTGGTTTACGGAACTGACCTGTAGTGATTTTCACTTAAATCCGAATTAAGAAAACTGCTTGTTCTCGCGAAATTTTGAATTACCAGATTTTGTTCCGGGTGTATTTGATGAGTTATAACATATAATAGTTTAACAGTCCACAGTTAGGATGGCACTTCATAGGTATTAAACCACTGTACTATTTAATGTAGATAGTGTAGTCATCAATATTTTATTGCAAACTGCTGAACAAAAAAAAATGCATTTTATTTTAATGACAATTAACTGATTTTAAATTTATTAACAATAGAAACATATTATTAACTCTATAGTTTACTACTTATCTTACGCAGAGAGCATTTTCTAATAAAAATAATGACATAATTTGCACTAAAAATTATCGTAATCAAGAAACATTCCAACTTCACGGCATTTTCACGCCGTAGAGTAAAAATTGCTTATATGAATCTAAACTAGAGAAATCTAATAGAATAGTGGATTATATAAAGATATACAACGGAATAGATAGTGATATTTGTGTAAAATAATTCTTAGAAATGTGGATTTTCTTCCAATTATTACAGCAGCGCCATTAATACTCATGCACATATATATTAGAGTTAACCTAAAATGTGTATACAGTCAGGTGTTATCCTTCATCATCTGACTTCTTTCGACAGAGTTGAGGAAACTTCAGCTGAATGTCACTAGCATTTAATTTTGATGAATAGAAATTTTTCTCGAATCAGCTAAATTTTACCATTTAGCCCGTTAAAACTTGTAACAAACTATCAGTAAATAGTTTCAAAAAGTTGGAGTATTCCAGGCTTACCGTAATTTACACTAATTGTTACCGTAAATTTCTTTCTAATTTTCATTAGTAAATCCTCTCTGTGTACGTTTCCAGCTTTCCACAATCACAGTTCGTTACACCCCACGAGTGTACAAAAACTAACAAGAAAATTCCATTTCAATTATACTATCGAACGAATAACTCGAAGTAACTACCTAAAAATACCTGTACACGCAAACTGCACGCGTTCCAACGGAATCACCCATATGTACACCGCGTAGTAATACCAGCGCTGCACCTCTCACGCTCGTCTAGCTCGGAGCTGGCTACAGGAAGAGATTCGAAAATCGGAAAATTTTCGATGTACCGCACAGTGCAAGCTGCAAACTGCTAGCGAGTCGCCCCCCCCCCCCCCCCCCCCGAACGCAACACGGGTTTGCTGCTGCTGCAAGCATTGATTTTTTTTTCTCTTTTGCCCTTTCTTTTGAAGTTGCTACCGGTGGAGGTGGTGCGACGTCAGCGACGGGATGGCTTTTAAAGAATTTTTAAAGCCCGAGCGCTGAATAATTGAGTGCGCTCGAATATTTCCCTCTCTGGATTTTGCTTTCGGCGGGGGTGGCTTTGATATCGAAGGTGTGTTTTTTGTAGGAGAGGACGCGAAAGGCGCGGTTGAATATGTTGCTGGGTAAATATAATTGTTGGTGGAAGTTTGGAGTTTGTGTTTCATCGGTTGGGAGGAAATAGTTGGTTGACTTTGATGGGAAGTTCGTTATCGGTTTCTCGGGGGAAACAATGAGAAGTTTTTGAGAGTTGACGTGGCTGCTTGAAATTTGCGAGAGAGAATATGATGGAATTCGTGACTGTGTGGATGAGTGTAGGAAGGATAATTTAAGGGAGAGTCAAGTTAGTTTTATAGTGCGGTACATGACGGGCTTTATCTGTTGGTTAGAGGCGACACTTTAAATGTCTGAGTAGATGTAGAGTGTAGCTTGATCAAACGTACTCCAGTTTCATTGCTTTAAATTCAGTGCTCAAGGAATTCTTTAAAGAACAACCGTCGTGCCGATATTCTTTGTGGCGAAAGGTATTTTTTAAACGTCAAGCACGTATCGATTGCACATACTAAATACTAATTATTTCATTTCTGATATAAGCTAAAGTATATATTATTAACAATACTATATTACTTTATAGATTTTTAATTTAAGTGCCATTATCAAACATTTAGAACACTGAACTACACTGTGGACAACACCTGTTTAACACACAAAATATTAATTTTTCTATTTCTATTTATAAGTAATTCAAATATTTGGATTATACCATACTGCAAGACTCTGTATAGGAACACATACTAGATAGAAAATTAAATTCTCTTTCTGTTTCTGTTTTCAGATAAATACAGTTAATTTAGAAGCGCTAGCTAGAAATATAGACCCCTCGCAGCTAACTGCAGACTTAGATGGCTCTCTACAGTACGACCATGCCCAGTGGATAGACGTTCGTTTAGCGGTAGAGGAATTCACTTGGCAGGCTACTGACCTGCTCGACGGACTGGACGACCTGCAGGAGGATCTCAGTCGCAATGACTTTGCGGACGATGTCGGGGGAGCGAAACATGGCATCGATCTTCACAACGAAATGAAGAAGAAAATTATGAAAGTTCCAGTTGAAGGTGAGCTTATCGTTTGTAAAAGCTGTTTATTCAGAGGGACACGATTTTGATCGAAAAAAAGAAAGATGTTTTTAGGCATTTTTTTTCATCCTATGTAATCAAGGTTTTTATGAAATATTTTTAAAATATACGTATTATGTTTCGTAACATTATTATTAAATGATATTAATATTTGAAGACATAGTAGGCGGTCGCATAAAGGTCATCAAAGAAAGGTGTAAATGGAAACATAGATTACTTTTCACAGGAAGCTATAACGTTAAAACTTTAAACGGCTTCTCAAAATCTGTTACAACAGCTTTAGTCAAGCGCAGAATTTTCGAATACTATTACTTTTTAAAGAAATGTTAGAACTTTGGATAAAAAATTAAGGATTTTTTTTAATTAGGACAAAGTATTAGTTTTTGAGTAAAGAAAAATAAAGTGCAATTCTAAAACTCCTACGCTTTGTAGAGTGCTCTTCATTTAAAGCCTTGAAAAATCCTTGAATTTGATACGATGTACTTAATAGCGACCTTCGTTTTCTATAACGTACTTTAATTAATAGAAAAAATCTGCTACTTCGCTCATTAATACAAATTTAATTGAATTTCTAATTTTATAATATAATACTATATGAATGAAGTATGTATTTAGATTATGTAAAATTGATTTACATTCAATGTCTTTCGATTTTTCAATTTACGACTTAAAATTCTTGAAATCTTTGCATTTTGTATGGTCTTGCATCTATACGGTCTAGCTTAACTAAGGAAAGTTTAATTACAAAGACCTCAGCATACCAAGTAAATCATTAATAAAGATTTTAAAAAACGGGTTTTAATCTATACTAGTTTCGAAAAAGCAATAACTTCTTATGGATGGAACATATACTACAAAATGTTAATAAAAATATTTCATAGAAAGTTTAAATATCGTCACAGCACGGTTTCATAGAAAGATTATTTTTCACCCTAATAAACATTGATCGGGCTCCACTGCCATTCCTACCATTCCCCCTTGAAAAGAAACCCCCCCACACACCTCACTAACACCCTCTCGAACCTCTTTCAGAAATCGGAGTCGTCGGTAATCGGCTCCTGCAGCGCTTCAACATCAACGTGAACGGCAGCGGCGAGGGCGGCAGCATCGAGTCAGGCGCGACTGGCGGCAGCGAGTCCGACGGCCGCGACATCGCCAATCTCGTGATCCAGCACCTGGACTCGGTGAACGCCGCCCAGCAGCACCTGCTCCAGCTCTGGCACATCAAGAAGATCAAGCTCGAGCAGTGCTTCCAGCTGAGGCTCTTCGAGCAGGACTGCGAGAAGATGTTCGAGTGGATCTGCCACAATCGCGAGAACTTCCTGGCGAATTACGTGGAGATAGGGAGATCTTACCAGCTGGGTAGGTGTTTTGACTTTTTTTTCTCGAGTGGAGGAATTTGGGGTAGGTGTAGGTAGGTCGAGGGATGGATATAGAAGTGCTTCGGTACATTGTTTATGAAAATTGAGTGTATGAAAATTTATTTGCACACGTATTAAGTTAATAAAGTAGAGTAGTAAAAGTAATAATAAAAAGCATGAATCTAGCATCACGCAACTAATGAATATAAGTTTATCACGTTCGTGGTGGCTTATGTATAAGACGATGTTTTTTAATTTTTTAGAAAAAGAAAAATAAAAATGTTCCAGGGAATCTTTGTCATAAGTATTATTTCAATAACATAGTAAATAATGTGAAAATTGTATGAGAAAATTATTTAAGAACGTTTTATTTATCTAATGACATGAAACCTAACAAAATGTCCATAAATGTATGGGTCATGCCGTCGCAAAAGTGTTAAATATGTTTGTTATATGTTGTCTCGCATAACTATCACACTCTTAAGTGTGATTATATACAATTTTCCAACTCTTAATAAATTTAAAGCCGTCAGAACTTTCAGAGCCAAAGTAGAAGTTAGAATAATTTAATTTGTAAAATGCAACAATGCTGTTTAATTTACTTCCAAATAGTCTAAGGAACTTAAATTGCAATATTACATTTATAAAAACTAAATTGCAAGGTTGGAGTTGGAATTGCATTATGAGAATTTAATATTACATAAAGCTAGTGTTCTAACAGTTCTAGCAACTTAGTAGTTAGTTATGCAAACAGTTCAAGATATAGTTAGTTAGTAAATTAGTTTTATAATTAAATATGAATTTATAATATAATGGTTTTGACTGTTTTACCTTCTGAAAGATTAACATTAATGTACTATGCATCTGGTTAACAGTGGCTACTGTGCTAAAGCTTAATAATTAAATTCTCCATATTTATTGTTTTATTTTTCACGTCAATATATTTCTGTTTGTGTACTGTAGTTTTTATAAAATATTTTTTTCCTTAGACCAGGATAATTAATTTATCAGTCAAAAAGAATTTTGTTCATATTTTATCCGATGATAATACTTTTAAAAAATTATACAAAATACAGGGTAATTCAGTAATATTACAATAATACATAAGTCTTTAAAAGTGTATCATAAAATACACAATTCTACGCTTTCGTAAAATCAAGCAAGTAACTACAATTTTTCATGAAATAAAATGTTACTTGAATTTTATTATTGTACTATAGTTTCTCAACTTTCTTGAATCAATTTTCAAAGTGTATAAAGGACATTCACATTCGTCTAATCTACTGTCCATATTAAAATCAACAAAAAAAACCGTCAAATCTCCCCAATCTCATCCCCCCTCAATACTAAGATCCCAAAGCTCCCAAAACTCACGCACTATTCGCTCTTCCCCACCACAGCCAAGAACCTGCAAGAGGACCACAAGCACTTTGCCATGAACTCGATGAACATGTACGTCAACATCAACAAGATCCTGACGATGGCGGGCCGCCTCCTGGAGACCCAGCACTACGCAGCTGGTCACGTGCGCGCGGTCGCGGGCCGCCTGGACCGAGCCTGGAAGGAGTTCGCCGCCGGGCTGGACGAGCGCACGGCCGTCCTGGGCCTCAGCGTCGTCTTCCACCACAAGGCCGAGCAGTACGTCGACAGTGTGTCGGGCTGGAGTCAAGCCTGCGACGCCACGAATCTGCCCGGGGAGATACCGGTGCTCGAGTCGCACATCAGACAGCACCAGACGCTCTACGAGGCCATGTGCCAGGCTTACACGGAGGTATGCGAGGGATGGGCGGTTTGCTGGGAGTTTGTTTCGGGAGGGTGAGTGTGGAGAGAGGGATTAGTCTGTTTTTGGATTGAAGTTTAAATGTGGCTTTTTAAAGTTTGACGTGTTAGTTGGAAATAAACTGAAATTAATTGTCGAATTATATAGAGAACGATACTGATAATGCATTTTTTGTATTGTTTTGTGTATCGAACTTCAAATTGTACAGGTTATAAGGTCGAAAGTATTTTTTATTGATAACTTGTAACGACAGAATTCAAAATGGTATAGTATAAGCTGTCGATTGTAAAAATATTGATGTTCTGTTTCAACTGTATGAAAGTTCGAGATAATGAATGTCATTTATTTAGACAGCAGTTATGCTTTGCTTCTCATTTTGAGTTTTGAAATACTGCAAACATACATTCGCATTTTTGAAATTCAGTACTTTAATCCAAAAACAGATTGAACTTTTTACACACCGCCTCCCGTTTTGTTTGTTACGAAAGAAAACGATTGTGTTAAAAGGTCGTTTGAAAATACAAAACAATGTTTATACTATTTGATAATTTGAAAATTAACAGGAACATGATATTATTAAAGCAAACAAAACATGTTCAAATTTAGATAGGATAATGATAATTTTGCTTTCAGTAATGTAAGCTTCAGTCTATAATTTATATGAAATTCCGAATAAAATTGAAGCGTTCTTAGGAATACGAACTTTTCATAAAATATTATTATTATTTTTTTAAAATCGACTTATTACATAAATATAGCATTTACTAACATAATATTCCTACATGTAATTCGGAAAGAAAATAGAAATTAAAAACGTATAAAAGAATACTTCTAAGAAATCATGCTTATTTGATTTTCTTTATTCTTCAGCACGCTTTAATTGATATTAAATTCCCATAAAAATGTTGATAAATAATAACGGCACCAGAGAATTTTTAGCAAAAAAGCAAAATTGATACAATAACTAAACCCAATGGTGATTTCGCTAATTTAATTTTTGTTATGTTTAAATGTCCAATCATTTCATACTTTTGTTGAATGCACATTTATCATATAACTTTAATTTTCAATTCATGTTCACATTATATTTCATGTTAATGCTTTCAAAGTAATTTTACATCAAAACATGTTAATTTTTTAACTCTTCATTTAAAAGTGTATCGTCAATTTATACGTTTTACCTTGGGATATTTTGGACTGCTTAGAATACCAGTTTTTAATTGGATATTTTTATGATTTTACAATTTTTTTCGAATGTTGTTTACAAACCTAGGATTCATCATGAAAATATCCAATTCACGCTAAAGCAGTAATAATCGTTAAATTACATTCCTACAGGTTTATAATGCATATCAGGCTCTATTGAGTGGACTAGGCAAGATGTTGCAAGTTTGTCACAGCGCGAGCGCAACCATTGGCTCGGATGATTACGTACGAGGCATTTTTTTGAATTTGATTCTTTTATAAACAATAATTTTTAGAAAGAAACAATGGAATAATAATATGCTAACATGGTGCCTGGGTGAAATGCCGGAAATCTACTTTGCTCGAACGTTACATAGGAGGAGGCAATAACTATTTGCGGCAAACTAAACTAAACTATCTTATTGCAGGACAATTTAGATAGTCTTGGTAGCTTTCAAGAAAATGTGAATATTTATTTCTCATGTTGTTCTCATTTGTTGATTTTAAAAGTTACAATTATATATTTAATAAAATTTTAAAGCTTGTATTAACTATATATATATATATATATTTTAGGTAATTTAGTCTATTATTCAAAATAAGCAAATAAAATATATAACAAATTAAATAAATATTCAGATTTATGGAATACATATTACAACTGAGGATTTAGCGAAGACTTTCTTTTTTATTTCTCAATAAAATAAAAATAGTTAAATAAAACGTTTTTATTTTAGATTGCATAACAATGTAATTATCGTGTGAATTCATAATTGCAATTTACAAAGCCAATTGTTAC
The DNA here is from genome assembly GCA_949152435.1 of Gastracanthus pulcherrimus. Classification (NCBI taxonomy): domain Eukaryota; kingdom Metazoa; phylum Arthropoda; class Insecta; order Hymenoptera; family Pteromalidae; genus Gastracanthus; species Gastracanthus pulcherrimus. Next base: position 6,513,116 of record OX424575.1, on the reverse strand, counting down.
AACAGCAATAATTCCATAAAAACGAATGTCAACCGTCCACCAAAAGAAAAAAATAGAAACAACCTCGCTCGACTCCTCAGTTTCGTAAGAATCCAATTAAAAAGGAATAAAAAAACACACAAGCAAAGCAGGAAAAAAAAGAGAGCCTGGGCATATATACTCCCGCTTAATTGTGTAAGTCGATTGCGCGCGGGGGCCTGCTGTGCCACACATCTACACACACACACAAACACGATCTCTGTCTTGAGGGTTGCTGGTGACGTGTCCCTTACATAAAGATCCGACAATCCCCACCTAGAACCACTACTATATTATAATAGCCACTCGCGAGGGCGCACACACCTATAACACACTCCCACACTCTCTCTCTAACAACTGAAACAAAAGAAAAAATGCGGTGTACGCGCGCCGGTGTCTTGTCCAGGTCCATAGCACCAGTAAGAAGCTTCTTTACCAGCTGGACCATCTCGTGCAAGTCTGTAACCAACCCCAGGGGATAGACCACGCCGCGAGAAAACACGTACGTCCTCCTCCTCCTCCGTGCATGTCCATGCCTGTCTCTATATATGTGTGTGTACCTATACCCGCGCCTTGCACCCACTTGTGTGTCGCGCTGTCTTCACTGTCTCGTTTGTTTGTCTTTGCGCGGCGTTAGATTGCTCCGCTCCGCGCTCGAGCGCCTGTGTGTGTACGTGTGTTCCCTCCCCCTCGTGTTATATATGCGCGCACGTGAGAAACAACACCGAGAGCACAGTTTATACTATATACACCGTCACACCCGCTGTATGCGTTGCCCCGGCTTTATTGCATGCGCCCGGGGCTTTTGCACCTTTGGTTGCGGATGGACGTATACGTAGAAGTCAACGCTTATTGAGGAAGGGGAGCGCCGAGGGGATGTGTGCTTGGGACGCTGCCTGTGATTCACGAGTTGAGAGGAAAAGATTTTTGGGTTTTTGTTGGCTTTTTGTGTTTTCTTTTCATTGTTCGTCCAGAAAAATGTGGCTTCGTTTTCATGTACCTAGAAGAATGGGTTTGAGTAAGAATTCAAGAAGAATCTTATTCTGATACTCGAGTAAGGTTAATTTAAACAGAATCTTAATTAATGAAAATAATTTTCTTTGAACAGAGAGAGATTCGATTTACAATGAATTTATTTAAGATTATTCTTAGCCGAGATAGTATTTATCTAAGGTAACTCTTCTATGGGAATACATGTTTTTCTGGACATTTGATGTATATTAAAAAAGGTTTTAATGTTTTTAATTGTGTCTAACACCATGTCAAATCACAAGATTTTCTTTTTTTAAGTGTATATAAACGTATTTTGTCAAATTTAACTTTCATTTCTTCCAGCAAACTTGTAAATAATAAATGCGTGCGAGTCTAAAAAAATTTTAATTTAATTATTTTTACATTAGATTTTAATATGATCTTTTATCATATAACAATATTAGATTTTACTTCGTAAATTCACTACTATACTTATTTATAAATTATAGTTGTTGTCTTGTTTTTTCTGTAAAACCATGTATTAATCTCAGATCTTGTAGCACTATCATTATAAATCCAAATTAGAACTATAATTCGATGCACAGACCTTTTTGTTTTTTTATTACTTTCAACGCACTTTTCCATTGCTCGTCCTGCATATAAGATTCTTTCTACTTCCTCCTGTAAAGAATCTGGATCGTGCAAACTTAATGCATTCAAAAAGTAGCATATAAACTCTCTAATTGGAAAACTCTCGGCAATAACTATAATTTCATTAAAACTTTTTCCGTTGAGTTTAATTAATATCTTTTCGCTCCGTCCCCTTTATTTTTAAAACAATACTCAAGCACAAGTAGTAGTAGAAATAGAAGTAGAAGTAGTAGTAGATATTTGGCACGCTGCGTGTTTATTAAGAAAGTATACCTTGAACTGGGGTGATATTGGTCCTTGAGGAAGTTTCAAACCCAATTGTCTGATTTGATAAAATTTTCAGTATTTTTTTCTTAACAAACAGGAATGTTTTCTGATCCTTGACTCTTTAACTGGAGTAAATGAGTATTAAAAATGCTAATAATAAATAAATTAATTAATTTTTTCATAATTTATGTATTTATTCATTTATTCAAAATATACCTAACATTATAAAATTAAACGTTACATACTTTATCAATGAATTATAAATTATTTAAAAACATATTGCTATTGTTAATTTTGAGAACTAAATTAAAAAGACATCAAATTAAAACTTCTTTGTCAATTTTAAATGTGTGTAAGGGGGGACCCTATTGTTTAGCCTTAGTGTGAGAAATCTATTAAATCCTATTCACCAATACAAAAATTGCATATACATCCTATTCGCAAATAGGATCTTTTCATATTTAGAAAAAGGAATTAATAGGATTTAATAGATTTCTCACACTAGGGAGGTCACTGAAAAAAGGTATTTTCGAGAATTGATTATATACAATAAAACGTCAATCTTTGTCAAACATTAAAAATGTTTTTCTGTATATTTGAAGAATACAAAAAAATTTTTGCATTGAAAGATAACGATTATTTATGAACGATTTCCGCTATCAAAATTATGAGTTTGTCCGTACAATCAGTTTAAATTTCCGTCTAAAGAGAAATAAAATTTTCTTTTTTTTCTTTATAATTTTATCATAAACGAAGTAATTAAAATATTTATAAAATATGAATTAAAATAACGTGTGACGGACTTAAGCCGTTCTTCTACTCCAACGTAGGAGAGTTTGTTTTCCAGTTGTGTTTTTGTTACACGCGGTTCGCGTACGGACCCGAAGAAGTGCGCGAGAAACAACCTCTTCCGGAATTCCCCCTGATAGTTACGCTCCTGCGGCCGCCGAGGTCGGAGCTGCAGAAGTGCAACTGTGCTTTGGGTTTTGGTATGCTAACTCGAACCAGCAGGAGGGCGCGTTAGCTCTCCGCCGGGCAAGCAGTCAAAACCCCGAGAAAGGCACCAGCGCGCTTTTCTCGGGTAAAACCCTGAAGACGTAGTCTCGGGCAGCGCGTTGGCCGCACCGAGCTATGCCTTTTATGAAATCCGTTAGCGCGTTTCCCCCTCCAGTGGCTACTGAAGGACGTCCGGCGCACCCGAATAATAGGTGGAGGCGGGAAAAATGAATTATAATTATTAGTATGAAATTTGGTTTTTTATTGAGGGTCACAGTACAATTACAGAGGAGCGGAGTTGCGATAGAGGGAAGCGACAGAGAGAGATTACACGCGGTAGATAGGCGAGGATTCGCCACATCACCGTGTGTTCACCACAAGAAGCGGCCCGAGTTAACCCTAGTATCCCGAGCACGAGGCCTGCACGCTGGCTAGCCACGGCTTGAGAGGTCAGAGAAAACTCAGTGCTTCCTCGGCTGTGCGTCGCCTATATATATCCGAGCCCACTCTCTCCATCTCTCTCGCTCCCGTCCTCCTTCTCAATATATTCGCGAATCCCCACTCTTCCAATATTCGCGAGTTCGTTGCTCCTCGCTGAACACGCTTTCGTATGTCTGCGCGCTCATGTGTGCATATGCACACGCGCGCGTTCTTAGCCATTACGTTGGCCCCGCCGTATCATCTTAGTTAACAAATATAAAGCTGAATCATTTCCGCAATAATTAACTAATTAATTAAATGATTTCTTATAAAAAACTAACTTTTAATTAATACTACGTTTTTTTATATCCTAAATGTATTAACTAATTTATTTTGCTTATAATAATTACTAATGTTAATATCATATTAACATTAACCATAATAATTCATGGTACCGTTCTTGATACTAAGGGTATAGGTACAGGCCGTCTCAAACGTTTTGATTAAAACAAAAATCACGAATCGTAATTCTTTTTAAAAAACTTAAAACTTATTTCGTCATAGCGGGTTTCTTACACATAAGAAATATACACGTAATTATTGTACACAATTTAGCATTGGTCAAATTATATATAGATATATTTGACCAATGCTAAATTGTGCACAATAATTACGTGTACAATTCTTATGTGTAAGAAACGCACTGTGCCCTTATTTCAAAGTTTCATTTTTTCTCCATATTAAGTAATTCTCTTTTACTCATTACGGCCCAACACACGACGATCGCTCATAAATACTTCGATATCGGACCGTTCAATGAAAGCATTATTCCCCATCTATCAAGCACCCACCAAAGATTGACGAAAACTCCCCGAAAACCACCCTTTTCTCAGCGCTCTAAAACATACAACCCCCACTCTCACCCTCAAGTACCAAAACACCCCGCACCCCATCACCCCCCACCAAATCCTCAAAAAAAAAGACAACCACCCACACAATCCACACTCATTCGGTCTTTCTCTATCTCTCCTCTTTCTTCGATTGGGCAACGCAACAGAGTCAGGACGGCCACATGGACGGCCGCGGGGGCATGAGCGGCAATCCTGCCGCCGACTACAGCGAGGGCGCCTCCCACGTGCTCGCCGTCATACACCAGATACTCGGACATCATCGGGCCCTCGAGGCGCGCTGGCACGCCAGGAAGATCAAGCTGCACCAGAGGCTGGCGCTCAGGTGAGACATTGCGAGAATGTTGGAGGGTGGGTCGGGAGAGGATTGCAAGGATTTTGGAATGCGAGGGTGTGCATACTGAGATGATTCGTATACGTAGTTGAATATGTAGGATGATGGTATCGTGAAGAAATTGAGAATAAAACATTTTTTGAATATGATAACTGTGGGTGAAAGGCATAATGGTATAAACACACTTTTTGGTTTTTCGAGATAGTGTGTGTATTTTCCTTTTAAAGCGATGTTAAAAAGTTCATAAATGGAATTAAGATATGGACACTTATTTGTACACTTTCCTCATTTTTTTTCAAGTAAGAATACCATATTAGCTGAAAACTGAATTTTTAAAAAACGTGGACTTATGTTGTTATGCCGACGATCGACAGATATATATATTTATCACAAAATGTTGAAAAACAATTGCGATATTTTATGATTGTACATATTTACGATACCATTTCCTCAGTGCAGTGGATTTATTGATCAAACGCCGTTTTTTGTGAAGTTTCTTAATTCAATTTAGCACAGACAAATGTTTCATCAAAGCTTAATGAAGGAATTCATATTTTTAACTTGTTAAGGCCTTAACGATTTTCTGCGCGTGCACATTCTTTTCAATAGAATGAGATTATCTTTAGAATGATCTCCAAAGAGGATTTCTATGTAAAAAAGTTTCAGTTTTTTCTCTGGTTGATTTTAATCCTCTTTATAGCTATAACATTGAAAAGGTTGATTTAGATGCGCTCGTCTATCATATTTATTAACCGTTTAAATAGAAACAGTAGGCAGCGAAACTATTATAAAAAATGCCGAAAAATCAATTTTTTAACATACACTCTTAACTGAGTGTTAATGAAAAACAAAGTAGGAAGTGCAAAGTAGAACCTAATCTGAGACGTCGATATTTTTCTCTCAATTTATATTTAAAATGTGAATTCTTTTATTAACTTTTATAAGAATTAGTCCCGTGCTCGATTCAAGAGAGAAATTTGAATATAAAAAAGGTGAGATAACTTGTATGACCTAAAAATTCACTGTGTAATATGTTTATGTGGTAATAATTAACAATGTTTTAAATTATATCTCTTAAATATTGTTGATAATGTATATTTTGTAGGAAGATTTTAATACATTGCAACTATTAATACAAATTTTGTACGACCCACGAGTATATTTAGATTAAAGTTACGAAGGATGTATCAAAGCTTCTTGCATTCATATACGTGCTGTTTTTCTTCTAAATATTCATGAATTTTTTTTAAGCTGCGCTAAAACAAATATGAGTAGAGAGTATAGATTTTTTCATGTCTTTTAAATATTCAGAGGGTGTCACAGATACGCTTATTTTATTTATTTTATGTGTATGTGACCCTTTAAAAATATACTATTTAATCTTATTTTCTGTTTTTATATTATTCTGTTTTTATATTTTATTGATACATGACATTGAATATTTTATGGGGCTGTGAGAGTATTAGCAACGGTTACGTTATGTTTAAAAATTTTCAAAAAAATTTCTCTGTTATATATGAATGGAATTTCTTGAAATTTTCAACAAAGGCTATCTTAAATTTAAGAAAACTTATTTTAACACCTATTCCATAGAGAATTATTTATGTTATCTAAGATAAATATTTGTTTTATTTAAATAAAACATAAGTAATTTTTTAGAGTACTGAAATCAATTTTCTCTTGAAAATCCAAAATGAAAAAAAAATTCTTTTTAAAAGAAATTAAATGCCTGTACACGAACGTTCTTTTCTAAAAAGTTTATTAAAAAATTTATCAAAATTTCAATACTCAAAAGAAATACTGAAAATCTTTTAACGTTATTTTATAGATTTTTATAAAATTATTTGACGTATTTTGAAAACAAATTCTCTTTTGAAATACAATAAGTAACCCTTAGTGAAAATTTCAAATAATTTCATTCACTTTTGCCATACAAAATAAGTTTAAAATATACTATTTCGCACGCTGAAATTGAGAGTTAAATATTCTATCATCTTGACAGAAAATGCAATTAACCTTTGTCGAGTGAATTTATCACTCTTTACGAGCAAATAATCAATAAATTTCGCGCCAATTTTTCAAGTAAACAAAGGGTGGAATTACTCTCTTCATCCAACTATATAATTCACTCGAAACCGAGTGATTATTAGCCGAATACAGTGAGCATTCATTCGATAGTTTGGTTGCATCATCTCTCAACAATATTGAATTACATTTCACGCTCTTAATTTCACTGTGCACATCTCCTTGAACAATATCTATTATATACTTTCCATTATCAATTCAAAAAGACTAGAACAACCCTCTAAATTCCTTAGAGTCAGTTGTCACTCTATATTATTGAATTTTGATGAAACTGATTAGAGTGAAAATTCGACTTTAATATTAGACTCAAGTCTTACCGTACTCAAAGTGACTGTGCACTAGTGAGGTCCAAAATGATCAAAGTTTCGATTTTCCTTCTTGTAACCCTTTCAACAGTTGAAAAATGTGAAAAAATAACTCTCTTGCAAGGCAGACGTTGGACGTTGAGATCTAAAGGTTCCTACCTCGATTTCAAAGTTTTTTAAGTGCATTGATGCACTTCTTTAATACAATTGGTAAAAAAATAATTAATACTTTATAAATCAAGACAAAAAATTTTAGTAACTTATCATATCGCTAAAATGGAAAGTCAACTACATCCACGTCAATAAAATTTTTTTGTTTTCTAAGTGAAGAGTTTTAAGTTTTCTATATACGTCAAATTTTAACATAAATCAGTCTATTTTTGAACAATTTTCAAGACTCTAATTTACGATAATTTTTCAAAACCCAAATTTGTTTTCAATCTTTATTCCGAATAGAATCTACATAAAAATTGGCAAAGGTAAATAAATCTAAATATAGAAATTGTTCCAGTCTCAATATTGTGCAATATTTCTAGCATTTTAAAAGTTTATATCATAGTTTCATGTAATTACTTTACTTCCTGTAGTTTACGTTATGGAGACTTGTACACAATTTTAGTTAAAAGCTTATAACAAGAGCTTTAATTTAAGTGGATGCAGCATTTCTGAAGTTATTTGGATCAAAAGTTATGCTTTTTTAAATATTATGCAAAATTTTAGGTAGTAAATTGGGGCAATGTAAGATACGGTCCTACAGTATGATCCCCAATTTACTACCTGAGAATTTTGGTAATATTAAAAGAAGCATAACTTTTTATCCAAATAACTTAAAAGATGCTGCGATAACTCAAATTAAAGGACTTGTTATCAGCTGTTAACTAAAATTATGTACAAATCTTCATAACGTATACTACTGGAAGTAAGTTACATCAAACTATGACATAAGTCATTTAAAATGCTCCAAAAATTGCACAATATTGAGACTGGAACAGTTTCAATATTTAGATATATTTACGTAGATTCTATTCGGAACAAAGAGTCAAAATAATTTTGGGATTTTGAAAAATCATCGAAAATTAGATTCTTGAAAAATATTCAAAGATAGCTGTTTTTGTTAAAATTTGATGCATATGGCTCTTCACTTAGAAAAATTTTTTTTTTATTGACTTGGATGTAGTTGACTTTCCATTTTAGCGATATCATAAGTAACTAAAATTCTTTTGTCTCGATTTATAGAGTTGTAATCATTATTCTACCAAATTTAGTAAAAAAGTGCATAAATGCACTTAAAAAAACTTTGAAACCGAGGTAGGAACCTTTAAATCTCAATGTCCAGCACCTTCCTTGTAGGAGAGTTATTTGTTCCACATATCTCAACTTTAGAAACGGTTACAAGAAGGAAGCTCGAAACTTTAAAAAATTTCTACCACCCTAAAGTGCACTTTCAAAACCCATCCAAACCACACTCATCCTTTCGCGCAACAAACCCCTCTCATCAACCTCCCACCTCTTCCAAATCAACCCCTTCCCCGTCCCACCTCCAACCAACTAAAAAACATCTCGAAAACCCCCACTCATCCATCGATCGTCTCTTCTCTCTCCGCCCCTCTCCAGACTCTTCCAAGAGGACGTGAAGCAGGTGCTGGACTGGCTGACGAATCACGGCGAGGTCTTCATACGCAAGAACACCGGCGTCGGGCGCAATCTCCAGAAGGCCCGGGTGTATCAAAAGAGCCACGAGCACTTCGAGAACGTCGCGCAGAACACCTACACGAACGCCTCGAAGCTGCTGACCGCGGCCGAGGAGCTGGCCCACACGGGCGAGTGCGCCCCCGACGAGATCTACGCGGTCGCGCAGGAGCTCGAGGCCCACGTCAGTAGCTTCGCAGCGCGGGTGGAGCAGCGCCGACGCAGGCTCGACCTGGCCGTTGTCTTTTATACGCACGAGAAAGAGGTATATTTCATGGGGGAATGTGGGTGACTTTGACGAGCAAATCCACCGGACTTTTGACTTTGTATTTGTTTGTTTAACCCTTTGTGACTTAGTGGCTATTATAATAGCCACCTCTTTCCTCTAAGATTTTTATGTATACAAATTTTATTTATAGGTCTATATAAATGATTTTACATTCTTCTATTAGCTAAGAGGTTTCTCTATAATACTAATTAACAAAAATTGATATTTTATTTATTGTTAAATAGTTATAAATAAACAAGTAACGAAAAAAGCTGTTTTTTAAGAAAAATATGGGCCACAAAGGGTTAAAATACGACGTAAGCCTTAGTTTTTTATGTTAGTGAGATATTAAGGTTATTTGAGGTTTTGATTTGCTTTTAAAGTAATGTATAAAGACTCGTTTAGGTCACTGAAAAAGAGGGATTTTCGAGAATTGATTACATACAATAAAACGTCAATCTTTGTTAAACATTAAAACTGTTTTTATGTACATTTGAAGAATACAACAAATTTTTTACATTGAAAAGTAACGATTAACATAAAATTATTTATGAATCTTTTTGTTTGTTTATTTGTTTTAAATACGATGTGAGTCAATTTTTTATGTTAGGGAGATATTAAGGTTATTTGAGGTTTTAGTTTGCTTTTAAAGTAATGGTTAAAAGACTCGTAAATAGTAGGTACGGTCACTTATTTTTACACTTTCTTGATTTTTTGCAATTGTATCTAAAAGTGTACTATGTAAGGATACTAAAATCGTTCGATACTCAATTTTCAAAGAAAAGTGGATATATTAAAATTATGTAATATAATTTTATAACTTTGCGAAAATTATAATAATTATAAATATTATCAGCAATAGTAATTATAATTCTGCTTGCGATAAACCTTGATTTTACTGCAAATGACACTGGCATACAAAAACTGTTACAATTATTCAGCGTGAAATTCCTTACTTTCGTTTAAAAAAAAATAATATTCTTAATGCTACGAAGTACACTCGACATTAAAAATATGGCTGGATGAATTTGCTGGAATTTTCGTAAATCCTTCAGTGAAGTTAGTGAGACCGAGTATTTGATCTAATGAAGTTAAAGTATTTCAAAAGAATTCAAATAAATTCGAACATATATTTTTAACGTTGAGTCTGTAAATAGGTATTTTATAGTAAACTCATTTTTTTATAAAACGTATGCGGTAAACTGTTTGTCCGTATTGAACTTCAAAAGTTTCGGAACCATTAGGCGTTCATTAAAAAAATGTTATCATGATGAAGTAATTGCTGAAATGTATGGGTTTAGGGATAATTAATCCGCTTACAAGTAGGTAGAGAAGTCACAGTTTTCTAAGTTTCATTGTTTCTTAAGGTAGCAAACAATGAGAATATTAAAATTAGCCATTTACCACATGGTGCAATTGTCATTTCTAAATTAATGCCTACCGATTTATGATAGAATAAGAATTATATTAGAAAATTAGTTTTATAAATAAATAATATTTTTTTATACAAATAGATACTTGCATAAGTTTTTTTCTATTATTAAATATTAAAAATTACAAATTACAGAACAGTACAAATAACAAAGTTATTCACCAATCTTATTCGTAAACAATAAAGTTAAAAGTTCTGTGGATTTGCTCTTATATTTTATATATAACATTTTTGTCGCTCTTAGAAGCAATGAAAATTCGATAAGAATGCACAGATGTATTTAATAGCGTGCAACTTATTCTCACAAAATTTACCGAAGGGTAAAAAAATATATATATAAAATTTTATTATAAATTTATATATATATATACAAATTTATTTTTTACACAATGTATTATATGTTTTTATTTGTTAGATTATTTGTTACAGTGTAAATATAATTTAAGTTGTTTTCATTTATATATGTTATTTAATAAATAAACCTTTTGATACGTATATTATAATCAAATTGCTACGCTTTAAACGTGCAAATGCTAGAAATAATCATTATCGTCATAAATTTCCAATTTTAAGTAATTTTACAGAAGCTTGCAATAGCTAATCAATGATTCATAATTAAAATCAAATCACAATGCAATTCAGTAAAATCACAAATACATGCCTACAGCTTAATTATTCAGCTTTGCAATTAGTATTCATATCAATACATTGAGAGAAGGTCTGTTTGTACTTACCAAACTTGATAACAGTTAATATAGGTGCATATAATTGATTGAGCAAATATTTGATAATTGTTGCCAAATTAACCCTTTCGCTGCGGCATCACGCGTACATGCGTCATGAATTTATGAAAAATTTCGTTTTACATTATTACATAATTAAAACGTTCTTAAATAATTTTCTCAGACAATTGTCACATTATTTACTATGTTATTGAAACAGTACTCATGGAACAATTCTATATTTCTATCTCTTTAAAGAGCTAAAAAAATCGTCTTACACATTACCCGCAGCGAAAATGTTAATTTGCTCCAACCAAATCCTTCTCTCAGTATACCTTCCAAACATAAACATTTAACCCTTCCCACCAATACATTCCAATCCACCCACACCGATCAATGCCTCAGTAAAGAATTCCTCACCCATCGACCACTCCACCTTCCTCTCCTCAAAAGTCAAACTTGTCACCGATCCATCCTGGCATCGATCCATATATAACCTACCCTCCCGTCACCCTCCAAAACGGAAACTGCACACAATCCCCAACGACATGCAAGACTTCCCCTCAGAAACTTGTACTTCCCACGCCTCGCATCAGACATTATTTTTCGCTTTGCCTTTCTTCCCGCCCGCGCGCACCCACAGCTGTCCGGATGGGTGGACGAGCTGCGCCAGGAGCTGCAGCAGGACGAGGTAGCGGAGAATCTCGAGACGGCCGAGCGCCTGCTGGAGCAGTGCGCCCAGCACAGGACCTCGTGCCTGGAGGCCTGCGCCTCGACGATCGTACAGGGCGAGGCGCTGCTGCAGGAGCTCAGGGACTCGACGGAGATGCCCGATACCACCGGATCCGTGAGTGCATTGAGGTTTTTTTTTTGGGTTTAATCAATGGGAAGGGGGTGTTGAGTGGCTGGGATGTGGAGATTGGTAGAATAGATTGGTAGATTGGTGAACTTTTTTTACGTTTTTATTTGGTATGAGGACAGGCGAATTTTGAAGTTTCTAAGATAGATTAATATCTACTGGCGCAGATTAGTGGATCCGTTAGAAATATATAGAGTGAAATAAATTATTGATCGGATTACCGCTGTCGTCCAAACTAAGATTATTCATAAATTACAAAATTAACGAAATGGCGTAGATTCATAGTTCAAGTTCACTAATTTAAAAAATCATTTTTGATTTAGAAAGTACAAAATCGGAAAAAGATTTTTGAGGTTTCGGCAATAAATTTCAGACTGGTCAAATAGTTGTCTAGCAATCTCTAGCATTTTTCAAGATGCAGTTTTGCTCGTATTATATATCAGTGACTTCCCGGAATAACCACTGAAGCCCATTTTTCGTATTGTTGAGATATTGAGATTTTAATTTTTAAATTGCCATTTAAGCCTATGCAAAACAAAAAGCATAAATTATGAAAAGAAGAAAGTATTAGATAAACATTTGCAACTTTTGACTTTTTATCTGAAAGTACACCGTAATTTGGTACGTAGATACCAAAATCACTAAAAACTCAATTTTCAAAAAAAACTGACTTAAGTGGTTATTCTGGGAAGCCACAGATATGCATGATAAAAAAATGTTACCTATTTAAAAATAGTTTTTGTGTACTCTTAAAATGCATAGTAAATAAACATAGTTTTATACACGATAGACATTTTATTTCTTTAATAAAAAGTTTCCAAAGACATGACAATTTTTCCGAGTTTTACACTGAAAAGCTTTCTTATGCATAAAGGGGTGTACATGATTTTCCCCTCGGCGAAACTTGCGCAGGATTTCAGCTGTTGTTCTGAAAGGCAGATGAAAGGCGGTTTCTCGTGTAGGTCTTTTCTTTGGAAAAAGTTTTGCCCTTGTTTCGACGGTGTGTTTTTCAAAGTTATGTGTTTCTGATTTGAATTTTGAACGGGGGTTTTCGAAAACAATGGAACAATGTTCCTTTTCTTATGCGAATTGTCTTGTACTTGTATCTCTATTATTACTTGAAAACTTTTTGATAACAAAAATGAATACTACAATATTAAGAAGCTTTTATTTACTTTATTTCGTTTGCTGTTTTCATGTCTAAACGATATAGCTGATATCGCTAAATTTGATATTTACTCAATTATAAGGACAATTAATTATTTATCCACGACCTTTCTTATGATTTATTTTCATTCAACCCTCAAAAATAGATTAATATACAATATATGCATAGGGATAGCGTGAGTTAATTTATCCTCCAAATTTAAATGAATGTTGTGCAATAAAAAAATTTAGAAAAGTACGAAATTTTAGGTCATAACTGACAGGATTTATAAAATAGTGTTTTTAATCGCCTTTTGATTATGTTGCAATTTTATTACAAAAATCTAGTTACTTTTTCAGGTTATTTTGCCAAATTTGTTTGTCTTTTTGTAAAATTTATTTGGTTTACCTATCGCGATGATCTGATACAAAATTAAAAGTTTCTAATGTAGTTAACCTAATAATAGAAGTAGAAAACAATAAAAATTTAAAAAATGCTAATGATTGTTCAAAATGCTCGTACCTAATGAAAAATTATAGGCTAGTGAAAACTATCCGAAATCAAGTAAAATGAATGCGACTAAGAATCACGCGTGATACCAGAAATGAAAATGAAAAGAAATCAATATTTTTAAAAGGTAACAAATTTTTTTTCTTTAAGGCGTGAAATAAATCATTGTTATTTTCATTTTAAACATCATTTTGATATTTATTCTAAATACTGTCCCATTGTACATCAAGTAGTTGTCTCGCTATTCCTCAGCGTTTCAAGAAACCACTATTTTAGAGGCGTTTAGATTAATACTGAGAGCGTACTCCGAAACGTGTGTAATCGCGGCGCTAGCCAGGAGAGAAACGGAACAAGCTTATTCATTCCACTCGATTTGTCCAGATTATCCAATAGTACAAAACAATCAACATTAAAGTTTCAAGTAAATCTTCTGCTAAACTTTACACTAAACGTAATAAAAGTAACTATTGAAAGCTTCCAACCGAATTCATTTAAGATTACGCAACTTTCAAGGTGCTCTATTACGATTTGTTATTCGGACCAAGTATTTATCACCGTCAACGCGCAGCCACATTTGGAAACATTTTCGCGCGAATCGCACACATTTCAGACTACGCTCTGATCTAAAAACACCTCCCAAATTCCCACAATACTTCCTCCACGTACATTAACTTAACCCATTTCTTCCCAAGCGGCCATTTTATAATCGATTGGTTTCTTGCCTAAAAAAATTGTCGAAAAAAAAATAATAATAACCAATAGCACTTTTCTGAAGTAAAATTGTCCGCTCTTTCCGATTCTAAAGTCAGAATTTTGAAATGTCCGTTGGAAAATTTCAAAATGGCGGTTTTAGGCAAAAAACCAATCGACTATAAAATAAAACACCTCTCAAGCCTTCCCACCCTCTGCCAAACTAACAAAACCAATCACCCGACCCCTCACAGATCACAGCGGTGGAAGCAGCCCTCGATCGTCTCGCCGGTCTGCGCCAGGAGCTCGAGGACCTCTGGGCAACGCGCAAGCTTCGCCTCGAGCTGTGCCTGCGACTGCGGGTCTTCGAGCGCGACGCCCTGGAGGCGAGCGGCGAGCTCGAGATGTGGACCCAGGAGATGCAGAATCCGACCCGCGAGGGCTCGCCCGAGCAGCTGCTGCGCGCCCACAACGACGGAGTCCTGCACATGCAGAACACGGCCTTCCAGGTGCTGCAGCAGGGACAGGAGCTCGCGCAGGTTCGTCCTTTTGTCGTTTGGAGTGTCGCTGTTGTCGTTGTTGTTGCGTAGGTTTGATTAGGCGTGCGGGCGATTTTCACGAGATTTTATGGGGTTGGAAATTATTGATGGATAAGATAGTGTTTAATGATAGTGGATATGAGAATGAGGAACCCTTTGGGTTATGTGCCCAAACTGTCAGATATACTTAGCATGTTTTTATGATAATGTTACAGTGAGTTTGAGGTAATATCGACCATTACGTAAGATTCAAGTTGTTTAAGAATTGTGAACATTTTATATACTCGACAAAAGAAATATCTGGTCTAATGCGTTTGAAATTTTTTAAAATCCTCCAATGAGGTTAGCGGATGTACGTTCCTATGAGGATGGCGATGTAGGAAACTTCTGCCAGGTGGCAGCACAGTGAAATGAGACTCCAACCAATGAGAAGCGGCGATCCCTACACTCTTGTTCGTTAGAGTCTTATCTCGCTCGCGCCATCTACTGGCCCAAGGTTGCCGTTCGCCATCGTCATTACAATAAAATTCAACCGCATTCGACCAGATGTTTTCCACGTCGAGTGTACCCAATCAGAATTAGTAAATAATCAATTTAATCTCTGAAAAGAAATCTAAAAAGAGTTAAACAGCGTGTTATATATCTGTCTATAAATCTGTCATTTGTACGATGTATTGTACGTGTATACGCGTACCAAAATATGCACCCTTAAAAGCACACGCAGATCAATAACTAAATAAGTTTGGTGCCACGGAGCTGACCAAAAATTAATAGTTTCGTGAAAATTGCCCATATGAGTTTGAGTTTTGTCATGTGGATTTTTATTGTACTGGATACTTTGTGTATCGAAGATAAACTTCTATTACTGTTACGATGCAATCAGTAACTATTTATGTAAGTTATGTATTTGATTTGTTGTATCTTGTATTTTCATAAAACAATTTATTATCAACATAACGAATAATTAGACTTGTATATTTAAATTTAACCAGATATAATGAATTAGGTAATGAAAAAATTTGCACCGTTGCAAAGTTTAATTTAAGTCTTGAAAAATATACGAGTTTTATCCAATTTAAAATTTTCAGGATTTATTTTATTCTTAATTAAAGAAAATAATTCCACCGCCTCAAACTTTTCCGGCTAGGTATTCTATAGAAACAATAATTATATAATTTTGGAACGGTGAATCTTATTCTTTAATAAAAACAAATAAGTGTCAATCTTCATTTTCTTATAGTTCATTCTATCTGCTTGATTTAAGATAAATATACCAGTCGAAATGTTTCTTTATGTACTTAATTTATTACTTTATGAAAATGCAAAGTACACAACAGTCGACAATTTATATCATGTCGGATCGATATAATATATAATGTATGTAAATACTGTTTGATGTAATGGTAGTCAGGGGACACTTTAACGTTTTGATAACAACATAATGTTGAAAAAAATGTATTATTGATGATTTTTTTTAAATTGTTTTTATTGGACAATCTTGATATACCTATTATTCTAAAAATTTGTAGTTAATGTTGATACTTTTACTAGAGTAATTTGATTGTTAATTTGTTGTTGTTTTGTTGAATTCTGATTCTTTGATGATAAAATTAGCTTCAATATCTGAAATTATAATTTACAGTTGCAAAACTACATTTCTATTTCTTTATTGATACAATATCGCATGAATACTACTGACTTCTATCTTTCGAAAAATACATTTTCACTCAGAGAAAAGGTCTCTTAAACCAAGAAGAATAATCTTAAATATGCTATCAACAGGAAAATCATTATGAAGAGAACCTTCTTATAAGTCCAAAATAAATCATTTATATTCACGAGAAATTTTCTGCAACTCAATCATATTCGTTGAATACACATTGGAAGACTGTTTCTCACGAATCAAAATGATTCCTTTCAAACCAATAGAAAAACTCTATTCGCAATGATTCTCATTACACACTTCCCAATTCAAGAGACCGTTTCCCCAATCAACTCATCAACTATTCAAACTCTGAAAAATGTCCAATAAAAAACCCACACCACCGAGAACTCAAACGCTTCTAAACTAAAAAACCAAAAAACCAACCCTGCTCGCCGTGTCGCGCGCTGAAGAGGAATTTCCTTTGCCAAACTCAGGTCCTCGACCAGGCGGGCGTCTGCATAATGGCCGACGGCCAGCACACCGCGGCCAATCGGGTCCAGGTCCTCCTGGAGTTCTTGAACGAGCGGGAGATGGACGCCGAGGACCTGGCGGAGATGCGCAGGGTGCGCCTCGAGCAGACCGCCCAGCTGGTCCAGCTTCAGCAGGACGCAGGACACGTGGCCAATTGGATCAGAAACGGGGAGGCGATGCTGCTGACGTCGCTGAGAATACCGGAGAACCTGCAGGACGCGGAGCAGCTGAGGCACGAGCACGAGCAGTTCCAGGTCGCCATCGAGAAGACACATACGTCGGCTGTGCAGGTGGGTTTGTTGTTGGGAGAGGGATCTTTTGGTTGGGCGAGTTTCTGGGTTTTCTGGGGTATGGATGGGATATAGGTGCTCTGACTGGTCGGAGTGATTGAAGGTGTCCTGGTTTTGTGTAATATTCAGAATATATGGGATTGTAGTAAAAAGAATAGACTTTGATTGTGAAGCGTAAAGCCTTATTTATTCATTGTACCTATGAATAACTTTGGAATGTAAAATGAAAGACGATGAAAAATTTTTCAATTTGAGAGGTCTTGTATGAAAAGAGCTTATTATAACTGGTTGAAAATAGCACTAAATATGACGTAACTATTCAAATTATTACAGTTGTTTTGAAATGCGTATTTTTGATACCAGAGACAATAATCAATCTTAATTAGTAGATATAAAATAACACCGCCCAAAACTTTATTCAAATACATTTTACAAAGGTACGATACTCTCATTGCAAGAAATATAAAACGTTTTTGTTACTAGGAAAGTACTACATTTTTAGTGTGAAATCTGCACAACTAAATGTTTTCCAATAGTATAGTCACTAAGAAGTGACGACATGAATGACGTATGCGAAAAGTATTTTTAACTACTTTCATAACTAAACGTGGAAAGTTAAGAATTCGAAATTAAATATGAAACTGGACAAAAATTAAATTTACATTCAGATCTATCTGCTTTAAAATTATTAAATTGACACTACTTAAATAGTTATTTATACTAAAACCTTTATTTAACATTACAATAAAGTAGTAAAATTTACATGAAAACATGATAATCTTAAATAAAGTTTGTTTTACTAAAGCATTTATTAGTTGTATCACCAAATGATTTTTTCTCGGTATACAGGACTGATGAGGCAAGATTTGATGAACTTATTGAGACGATAGCAAATTCGATTTATATATTAGATTTTGTTCTGTGAATGTAGCTGAGTAGTATTCTATAGAGTGTAAATTAAATTACTCGCGTAGGTGAAAGAGACGAGCAAATATACAATTTTCATGTGTATTTTAAATTTTAATTAACTAAAACACTTACTTTTCTTGATTTATTTTATAAGAAAACAATATGTCCACCGTTTCCTTTAATTTAATAGTAATGAAACTAGTTTCACAAAAGTAAAAGAAAATTGCTCAAATGAGATCTCTTTAGTATTATATATTGAATATTTGATACGATATGAAAGTAGTCTAGAATTCACAGTAAAAAGGTATTTTTAAAATAAAAAAGTAAGATCAAAATATATAATATTAACATACCGAAAATAATAAAAATTATATCAAATAAAAACAGTACCTTAAATAAAAACAATAATTGCATTAATATTAACAGTATCTTATGTATAAGAAATATTTATCTATCCTAATAAAGTAATACAATTTGTTTATCTGATTATCTGATAGAAAATTAGGATAATTATACAAATAATAGGATGAAAGTGCTTTAGTTAAAAAGATTTGGTTTTACATTTCCATTCCATCCGTGTAGCACTCAACCTACTAATGTAAACCAATCAAAGTGCACCACCATGTTCTCTTTATTATTACAAGAGTAATTATACCCATTTATTCAATAAAATAGACAAAAAGAAAATAAATAATTACTATAAAGACACAAATTACAATTAAAAAATATAAAGAGACACAAATTAAAATTTAAAAAAAATATTGAGATAGCTAAAAGAAAAGACCAAGCGATTTACTTTGTTAATTTACTTTATTTTTGTATGAGTTATCCCATATAATAAATTAACTTGTATTGTTAAATACTATACCTGCAAAGTTATATGGACGCAAATAAATTCAATATTAAATATATTATTTCCTACGAGAATTAAAAAAATCTAAGCGCACTGAGATAGCATAGTATTGGTTGCTTTATCTCGCTTTCAATTACGATTTTTTAATTTCACGATATTGCAGACTGTAAATTTTATGATATAGAATCGTAAATTCTATGACATGTATCGCGGCAGTTATATATAAACAAAAGTCCTTCATAAAAATAGCGTTTGTTCAATAAAATCTGCTTAAAAATTATGCTTGTCTGAAGCCGTAAATTTACGTTAAAACTCGAGTATGAAAAATTTCCACACATTGATAAACCTTAGATTATATAATAATCTGCATGAAAGTTCTCAAATTAAGTTACCAGTAATCTTTTTATATAATTTCATATCCATACATAATTGTCGCATTCTCTCCCCACATCTCAAATATTGTACAATTCGAACACAAAAGCACCCATGCCAAGCTTATCCGCCAAATTCACAATATTTATCCCTCGGGTTCGTTAACTCCGCGCATTCGCGCACGAAACTTTCTCCCGGCTCGCGTCGCCTCGATCCGCAAACTGCTCGATGTTTACCAAACACACCTCGTTTACTTTTCAACTGGCTTCCCGCAGGTGAAGCACCGGGCGGACCAGCTGGTGAGCGCCAACCACTACGACCCGAAGAGCATACGCGACGTCGCCGAGGACGTGACGAAGCGGTGGCAGCAGCTGGTGACGTGCGCGGAAGAGCGGCACAAGCTCGTCACCGCCAGCATCAACTTCTACAAGACCGCGGAACAGGTGAGAAAGAGAGAGAGAGAGAGAGAGAGAGGAAAATCAGAGCGACTTTTCGCTCTACGTTGTTGTTGTTTTGCCTCGCAGTCGCGAGGCGACTCTCGCGAAGACACGATGCGAGGTCCGAGTTGTGCTTCTTTCTTTTTTTTGAAAATTGGAAATGTGAAATTTTATAACTGATCGTGGGAGTATTCGCGTGTTTGTATTGTTACCGACAATGAAGTTTAGTGACATTTGACATGTGTACGGAAGCATTAAGTGCACGGTCATTAGTGTAGCGATAGTTTTCAAGGAAAAGGAAGCGTTTATATCGGTACATAATGATATTGTATGTGTATTGTTACGTAATATGCAACAACAGTAAGGTAAAATACGTTCAGTCTGCGTTACATTCAAAAGTTAATACGTGCCAGTGAAGTTCGTTTATTAAAAGAGGCATGAAATACAAGGTACATTTTGATATAAACGCGTGAGAAAGCGAATTTTTAGAGAGATTTTTATACGCTGAACGCTGAACGAACATCGCGTGTGAAGTTTAAGCGAATCAAATCGAATTCTTGTGTTTTACTAAGTTTTCAGAATGTAAAACATACACTTGCATAAAATTGGATTGAGAAAATCCAATAATTGACGTTCAATGTTCCTAACGCAACCTGGTGCCAGTTTACGTCCCGTATTCTGAAAACTTAATAAAATACAAAATCGAAAAGAACGCGATATTATTCTGCTGGGTACACATTTTAAGATACTAAAAAAATATTCTCATTTCGTTTTGACCCTGCACTCTAAAATAAATACCTATATCAGGCAACAGTGTCAATTAATGCGTCCCTGGATACATTTCTTTAAAATGTCATAAAATCATATAGTACCAAGTCGATAAAAAAGAAATTTACATTCAAAACTAGTTTGCGATCGGGTTATTAAATGATCTCACTATATTTTTCAAATAAAAAACACAAGTAGCTCAGTAATCCATGCATGATGCAATACTCAACACTCTTTACCCTGTGTGACGTTAGTGTTCTTAAAAACGAATCTTTTTACATGTCGATATACTCCAAAGCCTCCAATTCTTCAAAACGAGCACCGCTCAGTGCAAATCCCAACATTAAAAAAATCAGTTTAACTACAGTCTTAATTTTCCGTGCAGGTGCGCTCGGTCCTGGACAGTCTCGAGCGCGAGTACAAGCGCGACGAGGACTGGTGCGTGGGCGGGGAGAAGGCCGGCCAGGTGCCGACCCTCGTCACCAAGCACCAGGAGCAGAAGGAGGCCTTCCTGAAGGCGTGCACCTTGGTCAGGCGAACCGCCGAGACCTTCCTCAAGTACACCCATCGCAGCCTGCAGTTCTACAACTATCAGACCAGCGGCGTCGCCTCCGAGGGCAAAGTCCGAAGTTAGTGGTGTTTTTGTATCTTTTGTACTTGAAATATTTGGGTATTTTGGGGGGGGGGGGGGATGATTTTTAAGTGTTGGAGTGGTGATTTGAGAGAAACTGTCAGTTTGTGCGATTTACTCGAGCAATGATTAGGTTGTTTAGAACCGTTGGAGAATCAATCGTTTTTGAAAATTTTGTAAATACTATTAGTCGTTATAACATTTATGACATATTGGATAGTAATTTCAGTAATTTAACTAAAATAATAGATTGATTCGTAATAATTGTGTAACAATGATAAAATCAATTGAATTATTTTGCTACGTGTCATAAATTTCGAAATGATAAATGATCATGAATGTTTGTCAAAATTGTTAATTGTTCGTTCTGAATAACCCAATTTATGAAAATTCAAATATATATTAAATACTCTTTTTTCTTCTTATAAAGACGTGTATCATTTTACACACAAAATTGTCTAGTATTCGTAAAGTAAAAAGTTTATATAAATAACAAAAAGTAAAACGTTCCAACAAAGTTTGCCCGTACAAAAATAAAACATAGATAAAGTATAGATATTGTCGTAATTTTTCAACGTTTGAACGTAATATTTATTTATGGCCACATAAAACAAAATTGTGTTTGTCTTCTTTTTAGAAAAATAAATCGTGATAGTCTTTGTAAGAGATATCAACTTTAAATTGTTAAAAGTTTGTCTAGTTAAACTATTAAATTGAAGCATAGTCGTATAAAATTACACGAATCAATGAATTGCTGATAGTTTCTTGCAAATCTCCCATACAGCAATTCCCCTACCCTTACAAAAATAACACTGAAATTTGTCTATTACTATTCATTTAAGTTCAGATCCAACGTATGAAGCTTTCAGAACCATAACAGAAGAAGTCCATTTTCGAAATTTAGTAATCGCCCAAAAATGTATGCAATCTGTTTATTTTATAAATCACGTCATTATTTATCTGAAGCAATTAATAAATAGTATACCCAAGAATTAATTGCAATGATAACATTCATAGAATTTACTTTTTTATATCACTAATGTTGAAATGTTTGCAACAGTTTACAAAATTACTAAAATTTCATTATGTTTCTGAATGCCCCATATGTGATCAGTCTGTCATATCACAAATCCAAGAATTAATAAACATAGTCTTAAAATAATGCCTTCACTATCACATACACCTTCCACCTCTCAAATTTTAAAGTTACCCTTACAAAACTAACACTCAATCCCCACAAAATTCCACCCACCACCTTCACACCACCAAATTTAACGAGTCCAATCCAATTCAAACTCTCCTCGTTAACCACCGTGCACTCTCCACCGCAGGCATTCTCGAGGAGCTGCTCAGCAAGGAGAACAAGGTCCTCGAGTACTGGACGCAGCGGAAGAAGCGGCTGGACCAGTGCCACCAGTTCGTCCTGTTCGAGCGCAGCGCCAAGCAGGCCCTCGAGTGGATCGGCGAGACCGGCGAGCTTTACCTAGCGACGCACGCCGGCGCCGGGCGCAATCGCGCCGAGAACGAACAGCTGCTGCACGAGCACAACGAGTTCAAGGGGGCGGCCAAGGTGACGTGCAAGCAGAGAGTATGAGCGAATGAATGAGTTTACATACTGTTGTTGCGTTTTTTTTTCTTTTGTTTTACTTTGCTGAAGCTTTGGTTCTTTAGGAGCTGTGGATGTACGTAGTAGGGTTTTGTTGTATTTTTCTTTATGTTCTGTTTTGATTTAAGGTGATGCTAAAGTCACCTGTCACCAACAAATAGGAGGAATCACATTTCTCATTCAATTTTTAGCAAATATCTTTATGAAACGTTATTGTCCTAATCAAAAACAACAATGTCTCAGAGAGATATTTTCTCAAAATTGAAAATTAAATAAAATAAGTGGTTCCTCGTATTTGACGGTGACAGGGGGTTTAGCTTCGCCTTAAATCAACGTGAATAAGTCTTCGACTACCGACCTGAAATTTAGTTACGAAAGTAGCATCATTATCTCGTACTTAAGATTTGTTTAAGTCATACGATGATCATTGTATATTTAAAGAGTTGTAAATCACTGTAATTTGAGTGGGGTCTTACAGACGCCAGATCGGTAATAAAGGGTTAAAAAACAATGTTGAGTGTATTTCAAACACTTAACTGGAATTCGGTACATTATTAGAATTGTATGCTATTCAGATTCAGTTGAGTGTATGATATTACACTAAATTTTCATCTAAAAATCAATCTAATAGTCAAAATGGAGATATGAAATCCTAAGCCAAGACCAACACTCAAAACAGAAACGAAAGCCAAAAAGAAATTTGCACATTTCTTTAGAGTATTTAGAACTGTCGCTCTTTAGAGCAGTTCTACGTCGATTTTGGCTATGCTTTTGACTTCTCGTTGTTCGCTTTTAGTCAGTCTTGCTATTGGTTTTTAATTTTTCGATACTCATTTTAAAGGTCTTTTAAAGAAAGATTCTTAAACACTCTTAAAAATGTAAAGAATCAAACGTATCCCCACTAATTTTAAATCAAACCTTACCTAAAACGCCAATAAACGTACAAAAACATTGATATTCCACGCTACACATCGACTCGCGCTCCTCGGAAAATAAAGTCCAACAAAGAAGAAGCCTCGTTTTATTTGCGTATATCGCGCGTCGCATCGCGGACTCCCTCGAGTGTGTGCGCTGGCACAGATGCGCGAATTGTTGCGGCGAAAACTCTGCCAAATCGTCGGAAGCGTGCCCGGCTTTTTTGGAAGAAGCCGATACTCTCTCGCGTCCCTTCTTCATTGCGGTGTGCCGCGCGCCGGACTTCTATTCTCGACGCCGTTCACGGATCGCCGATATTCCTGCGGCGAGCCGCTATCGCTATGCTGGGGCCAAAACGGAAATAATCAATTTTTTTTTACTACGGGTTGGCTTTATGCGCATATTTGTTTTGTGAATTTTCTCGGTGTAACGTGGAACGTCCTGCATACGTTCTTTTGGACGTTAGCGTATTCGTGAAATTGTATGTTTTGGCAGAAGTGTAGCGGGAGATAAAGTTTTATGAATCATTATGTGAAATGAGATTATTCTAATGTGTTTAAAACAAAGTTACAGTTAATCGTTTCTAATAAATAACGTAAATTAAATAAAGTTCATGTTTATAAGAAACAGTTCTTCTCTGAGTATTTTTTTCTAATTCGTTTGAAATAAATAACGTATTCTAATCGGGTAAATGAAAAATAAATATATTTCTTAAGTTTATGAAAAATGCTTTTTTTCTTGCATAATTTTTTTTCTCGTTCATTTTGCAAAGCATTAAAAGCATTATTAGCCAAATATTAAGTATCAGTAAAACAAAATATTGATATTCATTTTGTATTCTTTTTAGGAAACTCGCGAGAGGGTGAAGCTCCTCATACAACTGGCTGACAATCTTGTCGAGAAAGGCCATGCCCATGCAGCTGCAATCAAACAGTCGGTCGCCGAGGTGGACCAGCGTTACAAGGACTTCAGCATGCGATTAGATTGCTACAAGACGACAATAGAAGATGATTTAGAAATACAGTCCGACGAGGGTCCGAAGGAGATAACCATAGATAGGAATTCGGACCCTCTTTTAGAAGAGAAAATCAAAGGAAAAGATTTGAAGGAGTTGAACGAGGAGAAACGTAGATCTGCTAGACGAAAAGAGTAAGTTGTAGTTTTGGTTATCAGTAAATAGAGAAACCTTTACACTTATTAGGAAATATTTAAATTTTGATAATTGTTTTTATTACTGGACACTTTTTAATGATGCATTTATTTACAGATTTATTATGGCTGAGCTTTTACAAACAGAAAGAACTTACGTTAAGGATTTAGAAACTTGCATTAGATGTTTCCTTGAAGAGACGAGGACCAATAAGGGTAACGTACCTCAGGGTCTTCAAGGACGCGAATCAATAATTTTTAGCAATATGGAGGAAATTCACCGGTTTCATTGTGATATTTTCCTTCGTGAATTGGAAAAATACGAGACGATGCCAGAAGATGTTGGACATTGTTTCGTTACTTGGGTAATTATTGACGATTTATTTTTCTGCAAATATTCGTATATTCGTATTTTTATTTTACCTTTTCTCTAATTATAATGTTAAATACTTGCAGGCTGCCAAATTTGATATGTATGTGACTTACTGCAAGAATAAGCCAGAAAGCAATCAGTTGTTAGTGGCGCATGGTGGCACATGGTTCGAGGATTTACAAAGGAAGCATAGAGTGGAACATCCGATTGCTGCTTACTTAATCAAACCCGTGCAGAGAATCACAAAATATCAGCTTCTACTCAAAGACCTTCAGGTATGCAATATTTAATACCTTACTAAATCGGTTTCATTGCGAGCTTGCAGGTGTAGTTTTATTTCGAACATTTGTACAAAGTCTAGAATAATAATAAAGTTTCTTGAACTAGTTAAGTTCTTGAAGTACCATTTGGATTACTCATTTAAGCTTTTTGTGACAAATGGCATTTATCTGTTTAGGCGTGCTGCCAGGAAGGTCAAGGCGAAATCAAAGATGGTCTCGAAGTTATGCTGAATGTGCCTAAAAAAGCAAACGATGCCTTACACTTGAGTCTTCTAGAAGGCTGCGATGTCAGGATAGATACACTCGGCGATGTAGTTTTACAGGACCCCTTTACAGTCTGGGATCCCAAGCAATTAATCAGAAAGGGTAGAGAGAGACACATTTTTCTTTTCGAGCTATACTTACTCTTCAGCAAAGAAGTTAAGGATTCTGCCGGCAAGGTTTGTAGTTTTTTATTTATCAAAAAAATCTTACAATCTATCGTAGTAATCTTTATGTATCATCGGTTTTACCTATAGACACAAATCATTATACGGAAACTCAATTCGAGTAGGAATATTTTAAAAAATTTCCTTATTCTCGCAATTCTACATACCTATTATTAAATCGACTTGTGAATTTCCTTCTTACTTCTTTTAATTCTAAGTTAAGCATATGCACTACACTTACGAAAAAAAAACTTATTACAAAAAAGTGTTTTTTTGTGATAAATAACGTAGTACTAACTTGTAGTGTATAATACTAAGAAAACCAATATATTGACATTAAAAATGTTTTTTCTGATTAGACAGTAAAATTAAAAGATGGTGTTTGTATTATTCACTTGAATTTTAACGCATTAAATACTTATGTAAAAATATTTACTTTTATTATCCTTGTTAAGAAGTCATGCCTCTTTGACGGCTGAAAATTTTAATTATTTTTAAAGAAAAATTTCTTAGTAACTTCAATAGGTAATGAAACAATTCTTTCTTATTTATTAAAGTGCTTATTAAATTTATTGTTAAAGATTTTTTATTGTGTTTTAAGTGTAACAATATGGCTACTGTAGAAGAGGTGTCTACTGTACACGTAATTTTCCGGCTTAGGCACATCTGATACGGGAAATTTAAAAAGATTTTTATTTAGTAAGAATGTCCTTATTGTCCAAAGTAAAAAAATAATTTATGCTAAAAGAAACAAGAAAATGGCGTAGGTTTGAGAACAATATTATAAAAAAAATGAAAAACGTTTTTTTAACTTACGGCCATTTTGTTATTATTTAACATGAGTTGTTTTTTTTGTACTAGTTAGGGCAAAAGTGACACTGTTACAGATTAATAATTTTATTGAAATTTCTGTTTCAGAAAAAAAACTTGAAGAAAACAAAAATAAAAAAAATTTACATAATGTTTACAAAAATTGTTTCAAGTTTGAAGAAATAATTGTTAACTATCTAAAAATGTTCAATATCGATTGTTTTTCCTTCTAGAAAAAGTGCAAAATATCTCGGTCAAGTTATTAAAGAAAAATATGGTCTTTGAAAGATGGTTTCGGTAATAGAAATATCAATTCTTTCTTTATTAGAACATATTTATTTTCATAGTAAGTTTTATTCCGTCTGCACGTTTTTTAGACGAGAAACAAATTGGCACTTTCTAGGTGAAAAACAAATCGACATTGATTTAGTCACTTCGAAAGTAGGTAAGGCGTTAAAGTTTAAGGCTCTTCGCACGCGACAGGAATAAATAATAAGATGTATGAATGAATCAATAGCAGCCGATCTTTAACTTCACTATGTTCTTCCTGTTAAAGCTCGCCTTTGATTGGATCATTCCCATATCTTATTGCTTATTCCTGTAGCTCGCAAAGACCCTAAGAAATTAAAATGAAATTTATGGCATCAGTCTCTATTAGCTGATTAAAAACTTGATTCGTGACGCTAACCGATATCAAATAGTATCTCATATACTTACTAGCACAATAAATACGGGAAATGTGACTGCATCGGGCACTTACATTTCTGCTTACGTCGAAATTTTGTTTATTTATAAATAAAAATATTCGGACAAATTTGTATTTAGTTAGCTATTAATAATATCTTATTAATGCAAAGGCTTAATATAATTGAGGAATTGCAGTAAATACAATTAGATGTAGTAAAAATACTAACATTTTAATGATTTAAAAAAATTGTGCTTAATATCGGACACGTGTTTTCTGAGATAGTAGAAACCACTTAAACAAATTTTTTAAGTTCAAAACTGAATAGTCCTTAAAAAAATACCATAATCGCGTTTATATCTCTTAGCTAACACCTCTTGTACTGATCTAAAAAAATTTCTAAATATCTATAAAAGCTCCAAAAATATATTTCGCATTTCTATTGGTATACCTAGTATGCTATAATTCCTACTCATTTTTTTTCTATAAGTATTTGCATCTCAAAAATTTATATTTGAAAATTCATAATAGTTTCTAATCATTATTACGAAAATTTTTCTTTTTTCTTCTATTTTGAAAGATAATAAATAAAAGTCCTTCAAAAAGTAAAATAATAGCAAAGTAAAAGCTTTCATAATAACGATTTAAAACCAAATGATTCACAAGGCATGGAATGTCTTAAAAACCAAACACCTATCCACACTCAAAGCCCAATTTGTCTTCATCCTCCAGGTAAAGTACATCTACAAGAGCCGGCTGATGACCTCGGAGCTCGGCGTCACCGAGCACATCGAGGGCGACGAGTGCAAGTTCGCGGTGTGGACGGGTCGGGCCCCGACCAGCGACACCCGGGTCGTCCTGCGCTCCAACTCCCTCGAGTCCAAGCAGCTCTGGGTGAAGCGACTGCGCGAGGTCATACAGGAGACGTACTTCAGTCTGAGCATGCCCAAGAGCCCGGCGAAGAAGAGCTCGAGCCAGAGGTCGAGCAGGGATCTGGAGGAGTGCGCCTCGCTGGACGACAGCGTTGAGAATCTCGACAGGAACTCCTTGGCGTCCTTCGGCTCGACGAATACCACTGATTCGGATAAGGTAGGTGGCTTTGGACTGATTTTTGGAAGATGGTTCGTTGAGGATTTTTCGGTGGGGCTGTTAGATGCGTATTCGATGCTTTGATAATGATCCCAGTGGGATGATATTGGGATATTTTTTAAGATGTAGGTGAGAAGGATAGAATGTTAGCCTTAACATGGTTGACTTGTTCTACTTAAACGATTAAAGTAGATTCTTGTGAATATTGAAATTAAATGAGTTTAGTGATTTGATAACTCAAGGTGGTTCGAACACGAATGAACGTACTGGAGATTTAAAATTGTAGACCCCGTTGACGAATAAATTTTAGAGAAGAAATCACTTGAAAATTATCACTTTTACGCGTTTTATCAAATTTTGCTATTCCAAGCAGGTATGGTAAGATTGCATTTCACAAAAACGATCTTATGCTGGAAAACTGGAGTATAAAGGAACGAAATTCGTACTATTTAATAACCAAAGAAGACTATGGAAAACCAAACTTATTTCAAAGATATTTATAACAGAAAGTTTAAAAGTGCAACTTTTCTAACCTCCAAGTGTAACTGCGTGAGTCATATAAACTATAAAATATCATATGATAAATATAATAATTTTTTGTAATAGCAAACTTGAATTATCTGAAAGTTCATAAATTAATTTAATAAGTATTATTTACATATATAGAGCAGGATTTTCTTAAAAATTTTTTGTCACTCAATTGACTCGGGAGTCATGTGCGAACCACCTTGATTACTGAACCCTTTGGACTCCGATATTGCAGTACTAAAAAATGAATGGCTTTTTAAAAGGACAGGCTGAGTAAGAGAGAAAAGCTTCACCCAAAATAAAAAAAAAGTTACTACTTGATTGCTGACTCCAAAAATAAAATTTTTACCAGTTTTGAATAATATTTACCTAGAACAACAAAAGTATTAATAAATATTCTTTTTTTCTAAATTCCGAATACAATTTTTCAAACTTTTAAGACTAATATAACAGTTCATAAGGCTTAGTATTAACTAAACTTTTTTATTGATTCATTGTTTTAGAAAAGGAATATCGATTATTAGGTGATTTAGTGTAGGTGTAGCATTCCCTTAACATGTATAGATTTTTTTAAAAGACAAATTTATCGTTTCTCATTGCAATGATCACAATAATTATTGTGAAATGGATTTGGGAAAACAAGCAAATATATAAATTGCACTGACAATATGTGCCTATTACTAAAATATTACTGGATTCTCCAATGTGAAATAAGTACAGCAAAAATTTTCAGTGACATTTTTACTAGACAAATTTGTGTAACGTGAATTAAAAGGAAAGTATTATTTACTATTTCCTTCACTCGACATGAAAAATTTAAAATATTTCAACAATATATTTAATTTAATTTAATATTTCTAGTTTTTTATATTAAAATTATCTATTTGATATGACAATAAAAATTGTATTTGCTTAAGTGTTTAGTAACTATTGCCAAGCGGTTTTTAGACGTGTTGAGGTTCATGCACATAAGAAACGTGCACATTTTAATTGTGCACAATTTAGCATTCGTCAATATATCTATATATAAACAAATAAATCTATATATAAATATAAATATAAACTGACGAACTGATAAAGTGAATTATTATTTTAATAAGAAATATGCAATAAGTGAAAGTTAAGATAACAATTATATTAAATCGACTGATATTTTTAATTATAATTATAACTACATGTACATGAAATTGTAAGATTTTGTCTTCTGATGAATAAAAAGTATATCTATCTATCTATCTATCTATATATAATTTGACCAATTCTAAATTATGCACAATTAAAATGTGCACGATTCTTATGTGTATGACAAGAACTATGCCGCTTTTTACCAGTGCAATGTCGATAAAGTAGGAATGAACAAAAAAATTTCCCCTACCAGTAAGTCTACCACCAGAAAAAAGTTAATGATCCTTCAAAGTATAGTTTACAATATAATATGCATCCGTTAATTATTAAGAGGATTTATTCGTATTTTTAAAGAAATTATAATATTGATACTCATGCTGCTAAATATTTATATATGATACAGTGCATAGTAGTGCATAATT
The DNA here is from genome assembly GCA_949152435.1 of Gastracanthus pulcherrimus. NCBI lineage: Eukaryota > Metazoa > Arthropoda > Insecta > Hymenoptera > Pteromalidae > Gastracanthus > Gastracanthus pulcherrimus. Next base: position 6,482,457 of record OX424575.1, on the reverse strand, counting down.
GCAAAGTAAGTACATCATTTTCTATCTTTTCCCTAACAATACCATACAGAAATAAAACCGACATTTGAATGTTTGATTGCAAATGTATCAAACAAAATATCAAAATCCTTAATTACAAAACCCATCAGTGTACACCGTACACCCAGCTAATTGGTACTCACCTTTTCCCGGAAATCGTTAAAGCAAAGTCGCTCGAATCATTCAAATAAATGAAGGAAAAAAAAACAATTATACCGCGCTCGCGGCTCAAGTTTCAAAGAACTCGCGAGCCGACATTTAACGACCGAGCGACTTTACAAATCGCACGCGCGACTATCAATTTCCGCAATTAACGATTCATTCCGCCAGCCCCTCGATTAAAAAGAATCCACGAATGAGCATTCTACTCATCGGGCCATCGATATCGAAAATCTGCGCAAATAATCGCATCTCTCCCCCGGTACACCGAGAAAATATAAAAGATAAAGACGTGCGTACACACAGAACGCAATCGATGAAAGCAAAATATAAACGAAGAGAAAAGGAAGACACGAGAGAGGGGGCGACAATGGAAGAGACATACCTCGCGAGCATTCCTTAATTCCGAATACCAGCTGGCATCTCTCTCTCTCTATCTCTCTCATTCTCTCTATTTCTCTCTCTTTCTTCATTCTCTCCCTCAGAATTTCGTCATTGATGAATAAATAGTATATCCATCTATCTATCTATCTCTCTAATTCTCTCTCTCATTCTCTATTTCTTTCTCTCTCTCTCTCTCTCTCATTCTTTCTCTCTCTCTCTCTCTCTCTCATTCTCTCTCTCTCATTCTCTCTCTGTATTTCTCTCTCTCTCTCTCTTTCTCTCTCTCTATTATTCTCTCTCTCTCACTCTCTTTCTCTCACTCTCTCTCTCTCATTCTCTTTCTCTCTCTCTTTCTCTCTCTCTCTCTCTCTTCTCTCTCTCTATCTCTCATTCTCTCTCTATTTCTCTCTCTATCTCTCTCTCTCTCTCTCTCTCTCTCTCTCTCTCTCTCTCTCTCTCTCTCTCTCTCTCTCAGTCTGTTTAATTTTGTTTAGTCTTAATTTATTTTAAGCGTATTATTTATTCTTGTAGTCTTTAATTTATTCAAGTGTTAAGTGTGAAGTGTGAGTGTAATTATTAGCGTGAATGAGTGTATGAACGAAAGACGAATGTAAGGCGTTTTATTTTCCGACGCGATAGATATATGTGCAATATAAATGTGTATGTGTCTATATTATTGTTATCTATTTATTTGTATATTATTAAGTTGACGAAACAATATGTGATACTACTTACTACATCATGATATGTTAGACAATAATTGACGACCTGTGATAGCGAACCAAACTTTTTTAACTGTAATGACTGATATTGTGATAACACATTTTAACAAAATGTACATACAGCTGTAAATTTTTGTCATTAGTGATAAATAAAAAGAATATCTATCTCTCTCTCTCACTCTCTCTCTCTCTCTCTCACTCTCTCTCTCTCTCTCTCTCTCACTCTCTCTCTCACTCATTCTCTCTCTCTCTTTTTCTCTTTCTATTACTCTTTCTATCTCTCATTCTCTCTCTCTTTTTCTCTTTCTATTACTCTTTCTCTCACTCTCTCATTCTCTCTTTCTCTCTCTCTCTCTCTCTCTCTCTTTTTCTCTCTCCCATTCTCTCTCACATATCGAAACTAGAGACGAGAGACTAAAGACGAGCGAGCAAGAGAGGCATGTGCACTGGTACTACCTCACTTAGATTATTGCTCAGTGGTTCTTCTTGATGTGTCAGGGGAGCTACAGACACGACTACAACGTCTACAGAATGCATGTGTGAGATACATATGTGGTGTTAGGCGGGATGAGCATATCACCGCCTACAGGAAAAAACTGGACTGGTTAGATTTGAAGGTGAGGAGGGAGTATTTTATGGGGCTGCTGCTTTACAAAGCGGTTGTCATGCGGCAGCCACCGTATCTTGAATAAAAAGTATATCTATCTATCTATCTATCTCTCTCTCTCTCTCACTCTCTCTCTCTCTCTCTCTCTCACTCTCTCTCTCTCTCTCACTCATTCTCTCTCTCTCTTTTTCTCTTTCTATTACTCTTTCTATCTCTCATTCTCTCTCTCTTTTTCTCTTTCTATTACTCTTTCTCTCACTCTCTCATTCTCTCTCTCTCTCTCTCTTTTTCTCTCTCCCATTCTCTCTCACATATCGAAACTAGAGACGAGAGACTAAAGACGAGCGAGCAAGAGAGGGAGAGAGAGGGAAAGAGAGAGAGAGAACAGCCGTAGCTGGCGCCCCGCATTCTCCCAGGCCGTCCACCTGGCCGGCTCAATCAATCCCAACCCGCCCACCCCTGGAATTCGCGAGCCAGCCAGCCAGCCGTCGTCGTCGTCGTCGGTCTTTTGCGTCAAAGAGAGGGAGGCGAGCGACGAGGCGAGACGCGCGCGCGCGCATGCCCGAGGAGGAAGGAAAGCGCGGGGCGGGGATGACCGCGCGAGGGTCCGCTGAACCGCGAGTATGCGTGTGTTATATACGCGCGTGTCGTCTGTAAATTCAAAAAGGGATGGATATGGATGCATGGGGGGGAAGAGATAGATAGATAGATAGATATACTATTGATTCATCAATGACGAAATTCTTACAATTGCATGTACATGTATAGTTAAAATAATTAAAATATCAGTCAGTTTATAGATTTCTTATCTCACATTTAACATTCAATTATTGCGTTTCTTATATAAAAAAATAACATTATTCGCTGTAACAGTTCGTCAGTTTATAAAATCTAAATATAATTAACCCGTCATAGTCAAATGGCACATTACAGAATACGCTTCGTCAATACATAATAAAATAAAATATAATAAAGATAACAAAATACGATAAAAATAAAAGGAATACGTACACACACTTTACGAAAAATTGTACGTAAATCTATCACGTCAAAAAAATAAAAACACTCATTCATATGACACTCTTACAATTCACGCTAATAAATACATTCATACTTAATACTTAACACGTAAAATAAATTAAATAAATAAATTTAGTAAAAAAATAAATTAAATAAATAAATTTAGTAAAAAAATAAATTAAATAAATAACTAAATCAAATAAATAAATAAGTTAGATAAATAAATAAATTAAATAAATAATTTAAATAAATAAATAACCTAAATAAATACTAGAGATAGATTAGGACTACACAGAAATGAACAAAATAATTTATTAATCAATGAGAGAGAGAGAGAGAGAGAGAGAGAGAGAGAGAGAGAGAGAGAGAGAGAGAGAGAGAGAGAGAGAGAGAGAGAGAGAGAGAGAGAGAGAGAGAGATATGTGGAGACAGGAGGATTGTGGGGTGAGTTTGATTGGTGGATTGGCTTTGGTGGTAGGAGGTGTATTGTGTATGGAGAGATGAATCGGTGGTGAGATAACTAGGGTAGTAATTGGTTGATTTGGAAAATTTTGGTTTGTGTAGGTTTGTTAGTTGATTCGGATAGGTTTAGAAGTTTTCGAGAGATTCGTGGACAAATGAACGTGAATGCATGAGGCGTCGAATGGAGAGCTCTTTTTTTTGAAGGGGGTAGAGATTAAAGTGTGATGAAATATGATGTTTCTATGCAGTCAAGTAAATTTGTGTCTGAGGCGAGTTAGCAGTGGTATATTTTGAAGATATAATAACAATAGAGAAGTTGCAGCTAGCGGTAGCTTTAATTGAGGGGATTCGTGGAATAAGGGTAGAAGTTATATTAGCTTATAACACGCACCAGTAGGCATGCCTCTCGTTATTCGTATGATATAGCACAACATAGTTCTACATACGTTAGAACCAATTGACGCCCAATACGAAGATTCGCGTTTTAGTTTTCCGGAAAAAAGCCCACAATTATTTAATTTCACGTTTATAAAAAGAAATATATATTAACAAGTTCCAAAACTATAACAACGTGTTCATTATATTGATATGTTCTGTTTTTGTACTTTGATGGAAAATGTTTGTGCTATTTTTATCGGTTTTTTCATCTCATGAAAATAAGGCGATATTTTTTAAGAACTATAATCCGTTAGTCTTTGTATGAGGTGTCGTAATAATATTTATATATATTTTGTAATTTACAAAATACAGTTCTTTATTTTCTACGTTTTTCTAATATTTTCTTAAAAAATATTCCTTGACTTATGCCCTTATGCCCAAGAACCCCTAAATCGTTTTTCGAAATGGCAGAGCTCCAGTATACTCAGTGTTGTCAAGGGCCACAGTAAATATTACTAGAACTTTGATGCACAAATTATACTTTTACATTTTGTTCGATAAGCGAATGTTCGGAATAGTTTCGTAAATAGGTGTTCCATATTTAAACAACAAATTATTAAAATTGATAAAATTAATCGCTTATTTGCTTCTGAATTCTTTATAAACTTTTTGACGGTAGAAGGGTAAATGACAAGCTATGGTGTACCCCAGTTACAGCTGTGTAATCCATAAACCACTACTTTGAAATATAAGAATATATTGTTCGTATTCATACACTTTGTTTTAAGGGCAGGCAATTCTAATTTTCGACCAGTTTTTTCAAAAATATTCATTTTTTTCATATGATAGAGAGTCTTGCGTGGAGAAAAATGATGAGCGCTTGTTACTAGATGTTTTTTTAAATAAAATAATTGGTTAATTACTAGTTGCAGTTCTGAAAGTCATGCGTTAGACCGTATAGGTAGTTTCAAGATTAATAACTGGTTATTTTGAATAAACATGCTTGGGAAATACAAATGATAGTATCTAACAATTTTGTTATCTAACAATGAATCTCTTATTATCAAGATTAATATTTGCAAGTATATAGTAACATTTTCACCTACAAAAAATTCACAGGAAAACGGTTTTATTCAATCAATTATTTAAGCAATTATTACGGTGAACTTTCAGACATTTCTTTAGAACCAAACAACCGAAAATATTCCTCTGTCATCCGCAAGACACTCCGCATTCGGCATAAAGTTCTCTCAAATCGAAATCCACTATCCATCAACACGAACGCTCTTCATCGTTTGTTTGCACCGTCCTCTATACCCACCGAAAATTCAATTCCTACAAACACACCGAGTTCTTTCTTCGGCCAACACACGGTACTTTTCACTCATTCAAATTTCCAGAGAGCTCACGATCGATCTACACGCTTGTACAAACACACGTGCACTCGCACGCACACCCACTCTACATAATTAAAATCTCGATAAATTCGAACCACGTGTAGCCGTAAAATCGAGCAATAACAGCCGACATCCTAATGAACAGCGCCCCCCCCCCCATTATCCGCAATTTACATTCATACATTCATGCACACGCGGACACGCAGGTGCGCAGGCGCTGACGAGGGGCTCTCTCTCTCTCTGCTCCGGTGGTGCCACTTCGAAGTATGTACACGCATACTCGGAGCAAGGAGCGGAGGAGAGTTGTAGATTATTGGGTATAATAGTTGAAGGTGCAGGTATAAGGGGGATTCTGTATAGGGAAATGCAGATTTGTGTGACAAGAAGTTTTTTTTTTGTAAGATGGCCAGAGTATAGTTTATTTGAATTTGCTAAGAGAAACTGGTGCTGCGAGTGGCACATTCTGAATTTGATCTGAAATAGGTACTCTGTACTTTGAAGTGAATTCATTATTTTACTGGTATCAAACGATTCTATAAGTTATGTTGACGATGAACGTCGTAAAACGTAATTTTCTTTATTAAGATGTGTTTTTTTTAGTAAACTCCATGGCAGTGAATATTATTCTATAAGTGATATATACCTGGAAAGCTTTATCAAGATCATTTATTGGAACAAACCAATGTCGAAACTAGAAATTTTTTTTATATATTATTTGTCCTCGATTGTCCGTACAATTTTACAACGAAAAAGTATAAATGTGGACAAAAACGTTTTCGCGGTATATGAGGTTTGAGTCAACTTTAATTAACGAATAGATTTGAAACTTCTTTTGAGAAACTTCTTTAATTCTTTTGAGAAAGAAGAACAGTGAAGGAAGTGTAAGTTTGTTAAAATTTCCTGAAAGTTCGAAGAAGATCCGTCAAAAATTATCTCTAGATTCGCGAACCACGTAAACGTTAATACCATTATTTTACTTTCACATTTCAGACGTCTTGAAAATGAAAGATAAGTGATCACTACCCAAAATATATATCTTGGAATTTTAGTTATTGATTAATAATTTAAAATGCTTAAATCTATAAAAGTAAAATTTAGATTAAGCATTAAATATTTATCTTTACTTTTTGATTTAACACTGGCTTGTATCCTGAAAAAGAGAATATATATTGAAGTAATCATTCGACGTAAAAAAAATTAGATATCTAAAATTTCAAAATTTACACGCGAGCTTGCATACTATGAGAAAATATTATAATATCAACATGCATACATGGAGAGAATTTTCTGATAAAAATTTCCACGTAAAAATGAGCGAGCGAATATCTCATAAACTTGTACTAATTGTAAGTATTGAATGACATATCAATTATCTACTGTTGAGTAATAACTTAATACCACGTACATGTATGTAATCGTAGCAAGCACTGTTCCGCTACAGTGTTTGATTCGTAAAATTTTATATCAAACATTGCAATCTGAGTTTTGTACTTGTAACAAACCCTAAATAAATAAATAAAATCATAGTAAACGTTAAACATCCTAATTTTACCGAAAAGTTATTTTGATAAAAAGTAAAAATTCACGTTATTCCTTATGTTTTATTGCTTAGAATAAAATTGTACCATGAATTGCGACAATTTCGATCATATAAGTATCAGGGTTACGTTAATTTGTGCCAGATAAATCTCTCTAAGCGGACAATTCGAGGTTCCCTACGAAGACCAAAACCGTACAGGCTTCTCGAAAGTAACTACTTGCTTCAGCAGCCTCATACAAAAACTATCGCTTCTTAGATTCTCTGATAAATACTATTATCTTTTTTTAAAGGTTCTAAGAAAGCACAAGTCTCTACCAGAGAATTTATAAAGTTCTACTTTGTAAAACGCTCCTAAAAAACTAACGTTTTTCGTGAAAACCGAATGACCGCAAGTTTATCCATAAAACGCCAATTTATATACAACGACAATGTTCTGATAAAAATTAACGTAAAAATCATTCTAAACACGGGCCACTAATAAAATAGCACTCATTCACGGTAAAATCTACATTACCGAACGTTAAAAATTGCCCTGTCTCACAACATTCTCCACACTTCACGTTAAAAACCACAACAATCAACATCAACCCTTCATCATCATGTACATATAATTCTTCCCCTGAACTCACCACATGCCCCACATGCCCCACATTTCCCACAATTCCCACGCCGATTCTTATCACAAAAATCTCTCCAAACCATCCTCTCTCCCACTCTCCCGCATCCCCGTCGAATCACACCTCCGCACACCTCCGCACACCTCCCACCTCCCTACTCTCAATCCCTCCCCCCCCTCCTTCCCGTAATTTCTCGAGCATGCGTTTTCCGCGCGCGATTCGGCGCCGTCATCATCATCGCCGCAGCGGTATAACCCCGGTGGTGCTGTTGGTAGTGGGGAGGGCGCGCACACACAGGGCTACCGTGCCCGCGTGTCGCTCTCACGAGCCGCGCGCGAATACACGTACACGGGCGTGCGCGTAGTGGTGAGCGCGGTCGTCGGGTGCTGCCGCCGTCGACGGCAGCCAGCCAGCCAGTACGGACGCGACTCTCCGACGGGTCTCGCGGCCGGACTCTCCCAGCCTCTCTGTCTCCTCTCTCTCTCTCTATCTCTCTCTGTCTGTCTTTCTCACGCTCTCTCGCTCTCGTCTGGTAGTGGTCTTTAAAAGGAACATATCGTCCTGTCGATTCCGAAGACTCTCCTCTCGCGGGCGTCTCTTTTATCTCGAGACACACCGCGCGAGAGGAGCTTGGCGAGAGAACTCGAGGTGTGTGCGTGCGTGTGTGGGCTGCAACGTACACACGCGCGCGTATGTAGAGAGAGAGATATATATATATATATACACAGGAGAGGAGAGCTCGCGAGCGTCATTAACGAATCGCGAGACTGGAGCCGCATCACGCGTGGAATTGAATTCGAGTACCCCGTCGCCGCGTCCGCTTCCGCTTCCGTCCAGCCGAGAGAGAAGAAGAAGAAGGAGGAGGATAATAATAATAATAATAATACGTATTGTGTATATCACGATCGTGATCTTCGAAGTGGTGTTGTGAAAATTTTGTACGTTCGACTGTCTCGCGCGCACACGGACTCGGCTGTCAAAGTGAATTTTTCACGAGCGAAGGGCCGAGTTTGCCCGAAGAGATATATAGAGAAGAATGGTTCTGTTGGAGGAGGAGGAGGAGGAGGAAGTGATTAGCGAGGTCGGTGATGTTCGACGGGAGGTGCTGTAGCGTAACTACAGCGCAGTCTATTTACGAGCTCCTCGAGGAAGAGGCGGTCCTTATTTACAACGGAAGGAAGGAAGCTGACGAGTGGGCGCGAATTGAAATAGATCCGATACCCGCCGGGGCGGAGGGTGTATGTATAATGGAATAATTGCCACCGGGGCTTCGACTATTTGCGGTGCAAAGTGTGTTCTCGCGTGTATAACGACCGGCAGTTGCGTTTCTGCGATGGTGTGCAAGCTACAAGCTGGTTCTTAAAAGGAAAATCATCAGAGAAACTTTTGTCATCCCGGTGGTCTCGCAGGTGTTGCGCGTAAGCTACTCCTGTACTCCAGAGCCAGAAGAGTTATCTCTTTCGTAAAAACGAAAGGTCTTTGAAGAAACTTCAAGTGTCATCCTTTTGTACAACGCAACCAACTGCACTCCAAAAGAGGAAAAGAACCCCAACACTGCATCTTGGAGCCTAAAGAATCTACAAGAAAAGCACAACTCCGATAACCTCCCGGACTCTAGCAAACAACAAACCCAACCCCCTCGAAGATGCAACCGTCAAACCTCCTCCAGCTCCTCCTCCTCGTCACCACCAGCACAACCTCGTCACCAGTGCGCGCATCCCGTCGTTTCCGGCGTCTCCTCTGAAACTCACACACACACATTCACTCTATCCTTCTCCCTCTCTGAAGTAAAAGAGAACACCCCCGCGGAGTCAGCAGAGAGGCGAGAGAATCAGCGGGACAATGACGTCGCCGGCCGGTAAGCCGGCGAGCATCGCCCAGAAGGCCAAGCGCAAGATCTCCCTGCCCTGGTTCAGGCAGAGCTCGGTCACGCCGCCGCATCCGGCCCTAGCCCGACAGCACACCATCGACACGCCGAGCTCCTTCCACGCGCGACTCCTGCGGCTACAGCCCTCGCTCTCCCAGGTAAAACCATTCCCCCCACACGTCTACGCACACGTATATGTATATATGTATGTATGTGTGTGTATATACGCACCGTCTCCTGAAGGATAGAGGGAGCGAGCGCGCGCGCGCGTTTATCGAGCGGCCGGGGAATAGCGAGCGCGCAGCTGGGGCTGCTTGGGCGTCCCCGCGCCGTTGGCTCGCTCTCTCTCTCTCTCTCTCTGGAGGTGGGTGAGCTTGCTCGCTCGTGATCCCCCCGCCTCCGAAAGCTGCGCGCTTGCGTTTTCAGAGTGTATACTCGGGGTTGTGGAGAGAGAGAGAGAGAGAGAGAGAGAGGGATGCTGGAGATGGGGTGGGTGTAGAAGTAGAGGTAGAGGTAGATTGGATGGGGTTTGGTTTGGTTTGATTTGGTTTAGGGGGTAGTGGGGTAGTAGGGGTTTTTAAGATTTGCAGTGAGAGGTGATTTGGAGTTATATGGTTGGCGAGCAGGGTAGTATGAAAGTCATTGTAGTTGGGGTTGTATCAGTGTTCTTTTTTTGGTTGTGCTGGAGAAATGCGTTTTGGAAATGTGTAGCTGTTTTTTCGAGTAGCTTTAAAATATACTTTCCAGTAAATTTTAATTTTCGTGAACTGTAGTTTATTATACTTTTTAGATGTAGCAGAGGCTGTCGTATGTAATGCATTCTTTTTTAGTGCAGGTTACTGAATTCTTTTGGTTACAGTTACTAGAATTATTATGTTGTACCGTTTTTGAAATAGACTTATGAACTTTTTTCAGTGGGGGGTCTCGGTGATGCGAGAGGTATACTTCTGTGTGAAGAAACTTCCTGTCACATGTAACGGAAGCAAAAATTGCTGACGTATATTAAAATTATTTTATGTTATAACTGGAAATTAATGCTACAATTACTGAAATTTAATACACATTTACACTAAATTTCATGCACATGTACATCATTTACATCTTTGTTACGTGTACATACAAATATTTTTAGTTTGTGACTTAAAAGTACATTAAATTTAGTGTTATTCTTTACATTGTACGAGGGAGGTGAATTTTAATTATTCTGCACTGAGTAAAAGTTAATTGACGATCGGTTCTAAATATAGTTTTGTAAAAAACTTTTCCCTAGAATTTTTTAGTTATCGGGTTCTGTTTTGTAAAAGCAGTATTTCCATGGATTTACCTGTTAAATTCTCCAGCAAGGCAAACCTTTGTAACCTATAAAATTGTTAAGATCACGAAAAGCACCCACGTAAAACAAATGTATACAGCTTATATATATATATATATATATATATATATATATATATATATATATATATATATAAAAGCTGTATACATTTGTTTTACGTGGGTGCTTTTCGTGATATATATATATATATATATATATATATATATATATATATATATATATATATATATATATATATATATATATATATATATATATATATATATATATATAAAATAAATGATTCTACACAGTTTCAATACAATGTATATTGTATAACAGATTATAGTGTAAATATAACAGTAGTTAACCACTTTTGTTTGTATATTTCGATTTTGTTTAAATATCTCTATATTTACTAAAGGTGGGTCGACTTTTCGGTGCCACTATCCTATATAATTTCTATGTAAAAAGTTTGAAAAACTTAATAAAAAAAGGTAAAAGCATGAATAAAGCACAAAATAACCTAATTTTATGACAATTCTTGTACAATTTTCATTCAGTATACTCACCAGAAAATGAAAGTTTCTTATAATAACTGCTATTTCTGATAGCAGCTTCATAATCTTTAAACGAAAATATTTTAGAGTAATTCTAACTATCCACGTTTAGTTGAAAAAATAGTAAATAATACCTTTTTTATACCGACACACGTCGCCCAGATTTTATTAACTCTCGCTGGCAAGAGTAGTACTCCTCTAGTACAAAACACACTTTTTATCTTCCTTACTCTTCTTTACATTTTATTCGAAGCGTAGTCCTACATCATTACTCTACCCAGCAAGCCCCACTACAGCGTATAAACGTCATTTGATTTCATTACCGAGAGAATCCACCGCTGCTTCCCGTCACACCAAGGTCAGATTTCCCCCCCAAAACATCTCCTAATCCACAAAACTTCAAACCCAAACCAACCGAAAAAACAACAAACTCCCTGGAATAAAAGAAGCGCATTTATGACACGCGATGACATCGAGCGACGCATCCGTCGCATAAACGTCTCGGAAATCGGTGCAAAGGACTCAGCTTTTTCCCGGGCGCATTATGCGCGTTCTCTGAATCTCCGCGTCCTCGGCGCGTCGTAAAGTCCGCTGGTTGCCACTGTGCTCGTAAGAATGCGGGCCGATGCATGAATATTCGTCCCTTCAGCTCCGGCGCTGTGTAAGGGCTGGTCCGGCGTATAATAGTGCACGGAATGCTAAATGTGTGTTTCTCTAGCTTCGTTCTCGGTTATATGGTTGCGGTGACCGAGATTTCAGGGCAATTTTAGGAGGGATGGTTGCTGGGATTCAAAGGACGAGGGTTATTTTTGGTTGACGTGGGAGTCTGAGAGTTGTAGAATTATGGCGGTGGGGAAGATGTAATGTCTTACCGTGCTCGGATTGTTCTACTGGCTACATGTATTATAGTGAAGTTCAAGTTTTAAGCGGTTGAATTATTTATTATAGCTGAATGGTTATGAAATAGTAGGCTCACGGTGACTGACAGATAAGACGAATGAAGTAGAATTCATTAATATTTTTACAAATTGTAGTTATTATGATGAGGTATTAATAAAGTTTTATAGCAGGTCAACGATCACCAAAAATCTATAAATAAACTCACAAAATGCAATAATTTATTATAGACTCATAGTATTTGCTTTTAACAATCAGAAACTGTTAAAAAAACTTGTAATGTTTTCAAAAGTCATTATGTAATATACGTGAGAATAAAGATAAATTTGAATTCCATACTAAGTTAAAGTTGATCTGTATTTTATCGCAATTATTACGCAATTTTTATACTTTTTAAAGCAATACGTGTTAAAAAGAATCCACAGGGTCTATTGAATCGCCTATACATTCCGGCACTTCATTCATAAACTACCACTAAACACATCAAATGACTTTTATCCGTACACTATCAACAATACATTTATCCACACCGCGAAAACAAAAAATTCTCGCCATAACGATCTTCTCCCAGTTTCGTTATTCCCTCCCTCTCTCACTCCACCAGCTTTATCTCGCATCTGGCTATCTGTCTCCCTTGATCGCTCTGTCTCGTTATCGTCGTGTTGTCTCCCCTCCCCCCCCTCTTTTCCTCTCCTCCCATGATACCTACCGCCCGGCAGCGGCGATAGAGCGACATTTTTGCCATCGATATATAGGGCGACGCGGAAAATGAAACTCGTGGATGATCCAGTGCGAAAGGGAGCAGATTTTGATGCTTGCAGCAATCGAGTTGCGCGATTAATTAGTGACAGTGTTAGTTTTTACGAGTGTCTGGGGGTGGATTTTGTATAAATGTTAGCATTAGGTATATACCGTAAAAATTACCGAACAAATATGCAATTTTACTATGAATATGGTAAATTTTACTTTAAAAATAAGGTGGAAGTCCCGACTATTCATATTATCTTTATATTTTTATCATTACTACACTGTAACTTTCATTAATTTCATTAAAAATATATTTACATGTATTAATATCAAACAAACTCAAATTATGAGTATTATTATTATCATTATTATTATAAGTGTTAGTTTATTATATTAAGAAACCCGTGATAATCAAAATAGTAAGAAATGTTAGAAGGATGCGTAAAACTTATATCAGAAATTCGTCCACTCTGGTTTGAATGTTGTACAAAATACTGAAACATATTTATTTTTCATTTATGAATTTCTGATTGATATTCTAATAAGGTTTAGGTAATAGATACACGTTAAATACAATGTTGAGGGATATGTATAATAATAACTAAATCGCCATCGTTAAACGCATTAAATATAGTCTATTTGAGAGGTATGTCAGTAGTTGTAGCAAAATATACTAATTTTCTTGAAAGTGTCAGTAATAGCTCAGCTGCATTATGAACTAGTTTTTATGAATTCTTATAGCATTTCTTAGAATTATTGGGCGTTGAAAATGTAATTTGGCAGACGAAGAGTAGTAATTTGACACAATAAAATATTATGACTTTTATGCAAATAATTAACTAAAAATAAACAAAATATCTGCTGGTTTTAAGGTGTCAATACGCAAGACATCCACCCTATGGTAATTTTCATACAAAATCAAGTTTGTACATAATGTAAAAGCATAAATATTAAATTTTACTACACAATTTCTCAGAATACTTACAAAAGAATCCAAATCGTTTAAAACCACTAGCTCACCTCGCTAAAACCTTAACGAGCACCTCGCGGGACCGCGTTACACCCAAACAGTCTCCCAAAAATTAGAGCACCCGGAACAAAAGGACGCGAATTCGCGGTCCGATTAAGAAATGCACTTTCAACCCCAATACCGCGCGCGCGCGCGGCATCAGCGGGCCTGACCTAATTTCCGTCCATTGTCGATTCGATAAGAATGGCCCAATTACGCCTGTATACGCGCAGCGATAATCCGCGATGCTCAAAGATAATGTACAATATCCGCGAGTCCGTCTCGTATAATCCTCATTGTACCGTGAAAGAATTTGCCAGCAGTGATAATTCGGGCCGATTCTGGCTGAATATTCTATGCCAGTAAATTATTTTTCAGCACTGAACCAATAGAAGGATTATATCGTTTTGATAAGAATGGGCTAGTAAAAAGAATCGACGTTGACCCGAAAAACGTCTCAGAGTCGGTGCAATAATTTTTGTCGATATTGAAAGAAAACAAAACATTGCGAAATCGTCAAGCGTAACTTAACCTACTTTTTAGGCTTTTTTTAACAAAATATTAATTTAATGTACGATTACTAAGCTTACGTGAAATTTTCGACCGTGCGATAGTATTCTGTAGTTATGATTATTACACTAAACTTTGAGTGAAATGTTTCGCGTGTGCCTAAAAATTCATATTTCTTGTACAATTTTGAATATATCAACAAGAGAAGTGTTGTACTGGCCCGTTCTTATCATCCCCGTTATATCTCAGTGCTGGACCTCTAACACTTGCAAGTACTGGTAGTGCCGGCGACTAATACTCGAACAGTATTCTGCCGAGAGTAAATTCTTCCAAACACGCGTGTTTCTGTCTGCGTGCGTGCGTGCGTGCGTGCGCGTGTGAGTGTGTGTGTGTGTGTGTGCGCGTGTGTGTGTGTGCGCGCGCGTGTGTGTGTGTGTGTGCGCGCGTGTGTGTGTGTGTATTTAGATCAATTGGCGCGAGAGAGAATCGAAGAAATCGCGAAGGAACTGAATTATAACGCCGGCTAGTTGCGAAGAGTCAACATCACGCGCGCGCAGTGCATATGTTTGACTACAATCAGGCTCTTATCGCCGAGCTGGCGACGATCAGCTAATGTTGATCCGAAATATAGGCAAATACAGACGCGTGTATTGGATCTCACCTTTGCTTATAGAAAGTCACACCTTCATCTCCACGATATGTATATATATATATATATATATGTACATAAACACGACACGTATCACCTGAATCCACAAAAAACAGACGAGTACAATCACCGTAACATCCCGGATGATTTTTTCGCGGGATTTCTTTATCAAACGCGCGCGCGAGATAAGAAAAGAAGAGAGACGAATTTATTACCATAACACGAAAGTTTTTTCTGCGGCTTTACCTCCTCTCCCTCCGGCTTTATCTTTGATCCGGCTATCTGTCTCCCTTGATCGCTCTATCTCTCTACCCTCAGGGTTATCTTACCCGAGTGCGTTGCACGAAATTCCGTCGTTGTTTTCTCGCGCGCGCAAGGGGGGGAATCTGGACACACCTTGAAAATGTTTCTGAAAAATCAGAGGGAACGCTCACCAGAGGATGTATCTCCGTGATAAAAACCGGGCGCTCTCGCTCGCACCTCGTCGAGGATTGATCGTCCTATTAGCGGCTGATAGGGCCCGATTGCGGGCATGCGACTTTTGCATTAAGGGCGCTCGACCGGTTGAGCGCTGTGTAGTCTGGTTTTGAAGAGAGAGAGAGAGAGAGAGAGAGAGAGTGGAATGGAACGCCGTTTGAGGTTTGCAGCAGTAGTAGCAATCCGCGAGTCGTCTGACCGTAAGCGAGTGCGTTTCTGTGCTGTGACATGCGCAGTGCAGTGGACGGTCCGATTGTATAGCCTGGTGTGCTTAGACTGATTTAAGGCGGAGGATGGAACATAGTGCTTGAATTTCATTTTGTTAAAGAATTAAATATTTAGTTTTTAAAACACGTTAAATTGTAGTGTATTCAGGTACACGAACAGGGTTCTTTTTTAAGGTTCATTTTTTGTAGTGAAAATAAGACGCGAATGTATGCAAAACTATATTTATAGCAAAAACAAGTGGTTAGTATTTAGTACACAAAATAGCTTGATGAGTGACCGATATCTGACTATGTAGATGATTTTCTACATCAGAAACATATTTTCGGCAAACGCATTTTACATATTTCAATACAAAGTACACTTCATCAACGCACTTATCATAATTTAGTGTTACAAGTTCGTTACGAATTCGAGCATTATTGAATGCTTCAATTTGTATAATATTATGTATTTCTACGTTGGATTCCGGTAACAATTGTAATTCCATTTGTTTGAAGTACATTTTATTTTCGTGAATACTGTTGCTTTCGGTATCATATTATAGTACACGTATGTGAACATTAATATTTTTCGTATTTCTGTAATAACTTTTTTCACGAGAATGAAAAATTATTAATAAATTTAGACAGCATTTTATATGTCTAAGAAATATTTCTAAACGGATAGTGACACTATAATTATTTGTGTTTAGCTGAATTAACAAATGTACATTATGTTATAAAAACGCATTGTTTGTAGTTCTTAATTACTGATATTACGTACTCATAAAAAACTCCTTAAAAACTCCTAAAGAAATCCTGCTAAAGCATAAAGTGTGCAAGAAGAGGTTAACGTACTCTTTTGCATTTACTCAAAAATATATACTTATTCTACTTCTACTTTATGTTTCTATTCAAAAATGAAATGTTAAATATATACATTTTGATAATGGAAATACATTTCTAAAATGCATTACTGCACAGTAATACAGCGATTACTTCGACTTTCAATCGCTCGTACATAAGGTAAATTAGTGATGAATTAAAAGTTTGAAAACGATTCCTCGGTAATCCGAGCTTTTTCTGTGAGTGCTGCAGCATTCGAAGTGCGCGAAATGGTCATCTGAACCCAGTAGAGCTCAATTACTCGCAAATGGTGTCATTTTCAGAAGAATGAGGGAAAAAAAGGACTTTTGTCTTCGCAGAATTGTCGGTGTTTCAAGTTGAAAAGTATGGAAAAATGAAAAGTTAGCGCAGCTATTCACAAATTAATTGCTAGACTGTATTTCACTTATGCAAAAGTTTAATAATATTTTTAATTGCTTTCTATTCAAATGTTTTGTAAATATAATACGTGAATGCGAATCGTTCCATTTTGACAAAGTTCTGACCTAGATATAAGATTTTCGTTATTTTCGTTTGAGACGGACAGCTTAGTAAAAATTGCAGTATCGGATTCATGAAAATCAAAAATAGAATCAAATGTATGTGATCAAAGGTTATATACGCTCTCGTTTGATGTATTTTATGAATGAAGAAAGAGAATTATTCGCGTTATATTTGGATCAGCCTACTTTTACTCGGCTCCTCGCTACGTCATAAGCAAATTTAATAAGTATCTCGAAGCAATCATTAATATAAAGCTTTTTTTAGAGATGTCACGGCTTCGCTTTGAATTACAAGACTTCGCTAGCGATCGAACGTCGAAGGAAATTTCTAATCTAGCAAATGCAATCCGCAAAAATTAAATATAAAACGCAGAAATCTTCTGCCTCGATATTTTCTTATATATGAACGAGAGGAGAAAATTACTGGCGTTATTTTTAGGGCAGTCCACTTTTACCTTCTCTGCTTTTCAATGCATCGTAAACAATTTTATAACTTACGATTTCGCAACTAAATCTCTCTCCTTGGGTGTCATTCTTCGCTCTCGCACTCTCATCACTCGACGTTAACGACTCATTAGATTATCGTTAGACCCGAGGAAACCTCGAAAAATCGACGATATAATATTTCGGCTGATATTCGGCAATGAAAAGCTCGGGTCGGGCCGGGAGGGGGGGATTTTTCCCTCGCACCTCGTAAAGCTCGCGCGGAATTGGCGAACGCCGCGAGAGTCCCGGGACAACAAACATTGACCCAAAAGCAAATACGTATATATATTGAAAATCGGTATTAAAAGCGCGTATAAGGCTCGAACGAGAAAGAAAAGTTTGCCTTCTAATCCGCTGAAATTGCAAGCGAGACGCGATGGAAAAACACTAGATGAGAGGAAATAAAATAGAGAGGACCGTGGAGATGGAGTAAAAGTAAAAACGTCTTTTACTACTTATAAATAGATACGTATATTTATTACTATCTATGTTTATATATTCGATTTATTCGTTCAATTGAATCAAACAACAAATTGACGGTTGAGTCGAAGTACAGGCTAACTCGTCGTTTGCTTGAAGAAGACGCTAACTCATATTTCGCTTGAAGAAGAGGTTAACTCAGAAATCGCGTAAAGTAGGGTTACTTTAACTAATTATTTATCGCGTATAATTTTGTAAAAAGTAACAAAGAAATAGGTAAATTGATGTTTTTGCTCATCATCTGTTTTTCTATATTTTATTGTTGCTCTTTAGCAAATTAAATACGAGAAATAATTAGTTAAAGTCGCCCTTCTGTACGCGATTTTCGAGTTAGCCTCATATAGACGAAGTGAAATATATTTTACGCTTATCTGAACGAAAATGGCCACTTTTTTCCCTGAAAAGCGAGACGAAAATTACACTTTTTGTCCGCTAAAATTATTAGCGGGAAAAAAGTAAATATCTTCCCATAAATCCCGCATTTGCGGGAAAAAAGTGACTTCACTGGAAACTAGTCCAAATCCCTTTATTTCATCAAGTTCTACCAATAACTCCGATTTTCGATTGTCTTTTAACAATATTGTCTTTTAACAGTGCATTAGTCCCGCTTTCCAAGTCAAAAAGTGCCCACAGTTGAGATGGACATTAAGTACTATATGTAACTCGAGAAAAAAGTCGATTTTTTTCTCGAGTATTACTGCCGAGCAGTAAACTAATTTTCTGCTAATTTCTCATCTGGCGTTTAAAAAATATTGTTATATTCACACACATTTTTCTACATTTTCTCATTTTTTACTGTTTAAAGCATCTTTAAAACACCATGTTTAGAATCGACATATATTGTGCAATCATATTCAGAATAAACAATAGAAACGAATTAAAAACAAAACAAACTATCCAAATTCTAACTAATGAATAGTATGTCAAATCCACTAATTCGGTAGGGAATACTAATTTTTTCCCAGAAAATTAGTGATAATTCGTTAATTCAGGGGCACTCACATAAGCATATACTTATAACTGTTTTATTTTTAGAGCTAACATAAATTCTAATAATACAATAAAATTGCACTTTTATCACAGAACACTGCAACCTAAAACATTCGTACCTCCACACCCCACAATCAAAAATAATTCTCACCACTGCACCTCCCACCAACCCTCAAACACAAGGCAGTAGCTCACCACACACACACTCCTCGTCAACGCGCGAACCTCTCACCATCCCAGCATCCCACCCCCTCTCCCTCTCCCTCAGCGGCAGCTGATTACGCAGCAAAGACCGGAGTATACAGATGCAAGGGCGGAAGGAAGCGCTCTCTCGCTCGCGCTAACGCGATATACACACAAACACACACGTGTGTATAAAATGAAGATAACCGCGCGCGCGCGTCTTCCCTTGCCTCCTGATCGATTCGGTGAGGTGCCCGAGCGCGCGTCTGCACACACGTGAAAGCTGCCGTCTTTGATGCCAGCGCGTGTACTCGCCTGGGTGTTCTTCGCTCTCGTGGAGCGAGATACGGAGGAAGGTGAATGCTGGGTAATACATGTATGTGTGTGTGTGTGTGTTTGCGAGTGCTGGGTAAATATCGCGAGCGAGCGAAAGGGGGACACGCTCTTTCGATATGTATCGAAATTTTATTTTCCTGCTTTTTGACGTGTACGGGTATAGTCTGTGATGTTCTTCTTCGTTTGAATTTGAAACTTACTTGGTTGAGGTGGAGTTGTTGAATAAATGGCGCTTGGAATGGAAATGAATTGCATGTATTTTGGTGTTCTTGGGAGTAACGTCGATGTTGGGTTTACTCGTTTTGTAGATGTAGTCGGGATAGACGGGGACTTTTAGATCTGAAATGGTTTTTCTTTCGACGTTTGTGCGCTTTTAAGACGGTGTCGTCGAAATGTCATTTGGAAAATTGAGTCGGCGCTTTTCTTCGCCGAGTTATTATTAAATGAAATTCCGGCGTGCCGTGGTGACTCCATTTAGCCGTCTAAGGATTTTAAAGGCTAGTTCTACGATGGTGATATTTCATTTGGACAGTATATAGCGTTAAAAAATATACATTATTGTTAGATGTGATCTATTGAAATATTAACTTTTTATTTATTACCGATTGGTCGTTTGAAAAAAGTATTAAGTAGATAAAATCATTGACCCAAAATGTAACTTTTTCGAAGATTTAATGTAGTATTCGCTTTTGCAGAATCCGAGGTCACATTTTCAAAATTTCTGGAACGAAATATGGCGCACAAATCGTCCAAAAATAACAAATATTAAATGTAAATTTTCAAGATCAAAACTAAAGATGATTTTTGAACATTAAATTTAGATAGCACATTGAATTATAACAATCATGAAAATATCAAACAAATTATTTTATTTTATCCATGTTAAAATTATTAATATACAATAAAAATTATGAAAATTTTTATCTAAATTAAACTTGGTTAATAGTTTTATTGACTATATTTAAATCTAGCGTAGAAAGGAGAATCTGATCTCGGATTCTGAAAAAATGGATTAGTTAATGATTTTTTTAGTCGAAAATCAATCGGTAACATGAATAGTTAATTGAGAAGCACAATATATTCATATTATTTTGAAAAGATGGTATTCAGAAGTTTATTTTCTATAATTAAATGATGCATTTAACATATTATAAAAACACGCACTTGATTCTAAATCATTCAATTACTTAACTATTAAAGTATCTATTCATCTATCGATGATTCGTCACGATTTACTAACTATTAATAAATATTCAGTTCGACATATTTTAAGTTTTGCCGACTTCTTAATTAAGGTATCGCACTAGATATATAAAATCTCTTTCTTCAGTAATCCAAGCCCCAAATATTAAAAACAAATTTGCCCGCACACCATCAATCAACCAAATCCTCCAAACTCTTTCAACACCATATTCCCCAAAGGACAACTCAAAACACCCAACACTAACAAAAAATTCTCACCTATATACCCTCTTCTCTCCTCTCCACAAGAAAAACAAAAAAAAACAGCGCAAAAATGACCATCTGATACGAAAGAAGCGCACACTCGGGTCAAGGCGCAAATGCCACGCGGCACATCTCCTTTACGAGCATACACCTATACATGCACACAACGACGACGACGACGCACGGGTGCGAGAAACGATTTGTCGAGCAGCCGCGTTTCCCTTATCGCGCGCTCCCGTGTCGCTGATAAAAACGCGAATCGAACGCGCGACTGATCGGCGAAGGACACGCGATTACGTCGCTCCTTCCTCTTTTTTTCATGTTTGCTGCCTGTTGTTTTAGGTGGGAGTGTGATTTGAGGAACGGGAAACGTGGGGAACGGTAGTTTTTATGGAGATGCGCGAAAAGTGGTTAAAAGGGATTTGGGAAATAATGATTATATAGGGTTTGTAGTTTGATGAATTTAACCGCAGAGATGAGAAGCATTGAATTTGTATGCATTTTTCGACAACAGATTCGATTGTTTGTAGCTATGGAACAAATTAGCGTTTGTAATTTTAAGGTTTTAAATTAAAGACTTTTTTTGTGTTTAACTTTATTTTCTTCTTGATCGCTTCAATATATAGCTTGAGAGCTTGCAGAGTTATGATAAAAGTGGTGTATTCGCACTAAAGTGACGCATATTTGGAGCTAAGTAGTTCATAGCTCGAGAACGATTAAAGGCCCATTAGTACAAAGTGCGGGTGATGGGCGTCGTTTTTCGGCATCAGAAATTTCCTTCCAAAACTTGATCAACATCCATTTCAATTACTTTTTCTAAGAGACTTTCTAACAATGTGTAGTAATGTAATGTTTTACATCACGGGCTGTTATTTTTTATTTATTTTGTATACATTACATGTTTTTATTTTCGGTTTCTTTTTTCTTTTAGTACTTGATGATTAAGATGTTAATTATAAAAGTTATAAATTGTTAATAAAATTATTATAACTAATAAACAATTTACAGAAAGTCACTGAAATAATTAAATTTATGGCTTATATATAAGAGTCACTTGTCTTTTACTAATTAGAACGGTGTTTAGTCAGATTAAATACATGCAGGAGTGTAGAAAGTCTTAGTATTAAATGCATATATGCTAAATATAAATGTATTTATCTATTCTTTTAATACCACAATTTACCATTTCCTGTATGAATCACATGATAATGCTCAAATTAAAACATGCATCTCTGATTCATACACTTACCGCTTCAATAAATTCAGAATCCACACATTACAGTACATACAATCAAACTTATCTCATCGCAAATCAAGAACAAGCCAAAACAAATCTACATTCATCCAAAACCTAAATACAAATCACGACAATCTCATACAAACACCTCGCGATTTCACACTGCTGTCTCGCATCTATATTTAATACACTCGTACGTACGCGCACGAATCTTCGCGCTGAATTTTTCAGAATCAAACTTGCCCCCCCCGAGTTAATCGAATTCCCCTCTGCCTATCTCCAATCTTACCTATATATACCTTCGCAAACACATCTTGTACCTCAATTATCCCCTGCGATCGATTTTTCTTTTCTTACCTCCCGTCGCATTGATTATCAGACACACTCGCCCTCGTTTTATAATTCAATCGGCCTGCTTGTATCTCCAAGTCTCGAGAAATTCGAATTTGTGTACTCTGTGTGTGTATATATATACACGAGGAGAGAGAAGTGCACTCGAGTGGGTTTTCGTGCGCTTCCAGCTGCTTGGATAAATAATTATGACGTCTCTGGGAGTGCCGCGAGCGTTGCGCCGAATTAGGGACGAAGGGTATATATTTCTCCGGAGCGCTGGGAGGATTTTATTGGATTTTAAATTTTGAGAGAAGTGGGTGAGCGAGCATCGCGGGAGAATAATGCCGAAGTGTTCTGCGAGCGAGGAGACACGCGAGACGTATTACTTGTTCGGATGTATTTCAGGATAGGTGGGAGTAGAATTGAATGCGATTATTTTTGAACTTTGCCGGGAAGACGTTCTTAGTATGGATGATAAAGATGAATTTATAACTGGTGGGTTGTTTTATGGAAGTAGGATGTGATCGATTGGAATGAGCCAAATAGATACATTTTCTTAATTTCATTCTCCTGTTGACTGTTCTTTTCGGACTGTACGTATATATCTGAGGGCTTCCGGTATAACCGAATGAGTCAACTTTTTATGTTTTAGAGATATTAAGGGTTTAAGTTTTAATTTTCTATTTAAACTAGTGTTTACAAAATTTATAGATAGTAGATATGGTCACTTTTTTATACTTACGAATTAGTCAATTTTTTAACGTTTGGAGATATTAAAGTTTTGAGTTTTAATTATCCATTTAAACTAATGTTTATAAAATTTATAAATAGTAGATATGGTCACTTTGTTATACTCACCTGCTTCTTTGCAATATTTATCTGAAAATATACTATGTAAGGATACCAAAATCACTCAACACTCAATTTTCAAAAAGAAAAAAAAGATTTATTCCGTTATGCCCTGAAGCCACATATATTAACACATAGATGCATATATAACATCATTCATATTACTTAATACAATTTGTGTAATTACAATAACTTATAATAATTATTACATGTCTATCTGACTGATTCATCAGATTCATTATCTCAACGTGTCAATCAATTTTTGAGAAACACTCGTCCTTCTCATATACTTATTCTGTTACCTTTTAAAATAACTAAAAACCATTATTACATTTGTCTATGCCGTGAAATAAACATTCCTTCATCACCGAAACTTTTCACACCTACCTGCTAAACTCACCCATCACCGATAATTACGAGAACCCACTTTTTGCATTTAATTTTCAATTTTTGTAAATATCTCTATGAAACGTTGTTGTCCTAATCAAAAACAATAACTTTCCATAGAGATGCTCTCTCAAAATTGAAAATTACACGAGAAAAGTAGTTTCTGGTATTTACAGGTAACAGGGGGGTTTAACATCACCTTAAAAGATACACACTCACTTCGAATTCACCAAACACGTATTTCCAACAATCCCAACTCCCTCTATTTACAAACCAACATCCCTCCCGACAAAAAGCACAATATCCCCACCCAATGAATCCCGAATCTCCTCTAAAATCCAATCGAACCTACACCCATGCACACACACACATCCCCACCCAACCACCGCGAAATTGTCGTGTCGCGAGTCGGTGCTTCCGCGAAAGTCGGAAGACGCTCCACCTGCACCGCTGGCTGGGCTGGCTGGGCACGAGTCGCTTTTTGCTTCGATTTATCGCTCGGCCCGGCGCGCCGAGCGACGGCATGGCACTTCCTTTCTTTGGCAGCCCCCGTAATCGGCTCGTTTCCGCGCGCCCGCAATTACTCATTGGTTATTCAAACGTTATTATTCACTCGGAAGAAAGAGATAGAGATAGATAGATAGATATAATATTTATTTATTTGTAAATATTTACAAAAATTTTTACACACAATTTTACATTTTAATGTCGCAAGTTATCAGTTTTTTAAAATTACATATCACGTGGTTACTTAACTAAAATAAATTGCACATATGTGAAGTCAGGTACATAAAGTATTGCACTTTGTTGTCGGTTATAAAATTCGTGTTTTCTAAATCGTACTTATTATACCTATCAGTCATTTGAATAAAGTTACATACATACATTAACAATAGTTTCCATTCATACACAGAGAGAATTTTCTGATAAAAATTACCGTGAAAATCATTGTAAACGTGGGATATTCTGTCTTCAAGGGAGAAATTACCCTACTGAACGGTAAAAAATTAACGTTATTCATTATAAATTTTACCATTCAGCACGGTAAATTTTACCGTTCAGTAGGGTATTTTTTCCGATGAAGTCAGAATATCCCACGTTTACAATGATTTTTACGGTAATTTTTATCAGAAAATTCTCTCTGTGTACTAATAAATACATGCATACTTTTTAAAATTGTTTTGTCAAATTAATAATTAAAAGAAAACATAAATAAAATACACAAATACGTCAATAAATTAGAATTTTAACGATACAAAATAAATTAACACAAAAGAATGAAACAAATGAAAAGAAGGGGAAAAAAATGAACATCAACAAAACGATTAATCTAAGCATGCGAGATATTTCTTGACCGCCACCTTGAAGGCCATTAATGATGGTAGCGTACGAATGGCAAGAGGGAGTCAATTCCACAAATGCGCACTTTGTACTTGAAAAGATCTTCGTCCTGTTTCGGTGCGCATGTGTGTTACTGAGAGTTCTTTTGCATCACCCCTTACAGGACGCTTCGATTCGTTCTTCGTAAAAAGCTACTCGAGATAGACTGGCTCTTTAAACCGTAGGATTTTATACATTGTTATAGCCATGAAAAAAGAGAGAAAGAGAGATAGATAGATAGATAGATAGATATACTATTTATTCATCAATGACGAAATTCTTACAATTCCATGTACGTATATAGTTAAAATAATTAAAATATCAGTCAGTTTATACATTTGTTATCTCACATTTAACATTCATTATTGCGTTTTTTATATAAAAAATAACATTATTCACTGTAACAGTTCGTCAATTTATAAAATATAAATATAATGAACTAGTCACAGTCAAATGGTACATCACAGAATACGCGTCGTCAATACATAATAAAATAAATATAATAAAGATAACAAAATACAATAAAAATAAAAGGAATACATACACACACTCCTCGAAAATTGCACGTAGAGAGAGAGAGAGAGATAGAGAGAGAGAGAGAGAGAGAGAGAGAGAGAGAGAGAGAGAGAGAGAGAGAGTGTCAGTAGTGCTGGGGATAAGTAATTGATAATTATGTGGATGATTATTGCTCGCTGTGAGAAATTGAGTGATGGTTTGGGGCGAGTTTTATGCAGGTGTTGGGATGTTTGGTTTTTTTAGTGTGGAGAGTGATTTGAGGATAGTAAAATATGTGCGTGCTGCGGTTATGTGGAAATTTGAGCGCTGTTTGATGTATATGTAGGATTGGTTCTGTTTTTATAGGCAATTATCAGTTTTGCAAGATAAACAGCGAGAACGTTAAATTTTGACTGATTTAAGTTCCTTGAGATGTAACTTTTTTTTTCTTCTCTTTTCTTATATACACTTTGATGGATGAAGTCATTCGTCTATGAGTAATTTTCGTATTTTTGATAAAATGGAGTCTGCGTTGAAGTGACTGTTCAGTTCTCTTCAAACCGTGCTTGGAAGTAATTTCAATGTAAAATATAAAAGTAAAAATATATTTTCAGTGTATTATATGATGCTGGTAACTATAAATTATTTTGTAAGATGATTAGTCGTTAGAAATAATTTTTAATAATTAACATAAAAGTTTAAATGGAAAACTAAATTACTTTTGTATTAATTAGAATATTCCTGAAAAAATGTGTCTTTTTTTCTTGTACATTCAAATGAAAAACAATTCTTTTTGCACAGTTTTAAACGGACTAAATAATTTAGTTCAGCGCCGAATCTGTTTAAAGTCAAATTCAGAGTTTCCAAGAAAGAGTACTGATAAATCCGGCTTTCGAAGAATTTCCGTTATACATAAAATACCTTCCTTGTAAAAGAGCTTAGCTATTTACAAATTTCTTAAACTTTTCAAATCATCACTTCAAACATATAAACGATGTAATTTAAATAGATATTTAAAAGTCTTAAGACTAATCATTGTACCTTTACCTTATTTCAAAACGGAAATTCATGTAATTTACGAATTAAAATCGAACTTTTCATAACAACCTTTGTCCTACATTCAACATTTTATTAATAACCGGTTAACCAATTAATATCCAAAAATTCACAGACCAATAGAGCCCGTATGTATTTTAGCGCGCGTCCACACATGAAACGGCGAATAAAACTCGGGCAAAAAGCGAGACTAACCCACACACGCCTTTGAACTTAAATTCGCCATTTTTTCCCCCGCAGTCCGCAATATTCGCCCTGTACGCTCCGCCGGCCGGAATATCATCAAAATGTGTATTTCGCGCAGCTCCTGTAAAGTCAACTCGATGTATGTTTGACGACCTTGTAAAAAGAGCGAAAACGCCCCCCTCTCGAAAAGTTATAAAACCAGCTGCTGGTCGAGTCGTGTTTTTTTGCCTGCTCTTTTTTTTTTTCTCTTTTTCAACGTCGCGGGAGGAAAAAAATCGCCGAGACCGTAAAATGAAGCTAAAAACGTCCGCGCGTATCCTTCTATTTTGCGAAACGCGCAAGCGTCGTATGTGTGTTTTATCTTCGCGTTTACACGTTTGGAGATAAAGAATGAGTGAGAGAGAGAGAGGATAGGGAAAATCCTTTGCTGCGAAGAAACTGACACGAAATGCATACAATGAGGTCGGGTCTATATATGACAAGATATGACAATTCTTTCAAAGTTAACATTATGCAAAGAATGTGTATGCACTCAGTATAGAAAAAAAGGTATTGATCAATTATAATGTGCTTTATTATTGAATTGTACAATTGTTTATTTTAGAAATTACAGTGTAGCACGCAAAGTTTCGCGCTTATTAACCTATTCAGTATTCACGTACTGCTCGTATATTTTTAATGAACATTAACGGTTGGAATTAATTAGCACAAAGTATGCTTGGCTCGATTGTGCTAAATTAAGTGTAAAGCGCATTTTTACTTTATTTGCTGTGAAACTCCGCGTGACTAATAATAACACTTTTATTATACCGATTGATTGTAATTAAATTAAGTACTTTGTTTACCTTGTGCAAATGAAGTAATTAATATTTTCTCTGTACCATTGCATTAAAATCTGTTTTGATCCGTTTCAAGTTCTGCAGTTACAACGTCATTAATTTAACAGACAAAGATGTATTTAACACAATATATTATTTTGCTATTTAATTACGTTATGTATATATATTCAATTACATCACTAAAGCTTTGAAATTCATACAAAAACCATAATCTCTATAAAACATAACTAAAAAAGCGGTCTCAGATTTTTTAACTTCTGTTATAAACTACATATATATGGATACGCGAATAAACGAGAACAGAAGCATAAAAAAACCTATGTAAATTTCACTTCCTGGCGAAATTTGCAATCTATATCTACGAGTCGTAATCCGCTACATATATATATATATATACTATGCGAATGCTCTTAAACAGCTTCGGAATCAAACAATGAAAATGTACTACTAAAGAAATAGTGATAAGGCACTGTGCATGCAGTAAAAATATACTGATCAAACAGTAAACATGCACTGACTTATCAGTCAAAATGCATAGATAAAACCGTAATAGCATACTGTTAAAACCGTGAAAAGTCCACTAATATAAATCAGTGAACTTTAACTCAATAAATTAGTAACATATTCAAACAGTGACTATTTACTGATTCACATCGTGAACGATTTACGCCTGATTTAGAAAGTAAACGTAGGCTATTCAAACCTCACGAGCTAATTTTCAATGTCTATACGAAGGTAAATGTTACTTCGTACGGGGGTTAAATTTGTCAGAAAAATCTCTCTGTGTACTTATTCCAGTATTGGAATGTGTACTATTTCCAATATTTCAAAATAACCCATATAAAGAAGTAAAAAAGAACCTTTCAATTCAGACACAATCAACCTGCAATTTTCATTATATTCCAAATACTCCTTTTCCTCTTCTTACGCTTAAAAACTGCCAATCCAGCACATACTCTGAAAAAATGTTTTGCTAAAACAACCAGAATTTGGTTGCGCAATCTATTATATTACATTTAAATATAATAATAATATGGTACAGTCATGGCAGCAATATCAGCTGTAAAGTGTATTTATGTTTTATCATGTCGAAATTCCAACCTCAAATCCTAAGTTGTGAAAATACTAATCGAAAGCAAAGCTAAGAGATTCAAACACAAGAAACTCATCTATACGTATCAAATTCACACCGAACATACTTACTCGCCGCTCAATTCCCATGAAACTCCCGTTCACCACTAAACGTTCGACTCCTAAAAATCCTGCAACCAACCTCCACACTGCTGCGTCGGTTATTCCTCTACCAACGATGTAACATTAGTCACGATAACGAATTAAAATTCATCTCGAAACCATACTTACATCTCCATCACCAACTCATGCAATATATACTTTACCAATATGTACCACAATTACCTCTATATACCTCCCGAATCCCGAACCATCGCCCTCGGCGCCTTATTAATCACATGACTCAGGCAACACGCGGCGCATCGTGTATTCGCCGGCTCTTTTAGCCTTACACGGGCACGGGCAAGATCCGGATTTTCCGGCCCATGGGTCTCTCTCTCTCTCGTTCGCCGTTGCTCTTATTTAAGCGCGGCCCGATTTTGACACACACACACACACACACACAGCGCGTCCGAAGCTCATCCGGGCATAAGTAATGCATCGGGCCTGCACGCTCCGCTGGGCCGAGAATTCAAAGACACCCTTGCTCTCGCTCCACTCTGTCTCTTTCCGTTTTTCCTCTCATCTCTCTGTGTGTGCATGTGTGTGTGTGTGTGTGTGTGGATATATACCTTTTTTCTCTTTCGCTCGCGCCTGCTTCGACCCCCCCTGTGTTCCTTTTTTTTCTCTCTTTATATACGTATATATACATATTTGACTATTTTGCGCGCGCGCGCGCGCGTTCTCTCTCGGGGTTTTATTTCTTTTTATAGCTCTGCTTCTCTCTCACTGTCCCTTTTATTTTTGCACATTCAGCGCGCTCGCAGGTCTTCGAATTCGCTGCGGGTTTTTTTGTATCTTCTGCTGCTTCTTATGTGTGTGTAGGGAAATTCGGTCACAGCGAGACTGCGGATATTTCTTAGCGCTTGGGTTTTGGATTCTGAAGATGGGAATTGTGGGGTAAGACTCTGGAGGGGTTAGTTTTATTGAAGTAGGCGAAAAATTAATACTTAAAAGGGTCTTGGTCCTTAAGTTTCTTTTCTGTGTTGCGTTTTGAGCGGAGTTTTTAAATTTTAATTAGACGAAGTTTTCTATTATGAAAAAGATCTTTAAGTCGTTGAGATGCTTTTGAGAATTTTTAAAGTTGAGGAATAAAAGCGTTTGTTTGAAATGGATCTAATGACGCAGGGGTTTCTGTGGCCTGTGAGTTTTAATGATTTAAGGACACAAAGGCTGGCAGAGTTTTGCAAGTAATATACTTTGAGAATTACTTTTCATTCTAAGTTATCAGAAGTTTGCATATTCTATTCATTTCAGATGAATCACGCTAATGCATAAAAATTGTCATTTTCATGGCACGTGCATTACCAAAATGATGTTAGTGATCTTTCTTTATTAGATATTTTATTGAAAAAGAAAATCTACAATAATATATTCTGAAGATGATTAACCGCCCTCCTCTAATATTGGGTTGAAAACGAAGTTTCAACTAACAGTATAATCCACTAAATAATCAAATATTTTCCTTACAAACTTTTTTCTGTGCCGTCATGACCTTAAAGCGACATCCTTTTAAGTTATTAAGATCGTAACACCATCAAAGGGATTTTATCTGTTGTAATTCTAGTTTTTTTCTGAAAAATTAAAAAAGTTTTACCAGTCGGCTTAGGTTTACTTAGTCAACTAATCAGTTTTTTATGCAACGACAATAAAAATAATTGCTACCAAAAATCACCAACAGATTTAAAGCTTAACCCTGTAACTGTCAATTACAAAAATCTTTTAAAAAAATAAAGTGTTCAGCAAAATTTGCACATTGTATAATGCATTAGCACCAACAAAAAAATACCCTTTTGGTGCAGCAATTAAATTTTCAATAGATACTTTTATATTGGTTGGGTCACTGAACACGAATTTGAAGTCAGAATTTAAAAATTCTATACGGAGGATCAAATCAAGCTTCTTATTCAAGAGCATTCTTGACACACAAACGTTTTTTCTACTTAATAGTCAAGGGGTCAGCAGTATCTATATCTTTAATTATATAGGTCGGAAAAGTTTACACACTAACCCAGGGAGTATAAAAAAGCTTGTTCAAAAATAGATCTTCTCTCCTAAAAGCCCTCATCCAATCCAAAATAACACTCGAATCACA
The DNA here is from genome assembly GCA_949152435.1 of Gastracanthus pulcherrimus. Lineage (NCBI taxonomy): Eukaryota > Metazoa > Arthropoda > Insecta > Hymenoptera > Pteromalidae > Gastracanthus > Gastracanthus pulcherrimus. Next base: position 6,451,523 of record OX424575.1, on the reverse strand, counting down.
TTTACTCCCTTCAAACGTACATTCCACCCATATCAATCGAACCACACTCCAAACCCCATTATAAAACCATTAAAGACCCTTGCAGTCTCCATTCGAAGCCACGGTTACACCTCGTGCTCTCTCACCCCCCGCGTGTTTTCCAATCCCACCCAAACCCTCCGCTCTACTGCATCAGTTCTGCCTTGATCAACTCCGAGTAGCTTTTTTCTTTCCCTCTCTCGCTCCCTCTCCATTGTCCTAACGAACCGCACGCGCTCTCCTCTCCACTGTTTTTTTTTGCACCTCCCGTCGTCTCTTTCGGACCAGCACCTCCTCCCTCTTGACCAGCTAGCCTCCTATACTATCGACCCTATTCCACTCGACCGATCACACACACACGCCGCAACATTGACACAGAAATACATACATACATACATACACACTGTATGTGTCTTATATATACGTATGTATGTATAAAAAGGTAGGCAGCAGCAGCGTGTATATTCGGATGGATGCCCGAACACAATTCGATTTGTCCTTCTTCCTCCACCCCGCGATGTATGTAACTTCTGTGTGTGTGTGTATATATATAGACGCTTTTCGCCCCTTTTTCGCGTGTGTCTCTCTGTGCCGAACTTTCCAATCACTGACTTCGCTCTCTATCTGTCCATCCCTCTCTTCTTGCAGCTGTACGTGCTCCGTTATTTTTACCGGACGGCGCGCGCGCGCGCAACACGACGTTTTTCCCTCGAAGTTGGAAGTTGTTTTGCGTTGTGTGTGGTGGCTCGTCTTTTTTTGCCGCTGGTCTCGATCGTCGGTTTGGTTGGCCGCGCGCGCTCGCCGATGAGTGACGGAAGCGCCGCTCGCGCGCCGAGCATTGTCGTGTCCGAGTTTCCTTCTTTGCGTGTCCCTTTTTTTCTTGCTGTCGTTTTCGAATCTGTGTTGGAGCAAGAGGAGAGCGGAGAGAGAAGAAGGTGCGGGGTTGAGTGAGAAACAATTTGCCGGGATTATGTATGCTTGGAGTTTGGATGGACTGGTGGAGGAGACATTTAATAACTGCTCGGTAAAGAATGTTTTGTTACTGGTTTTGAATTTTGTTGTTTCGTTAAGGAAGAGAAATTTGGAGTGTGTGGTCATTTTCTGATCGTTTAATTAACGTTGTTATTTTGTATTCTTTTTTTATTTATATTATTTTTGGTGCTATATATCTATTTATTAAGTTACCATATCATATTTTTGTCGATTATTACTGTTTTTTTAAATGAAATTGATGTTATCATTCGTTGAAGAATACATACAATTGAAATTAAATTGGAAAATTTGGTTGATTGCTAGTTTGTTTTATTGTTTGCTTGATTTAATGTTACTCAATCACATAATAATTCTTCGCAATGGTCTTACTAGTAAATAATACTTTAACAACTTTCTTCGATTTGATCCTCAGAAACAGATACAGTGAAAGTGTGGGGGGGGGGGGGGGCAATGTTAAACGAGACTGAATGGAACAGACACTGGTTATCAACCTAATGTAAATAATCGACTAATCGGGTAAAAGCACCTAACCTAACCTAATTACTCCCGCCAATTACAAGAAAGTATCTTTAGCAGTGCCCATGCCTGAGTTTTATCAATGCTGTACCTAAAGCCCTCTTGTTTACTGTAGGTTACATAAAATTATAGGTAATATTTCGGTTTTACGAAAAACCAATTTTTTCGTTTGTTATCACTAATTTGTTGCTCGATATTTAAAAATGAATGTACTCAAATTAATACCTGCTGATTTTAACCGCCGATTCTCACATTTGTAATTGATGCAAGCCAAGCATCGGGATTATTATAGAGGTATTCGAAACTCACAAAAGAGAATTTCGTGAATTTTAAAGAATTCCTGATTATTTAAAAAGATTTATTTGACATACAAAGAAACAAAAGTGTTACTATTTATCGTCTCGGACTGTGCTTGCTTGAAACAGTCGTTACCTTATATGTATTCCTTTCTTATTTCTTTCAAGTACACATTTAATAAAAATGTAGTAAAACCATCACTCAATTATTCCTCAATTAATATATACGCATTATAATAAATGCACAGCTATAAAAAACTAAAACAATCCTACACTATTACACAGCAAAAGACTAACTACAACAAACTCTCACAAAATTCAAGGGAAAACGTACTATAACAAGCCCGAAGCAAATTGCCCTAAACGACCGTCCACTGCAAAACTCGTTCACCTCGTCCAAACCCAAACTCTAAATTATTAACGAGCAGCCGCCCATGTGCCTCTCGCTTCAATAATTAACTCGAGCGCTCCCAATTCATCGAGCGAGTGTGTACAGTCGCTCGCGGCGCGGGGCAGCGCGCAATTATCGCGATTGATCGTCGCGTATAATTGACCACCTCGCGGGAAACGCGCGAGCGCGGAGGACAGTCGATAATCGTAAAATCGTCGATAAGTCGCTGTGAATTCGGAATATATACGGCCTCTCTCTCTCTCGCGCGCGCGTGTGTGTATGCTGTATTGGCGTTACGAATCGAGGATTTGTCAATTAGGTTAATTAATCGGAGAGGAGGCGGTGGGATATAAAGTGCAGGTCGAGGGCCTCTCGAGCTTTGATTGCGCTCTTTCGAGATTGGATTATAATCGCTTTCGGTTCGAAGTGTACTTATTTTTTTAGCTTTTGTATTTCAATGGTACGATTGGGTTAGAAGCAACATTTTGATTTTGATAGATAGATGAACAATTTGTGGAATAGATTAGTTGATACTATAAAGTATTAATGTGAATTTTCGGAAAGGAATAATTAGTATTTATAGAAATATCTAAAGTTCTTTTGTATAATGACATTGTAGTAAAATTAGTTGGAAAGAGTTCGAAAAGAAAGAATCGTGACGTGATCTGTGAAAATATGGTATTTATTTAAAATTCTTATTTTACCCCATACTTATACTCCATTTAAAATGTACTAATTTCTTGTTTATACTAGAATCCTTTTTGTGAAAGTGGAACTTGCAATGCCACGAAATTACTAATGATCGGGAAGTAAACTTGTAACTTAGTTTTGTTGTAGTTCAGTTCACCATGGTTGACTTAGGTTCTATGTATAGTGTGCCTAATGCTCTTAGCATACGTGGCAATCAATATTTTCGGACAAACAATCGTAGCTATAGAACACGCACTATAATGGCATTTTTAATTAATCTTGAATAACAAAACTATACAGGTAAAAGAAAATAATTTTTAGAGTAGAACGGGACTAATTTGTACACTTTTTTACGCGAACAGTTTCTGTTTAACTTTGTTGCACATCGGGGCTAACTTGTACAATTGACAAAAAGTAATTTGTGTCGAACGTTTGTGAAATACTCCAATGAGATTAACAGGAAAGTAGATTTTATCCAATAAAATTGCACTATCCTAAAAAGTTTGATACGAATTAGTTTCCATTGAATTGTGTATATCACGCGTATTTTAAATGGAAAGTTGCAATTTCGTCGTCCTTTAAAGTTATCGATTAAATATTACATTTTTACAACTTGAAAATACGCAGCATCCAAACTAATTATAAGAACAAGTACGTAGAGCGAATAATCAATACATTCTAGTATTCCAAAACTTTGGATACGCAGAGAGAATTTTCTAATAAAAATTATAATTAAATTCACTGAAAAAATTACAGTAAATAACTATAAAGCTGGGACACTCAAACTTTCCGGCAAATTTTACTGATATCTTACTATAAATTTTACAGTACTGAATGGTAAAATTTGCCTGATTTGAGAAAAAGAAGACAGCTGATGAAGGATAACAACTGAGCGTGCACAAATTTTAGGTTAACTCTAATAAAAATGCGTATAAATGTACTTATTTAAGTATTGATGCTATAACAATTGAAAGAAAAAACACATTTTAAAAAAATATTTCACACGAATTTTACTATCCATTTCATTGTGTAACTTTATACGTTCCAATATTCTATTAGTTTTCTCTAAGATTCGTATAGGGAATTTTTACTCTACGGCAGGCAAGTGCGGTAAAATTTATCGTAGATATCAATAAAAACTGCTGGAAAGTTGAAGTGTCTCAGCTTTATAGTCATTCACGGTAATTTTTACTGCGAATTTCGAGATCATTTTTATTAGAAAATTGTGTGTGTACCCATATATTAATTGATTTTCCAAGATCAAAGTGACAATAATTTTGCACTTTTTCATATGTACCAGATATTAAAATCTTCATAAATAAACACTTGGATAAGGAAAAACTTTAGAGTTTCATTCATATCTATTTATATTTACTAAATAGTTTGATTTAATACTCCAATTCCAGTTTAAACGTTACAGAAAAAAATAGTCAACTCGATTGTTCAAAATTTTTAAAAACAGTTGAACTACGTGTAATTAGCCCTTTTCCCATATGCAGGGATAAGTCCGTTTTGGGTCAAATAAAGGATTTGTATGTGTAATATTTATGTTCATTAATTGAATTTAATTTAAAAATATTCTCTTTAACAAATGGTCCCTTGAGGGTAGGTCTTAAATATTGAAACTAACAAAGAGCATTTCAAAACTTAATTGCTTAATCGCAATTATCCTAATTACAATTAAATGTACACAGCAGGCATAAATGTTACCTACTTTAGGGCATAATCATCCACATTTAATTGCGGCACTTGTGTTTGAACCACTTTTAGTCACCCTTAACTTGTTTTATTGTTACTTTTCGGTAGTTCTTAGAGAAAATAGTTCCTTTTGATAATAATAATTTTTTATAGATAAAATATATAAACTTGGTGTCTTCAAAATTAGTACGAAGTTGGGTTTGTTTGGAATTAAATATAAGAAGTTGATTGGTTTTCTGTGCTAATTACTATAAGTCTAAAGTTCTATAAATAAACTTCTTTCATAATGATGTTCAAACAGCCAAACAGTCGCTGATGTTCATAATTATGAAGTATCGAAACTGATAATATGCAAAAGATGGCACACTTTCTCCTTATTCACTTTTGTACGCAAACAAGGAGTTCATAGCACGCTTTCTTTGTGTTATAACTTTATTGTATACTAAATTTAAATTACGCGCTCAAAATCCTAGCCAATGAATTCGACGAAGTATTATACTAAAAAAGTGCTTATTATCCCTTTACTTTTAAATAGGAAATCGTTCCATTCGCAACCCCTACTCCAAATTTACAAATCACAATTCGGGTTACAAAGTAATTTTAACGATATATATTTAACTAGATCCTAGAATATTTGCTTTTGTAAAGCTTGTCAATATCTTGATAATTGAAAGCTATACCACAACTCAAAGTTTCTCGCAATGTCACGATCATTCGCCACCACCCTTTGAGTTCTGTATAATCATGACGCTCTAAAAGACCTTTACAATACCTCAACCATGTATTTCAAGCACACTGCAACTAAAAATACTTAATTTCCAAAATACCCAATGCACTGTCAACCCAATTTCCCGTTTCTCCCAACCGAATTGGATTCGCATCTCCAGAAAACTCTTCAAATTCCGGGCCCCCTTAAAATATCGGAAAGCCAAAATATCGGAATATTTAAAATTCAGATATTTTAAAAATCGGAAAGTTGAAAAGTAGGATTTAGAAAAATTTGATAATATTTTTACCGAGAGTTAAATATTCGGAAAATTAAAAATCGGAGTACTAAAATAACAGAAATTAGATATTCGGAATGCTGGAAATTCGGAATGTTACATGGAGTGGCACGCCGTACTGAAAGTATGCATTCTGTAGGGCATCTAAAACATTAAAACAGCATATTCTTATTGGCGCCATAAGGCCCATGTAAAAATAAATGAAGTGTCTAGATTTGTAATCAGTTTACATTTGTTAGATATGAGAAAACATAGTTTCCTTTGAATTATTTTTCCACTTCTAATTTTCCGAACTTTTAACTCTCAGTAAAAATATTTTCCGAATTTTTCTAAATCCTATTTTTCAACTATCCGATTTTTTAAATATTCGAATTTTAAATATTCCGATATTTTGGCTTTCCGATACTTTAAGGGGGCCCCGCCTCGCTCCAGCGGACACCTGTATATACACATACACCACCTCGTGTGCACTCTAGCTTAGAAACACTACCCCTCCCTCCCCAATCGATACACATGCATACCTATACCTACTCGCAATAACAATTTCGGTATATACACACGTGCAGCCCTGTGTACGGCCGATCGCTCCCGCCTCCCAGCCGGACACAGGTCGTTATTATAGCCCGTGCACACCGAGAGCCCCCGGAGCCGCGCGATAAGCAGCGCGCGCATGCATGTATAGACGTACAATGCTGTTGCACGCCGCTGCCAAATCGGAATCCAATATAACGAGCAAACGCGGTCGTACATAGTGGCGGTGGTGGCTTGCTTTCCGGCGTTGTAATTGAAAGGGCGCGCGTGCAGGCTTGCACGAGCGGGATTGCGGGGAGGTGTTCTTCGCTTTGTTTTCAAATTGTGTAGGAATTTTTGTGGCTGGTTGGGAGCGGTTTGGTTGGTTATTGAGGTTGACTGGATGCGGTGGATGGAGGTGTGATAGGGATTGGATGAGAGAAGGGACATTTTTAGTTGAGGGTGCAGTTAAGAGCTTGGTTGGGAAGATGGTGGCAGAAGAGGGATTTTTTATGGGTCGATCGGTAATTGTTAACCAATAGAGGAGTTGCTGGTGTTGTATACTGAACACAAGCTTTGTTGTTTAATGGATTTGTGTTCAGGTTCTATAGTGATCCTACAGACAAATTTATTTATAAACGTCCTCGATTAACTTTGATTCAACCGCACCTAATCTGCACATAGGGTAGTTTACCTTTCTACTTTTCTACATGCTAGAAATTAGTTAAAAGCATGTCGTTTCAAGCGGGTTTCTAGATAAAACCTTAAGTAAAAAATAATAATAGCTGTTTTTTTGTAAAGAATTAGCTGATTTCTTATTAAAAACTTGTTTAGATTGATGAACTTTATATGATTGCATAGGTAAGCCGATATAAGTACAATAAGGGAAAGATAAGCAGAAAGGTCTATCATAAAACTTTTGACCTTTATTGTATTTAACGCTATTGAACACAAATTCGCCGACTCAATTGGTTTAGGATTAAAATATAAAATAAAAATCAAATTTACGAAATCTCTCGTATTACGGAGTTTGATTGCTTTTTAATACTAAACCAATTCAGCCAGTAAAATTGAATTCAGCAGCGTAAAATACGCAATAAGTGACATATAATACATAAAGGTTCACATTTTACTGTATTTTATAAAAACGCATTGTATAATTAAAATATTTTCAATCAAGATCATGTATCCTAAAATCATTTAAAGTCAAAACTCCTACGACAATCTTTCTACTTACATTTTTTATTTACAAAAAATAATCCTACTGTATCCCAAAGTTCGCTCGCGGCTGAACCGCGCGAGTATCGGCCTTTTGCGCGCCTTTGTCGGCTCTGCAAAGCTCGTCTGTTATTTCACTGTTTCTGGCGGTGGGATAGTGGTTTGTCATACGAGTGGAAGAGGTTGGCAGCGCGAGCGGATATTGCGGCGCGCGATTTGGACCCGTTGCAACAGTGTTCGAGACGACGCGTTTTTTGGCGTCAGCCGCGAAGCCGTCGTTTTTGGCTATTGCGGTATAGGTTTGGTAGTTTATTGAAGTTGGATTGGGTATACAAAATAACATGTTAATGTTCGTTTTTTGCTTGAAATTTGCAATAATTTATTATGTGAAATAATTCTTTTAATTTTTGGTTGGTAGAAACTGTAGAGGCTTGAAATGTTAATTATTATAATACAGTATAATTGAAAAACTCACTTTTAGCGTTGATTATATAATCATTAGTAACAAACTTAATATTTAAGTATTCAAGATAATCGGAGAATATAATAAATATGAAAATCTAGACCCCAGTACATTTTTATTATCTTATATACTGTTTGTATTATATACTGTTAATTATTTTTACTGCATTAATAAAAGATATCCATTTTGGGCATTATTCCAATTCTCAATGTTCATTAAATTCGAAAGTTATATACCAAAGTTTAATACAACTTTCTCGGCAATTAGAGATAGTTATAAGGTTAAGTGCAATATGAGAAATTCTTTTTTAGGAGTATTGTACGAGAGACTCTTAACTTTTTTTAAATTAGATTATCTTCAAAACTTCTGTTAATGGCTTGTGCTTGTTTGAATTAACCTTTTAAGTTGGTACCCGAGTATATAAAATAGTTGGCGGTTCATTTTAATAGCTCTACTTTTTATTACGAAAACCACTTAAGGCCAGGTTACTCCAAAAAAAACGTGATTTTTTTCAATAAATTTTATTCATAGTACAAAACATGTTGAGTAATCAATTTTTTTACATATGAAAGCACATATATTAAATTACTTGAAAAAAATTTTTTTTTTGTTCCAAATGGCGGTTTTGAAAATGGCTGCTGAAACTCGTCTAATTAGTAGATGGATGACATCATTTCTTGGAAACGAATTATCTGAAAGCAAAAAACAAAACGGTTTCATGTTCTGTATCGAATTGGCTATGGCCTCAAGCAGAATGAAACATTTTCAATGAAAAAAAACAAAATGGCGGACTTTTGAAAAAATTGAAAATAGTGATTTATTGTGACGCATAGGATCCAGACTTTGTGGTTTAACAACGATAAAATTCAAGTTATTATTAAGTATTGATAGCTAGCATACAAATTTTCAGAATGATTGCTTTTAAACATAAGACGTTTTCTGAACTCATAAAAAGAAATTTTTTTTTTGAATTTCCCAGGCCTGCTCCCTTAAAGTAATAAAATTTATTTATTTAAAATAGAATCGCATTTTAATCATCTTGCAATGAGTAGCAATATTTCGTATACCATTTTTACGTTAATTTCTTACTATTACAAAAACATTCATTACCCAAAATAAAGAAACCTCAATTTAAACAATTATTCGCAAATACATCCGACTGCAGTCATCCCCGGAAAAATTGTTAACCCCGGGGCTCAGTGAACGCGCAGAACGCGACGATTATCTTCTCATCTTCTCGTTTCCAGCTTCAGTCCACGTAGAGCCCCTCGATATCTTCCTCTCTATTTCCCCCCTTTCTCTCTCTCTCTCTCTCTCTCTCTCTTTCTCTCTCTAGAGGCGCAAGCCCCTCAAATCCTCCGTCTCCTCCCCTCGGATTAATTTAGATTAATCGCTGCCTGCTCTCTTGGGCTCGTTCTACTTTCGTATACGCATGCAGACGTCTATGCGCACGCGGACCAATTATAACCTTTGTATGATAAAACTGTCGAGATGGGTGTATATCCGTCGTGTGAGGTATGGGTATGGCTTGGAATTGTGTCAGTTGCGGAACGTTGTTTTAGGAACGTTTGTCTTGAATTATTAAGGACTGGAGAAGCGATTTCTGTAGGAAATTGAGTTTGATCGATTGAACATTTTGGCATAGAGAGATTTATTGTATTTCTACGTATATTGAGAACATCTTCAATTTTTTATAAACGATCTTTATTTTTATAGAAAAAATTGCCTTGTTTAAAGCAAATAGGAATATTAAATTTCGACTATAATATGCCACGATATTCTTCATAACAAAATTATCTGAGGCATTTGGAAACCATAAATTATTTTAGGCGTTGGAAACCATAAGTAATAATTTAGAAAAAAGCTCAATTTATTTTATATAGTAATTCTTAATATATTCCAAACTTTAAACACGCTTTTCTTGAAATAGAAAAAAAGGCACTTATATACATTGGCATCTAAGCACCTTATCTATTCTCACAGAATCGTACTTTACTAAATTTTAAGATAAGAAATGAGACTTTCTTATTTATTTATTATTATCTACTTAAATTAAATTATTGCTTTGCAACATTCCAATTGAAACTGTCAAAATAATGATTTTCACACTTATTACCCGCAGTCGTCCAGTTGGGTATTTTTTTTTTTATTTCTGAAGAATTTTCGTGTAAAGAATGCTTTGTTTTTTAAAAAAATTTAAATTAACAAGTCTCTTTCGACAGGCTTTGGAACTAAAAATGTACATTAGAATGTTTTGATATATTTTATTTACTACATAATTACTGGAGATGAATTTGTTATTTATCTTGGGTGTATTCCGCTATTACCGCGCGAAACATTTTAGCATTCTACAATATCTTCCTGAATCTGTCCAACGCGTTGCGCTCCCTATCCGAAATTCGCTCGCGAGACAATTTCAAGAATAACGGAATACGCCCCTTGCTATTCCACGAGTCTCCAAATTTAGTGCCAAGCAATACCTATTTCATTTTGAATGTTAGAAATTGATTATTTTGCTGTTCTAAGCACCCATAAGCCTGAAATATTCAGATTCTTCGATAACAAAGCTCAACACCGAAATCACCGGCAACCTCGAAAAGTATCGAAATCACTATAGAATCCTAAGGTAACCCTCCCCTGAACAAATAATCATCAAATAAAGAACTACCAAAAAATAATCCACCCCCAAACCCCACGTTCACTAATCAAATTCTCAACGAACCAAAACCACCCACATATAAACCGTAAGAATCATCACGTTTTAAACACGTCACCATATGCTACATCCACCCCATCTAACCTCTCACCTCGTTCAAATTCCAGACCGGTGTAGCGGAGATGACGTGGGTGGTGGCCGACCACTCGGCGGCGCCGGGCTCCCGCGAGCTCAGCGTCACCAAGGGCCAGCAGGTCGAGGTCCTCGAGAACGGCGGCGCGAGCAACAACAGCGGCCCGACGACTACGACGACGACGACGGGTACGACGACGACGACAACGTCGGGGACGAGCAACGGCGAGTGGACGCTGGTCAGGCTGGCGTCGACGCCCGGCCAGTCGGAGCCACCGGCCGAGGGCCTCGTGCCCACCAGTGCCCTCAAGCAGCCGCCCGCCGCCACCTGCAAGACCTCGCCCTCGAGGAAGCCACCGACGGCCGCGACCGCGGCGCAGACCCAGACCCAGACGCCCGTGCAGCAGCAGACCTCCGTCAACGCCGACGACGGTGAGTTCAGCGAGTGAACACTTCAATTTGTAGACTTGGTTTCCTTTTTGTTCTCTCTTTGCTTTTCTCTCTTTGACGACCGAGAGATGAGACGGGAGCGAGAGAAATAGGTTATTTATTTATTTTAAAGAGAATCTATTGAACTCCACGAGCTATAAACCCATATGATACTCCAACGGACTTTTGTCATTCCGCTTTCTCCAATTCGGATAGGTGACTGTATTATGACAGTTTATCCTCCGAAAGAGAATATGCCTATTGTCAAGAAAGTGTAAAATGGAAATTTCTTTTCATAGAAATAGGTTATACCGAAATAAGGACCCGAAAGTGCGAAGCTTGGGATGGAGCACGGAGATGACGCTCACGATGCAAGCCGAGTGCATTGTGGTCTACACGAAGAGAAAAACTCGGCTATATCTGCTGGAGACTATGGCACTTATAGTCGTAGTGGCTCAAACAGTAGAATGACATGATCACGAAGCAGTGTTGGCTGTAGAACAAAGCAGTTATAGCTTGGCGATTCCGAAACGGGTTACTGTTAGTATACTAATTTTTGAAAATTTCTCATAGACTATCACAGTGAAAATCAATTATTTACTTTGAAAATACATTTTTCAAACATATTAACCATTAATGAAATCCAAATATTCGTAAAGCTAACCTCAAATATTTGTCATTGCGGCTACTCGCCTTTGGGGGCCGAGCCAAGCTAAAACTGCTTTGTTTTACAGCAGCGCTAGCAGTGTGACCCTACCGCTGATTTGACGTAACTACTACAATGCTAATACAGCGGTGTTTTTCTCTCCGTGTATACACTGAGAGAATGGTTCAGTTAGGCTTGCCGAAGCCGCATTGTTAAGTTTGCGGAGGCCATAGTCTGTCATTCTTACTGAGGAGTTCGGTAAAAACTGCGGAACAGTTCGGCTGTTTTGGCGGATGTGTATTAAAAGTGATGTGTGGTGTAGCGCTTTATTGTAGCCTCATTATCACGTTTGTCATAAGGTAAAACAGAAGTAAGGTTAAAGTAGAACATCAAAAATGTAACTTAGACTAACTAATCATATATAAAAAGGTTACAGTAAGAAAAGAATAAGAAATTCATTAAAATATTCATTATTTGTGAAAAAGTGAGGTTACAGAGACTCATCTGCCGAACTTGTTCCGCTATTCTTACCGTATACATACTACCGAACTCACTTCGATCAAAACTACCGAATAGTTCAGCAAGTCTAACCGATATATTCTCTCAGTGTTGGGATGGAGCACGGAGCTGATGTCTACAATGCAAGCCGAGTGCATTGTGGTCTATATATTGTTTTATAGCACTGCGTGACCTAAGTCCGCGTGACCTATGTCACTGTTCGGAACGTAATTATACGAAGGATTTTGTTAAAATAATTGATACGCAATTTTTATTTAAAGTAGCTATTATTATATACATTGGCCGGGTTGTTACAACGCGCGTTGAAACTGCTGTTCTGTACAAGGGCTAAAGTACATCTGACCTCTGCGTCATTCTTTTTTGAGTTAGAGATGAGCCGAAAGTCGTTGCCGACGACCACCGCAAACATATACGTAAGAACCTCGAGAACGTAATCGCGTTTGAACGATACAGAACGTTTTAGAGACCTTTTGCAAAGCAACTTATTATACAGTTACATTTTCTTATTACTAATGAATTCTATCCGTAACAGTCACGCCTATCCGTGACATACGTAGTCCATTAATGCACTGTGATTATCGCTTTCGTTATGCTCGGGCGCTACCGCACAGTGCGACAATGGATTGCTTAGGGCACGGATAGGCGTGACGGTGGACTTAGGTCAGACAGTGCTATAAAATAGTATACGATACTCGTGTCATAAGTCGTCTTTCATAGAACGGCGTTTAGCTAATACACGCCGTGCTGTAAAGGACTACTTAGGTCACACGTATCGTAATGTACTATATTGCTGATTCGTCTTAGCGAACTTACTACGAGCATCGTGGATGACGTATCCGTGATAGAATTATTATTTATGATTATAAAGATATACTTGTATTTAGACAATGCCCAAATTAGTTTTCCCTTCATTGGGCAGGGCATGTATGTACGGACCTATGTACGAAGTTTCAGACCTCGGAAACGATTTGAAAAATATTGGAATGCAATGTGGTCGAAAGCATTAGTAATTAATTGATAACTGTTGATTGCTAAAATTCTGTAAATGAAGAAGTCGTTAAAAATTGATATTTATTGGAAAATATGTATCTAAAGGGATTGGTAAATGCGCTGCTAATAAATTTACATTATATTATATATAACAGTGTTGATAGAATGTATGCAAACTAGTGCGCAAAAGACCAAAATTAGATTAATTTCTGTTTTCGTTCTATTGAGAAATTGTTCGTACACTCGGTCCCTTTTTTAATGCATAACTCAATTTTTAACTTATTTGATTGACAGATGAACCATCGTTTAAAATATGTTTGATAACATAGACGATCATGCAACTACATATTTTCTGCATTCAGGTTACCCGTTATTATTATTATGCCCAAATATTTGCGAACTATTTGTAAAAGTATAAGGTAAGATCGAATAGTTGTCAACTTGAGATGTATATAAATAATATATTATTTCATTCATGGTGATAAACATTAAGCCTTTATTTATAAATAACTTTTGCAATCATAAATCTTGTAGGTTAAAGTGACCTGAAATACAAAATAGAAAATTTAGAGCGTGATTCGATAACGTGCCAGGACGAATTTATAAATTAGACAACTATATACTTTGACTTGCATAAAACCAGAGAAAGTTCAAAATAAAGATTACCACATTGTACCAAGAAATGTTATCGTCTTAAATACTATTTGCGTTTTAACCATTTGAGAACTAAATATTTGATTTCACTAACACAAAAGGAAATTCCCGTACTTATAAACAAGCGTAATATTTATCTCGATAAAAGTAACAAAGTAGCATGATTCGATTTTGATAATTGCAATGCTTCATGAAATCGATATTCCTACTCGAATTAAAGTAAATAAAGCATTTTATCGAATTTAGTATGCTATTTTTAATCTAAGTTTCTTGTATAGATAAAGATTATGACGTTATACCGATAAATATATTTGTCGGCGATAACGCGGGTAAAATTCCAGATAGCCAGAATCCACAAAGCGTAATTTTTTCCCTTAAACAAACTCAATGAGTCCATTTATATATTTCTATGTCCATTTATATTTACAATTATTATATTCACTATAGTTTCTCGAAAACTTACCATTCCATACTAAAATCACCAATAACAAGGACTTAAAAATTCATCTCCATTTCTCGCATCCCCTCTTACAAACACGACGACTCTCACTACTTTTATAATACGAAAAGTCACGTCACAGGAAAACGATTTCCCCTCTAACCCGAAATCCCATCACAATCACACTCGTCAAAGGTACCTATAAAAAGTCATAATACTCCCCTCACAGCCGCGAGCGTTCCCGCGGGTTTTTTGAATTTCGATAAAGGCACGCTCTCTCTTTCTCGCGCGAATTATCCAACATCGTCGCGCTCTCGTAATTCCTCCAGGCACATCCTCTCTTGCTTTGCTCCTCTCGGCGCGCGATCAATTGAAAAATTGAGTCACGTAGTCGTGCGTCACAGAAGGCGAGAGAATTCCACCTCCTCCACATCTCTCTCTCTCTTTCATTCTTTCCCCTTTTGCCTCGGAGAAAGAGGAAGAATCTCTCTTCGATCTTCCGCCCCGCTCGTTTTTCTTATCTATTGTTCCTCTCTTTCACTCCGGTGGCGCTGGCGAGCGCGAGCGCGTTCTCCTCTTTGAATTTTCGGATCGCTTTTTTTAGCTCCTTTGTCAGCGCGGCGCTGGAGCTGAAGCTCAAAAGAATCGCGCGATTTGCAGGAGTGAGAACAAGAGCGAGAGAGGGACGGAAAAGGAGTCTTGTGTATTACGCTGCAATCGGCCTGTTAATCCGTGCAGCAGACGCTCTCCGTTACTCTTTATATTGTGCCTTGCTCCCGCGCGTTTGCTGTTTTATGCAAAGCAAACGTTTTCTTTGGCCGGCTGAGCTGTATGTGTATGTTTGTGTTCAAAATACACTGACTGCAGTCCCGCGGCTTGTATATTCGCGAACGCGCGTCGTGATTAATTTCTTTTGCTTCGTGTGTGTGTGTGTGTAAACGGATTTATAGTTCGCGCGTAAAACTTGCTGCGCTCTTTCAGATTGCTCCGCGGATTCGTAGTTTTTTTCCTGTTTTCGGAGTGCGGCGCGTTTATATCTGGAAGAGATATACGCGCGGTTGAGGGAGAAACGGGGAGATTTTTGGGTCACTCGGTTGACTTGCTCGCTTGAATATAGCCCGCGAGCGAAGGAAAACTACAAGGGCTCCGCGAGCATTGTAATGCACGCCGAGAGATGTTTAACAGGAAGTGCTTCTTATAAACTCGGAACTTTTGTGTCGTGACATTTAGTGGGAGTTGGGAAGTTTATGTTAGAGGATGTTGAAGGTTTGAGCGCCAAAATTAAAATAATAGCGAAGAGAACAACAAAATTATGGTAGATAAGAAAAATGGTAACTAGACACTGATAAAATGTTGTTATTTAGGCTTCTTATCGCTAAGGGTTTATTTATTTTTTGTTAAATTATTTGTATTCGGTTCATTTAAAAATACTTGTATTCTCTATAAACTATTTGTTCAAAAAACCTCTGTAATGTTTGAAACTTTCGCAGTGATTAGTGAAGCTTTTTATTTGCTAAGAATACATGTATTTTCTGTAAATATATTTAAGAATAATGTTCTAAACTGCTCAGATGAGTGACCACAAAAATGGTCTGTTTTGGCACCTACGAATTTAAATCTATAAATTAGATGCTAAATGCTACTTTCGAATGAAGCATTTATAGAGTCTATTTTTCTCTTCTGACATACGAGGAATGAAAGTTATCATTCCCCACGGACTTTGTCTATTAAATAACGGTTCTCATTCTACACGACGAATTAAAACATTTTAAAATAGACAAAAACGCTACTATTTAATCGCACAGCACACCACCAACTTCCTAAACACCCGCATCCTTTTCAAATTAAGCCGCACATACGCCATAAACTAACTCTCAAACCACCAGAAGAAAACTCGCGTAAGGTACTTCCCTCATCATCCCACAAATCACAGACGCACACAAGTACTCGTACTTTCCCACGATTCCCCAAACCTCGCTCCTCTCCCTCCCAAAAAAAACCCAAACCCCTCTCTCTCTCTCTCACACACACACACACACACACGCATCCGGCGTTTGGCTCTCGATCAATACGCACGAACGCGCGAGCGAGAGAGAGAGAGAGGCATGCCTGTCCTTGACCACTTCTCGCGGTGCAGCTTCCGACGACCGAGCGATATCTTCTGCTCCCCGTCGCCGTAGCCGACCCGTGGCAATTCGCGCGATGCGTTGTATGGGTGAAGAGCTAAGTGGAGCGAGTGGGAAGGGTAGTAGTGTGCCTGTGTTTCTTCGATGGATGTAAGTTTCTTGGAGGGGGGAGGCTCGAAGTTAGCGGGGACGTTGTTGCAAGGGTTTGCTGGCCTGTGTGTTCTGGGGAATTGGTTTTTGAGAGTTTGACAGGGTAGGAGCGCTTGGAGATGGGTATTGTGTCGGTTATAATTTTCATCCGGAATGATTCTCCGGGATGTGATTTATCGGCTGATGGTTAGGTTGAAATGGTGATGAGTGCAGGGAGAAAGAAAAGACAAGAAGCTTGATTTAATTTTCCTGTTTTTGTTACATTTTTAATGATAGACTAACTGAAGTTTTTCATTATATATATTGGGATAACATCACCGAATTATAAGATATGAGATATGACTCATTCATAAGTATTTGTGTAAATATTTAAACAGAATTAGAATAATATTTTATCGCACAACAGAGACAGTAAAATGACAGAAAGTAAATTTGTATTTGGATAAATGGCAGTAATAGTAGAACAAAATGCTCAATGTGTGTGTAACTTAATATTTAGGTCCACGTGGAACCGTGATAATAATTTTTACTGCTTAATTTTTAATTATATTGAAATACTTCAAAACAGAAGTCACTGAAAGACAGAGATACCCTTGCAACAATCAGACTATAACCAACACTCTCATCTTATTACTTTCAGTCACGCAATGAAGACAACTATAGAATATCTTCACATTACGTGTGTCATTTTAAGTTGTTCGGATTGCTGATTTGCATAATTCAAAATGAGAGATCCATAAGCAGTTACGGACCAATGACAGGAAAAAACGACAAATTCCCTCGAGACTCCTACCTCAAATTCATAATCAGAAATAAGATATTTTTTCGTTTAGAAAGAAGACTCAAAATGAGTGACACATACATACGGGCCATAGTACGTGAATAATTCGCGGTCAAGAAGTTTATTTTATAATCAATTATCAAAAGAATTTACAAATAGATCTTCGGGACGTCTAGAAAAATTCACAGCAGTATAATTCACATCTTAAACAATTTTTCCGCCACAACGCTCAACGAAAAATCTTCATATACAAAACCTTTTCTCTCTTACGTCCTCAGCATTCCAAAGCTGTGACCTCGTGAATCGTGACCCTTGTCAGTCTGCAAACACAACTAACACACATGTCACCATGCAACTAAAACCATTAAAATCCATAATCCCATCTATTTAAAACCACCTCAACCTCTCAATCCCCCGCCTCTATGTCTCTCTCTCACCTCTCACCTATTTCTCTCCGTATAACCTCTCCACTCCACTCCTCGATATTGCACCTCCCTCCCACGACTTCTTCGATGCCTATATCTATACCACTCCCGCGCGCAACGAATTCCCATCCGCTTATTTTTATTTCCGCGCGCCACCGGCCCGGCTTAATATAGCCTCTGACGTACCGGGATCGCGCGGGAGCGTTAAAAATATTTTTTTGATATGAAAATTCGGCTTTCATTCTGAAATCGCGAGCACGCGCGCGCGGAAGCTTCTTCGGTATTTATTTGGCTAATAATAGGCGCGCGGTGAGTTCGATTTCGCCGGAGGGCTTTCGTTCTTTGGAGTGCGTGGATGTAAGAGGAATTCGCGTATGGGAATTTTGTGCGTTGGGAAGTTGTAGGTGGGTAATGGATGTAATTTGGAGGCTTGGCTGAAGCGGATGGTTTGCTTGGGGGTTGGGGAATTTGTTTGGATGTGTTGCTCTTGATGTTTGTTTGTTAGGTAAGAGCAGTTGTAGAGTTAGACTTTTTAGAGAATCTTGAAGAGATTGCTTGAAAAGGTGTAAAAGTGGCGCGAAGTGTGGTTTAAAGCTTATAACGATTAGACTCAGGGATAGAATACATTAAATAAAATGGAATAAAAATATATTATTATTGTGGGTAATTTATTTGGCTTAGTTCATGTTATCGTATTAAAATAATTCACTTTACACATTTCTAAAATTACAACACTCTCATACCACACTCACACACTCTTAAGTGATGTTCGATGTCACCTTCTTCCTTATAATCGGTTACATTGTCGATTAACTATTGGTCCATAAATCTCGATTCTCCATAATGATCGATTTGATTTAAATACACTAGCAATTCAATACTTTGATCGAATTCTTTATTTCTATTTACTTTTATTAGCGGTGATACACAATTAGCATATTCAATTCATGAAGCATTATCAAAATTATGAGGCATGTTCATACCTCTATGACAAGATGACGAACGTCGAATGTTTCGCGCATTCCGTGTAAAAGTATACGTGTGGTACATATATCACGAACATTCCAAGAATAGTATATTAGTAGCTTATATTTCAAGTCTAAAGAAGTTTACTTGGTCTTTACCTAAATTTTATAGCATATTCTTCACACGGAAAGGGACAACATAAGTCCTCATTGAATGCTGTGGCATCCTAGATTGATTGATCAGTGAAGCTTTTTTGAAGTTTTATTACTTTAAAGTTTCCTTGCAAATTATAAGAGTTAAACCTGTAATTATGTCATAAACCTTCATCTGTATGTAGATTTAAATATGTTACTTATACAGAAGTCCCTGGCTTTACTTTTATCATATTTGTAAGATTACAGGGATAGACCCAAAAAAATAATTAATATGAACTGAACGATCTGCTTTTAGAGATAATTTCCTCAAACTTAAAAGTGTCTATAATTCCTCGTACATGGGTTTCTTTGTTCTGGAGATCACATGTAAAACAGTAGGACGCTATTTTAGAGAATCTTCCCGACTGATGACTATGATGTTTGTTGAAATTTTTATTGAAGGTTTGGAGAGGTTCGGAATAGATGAGAATTCGCGTTATGCTTTTTCGAAGAATTAGTGTAGGTCGATCGCACTGGGGAAATCCGTAAAAATTAGAAACGAATTAGTCACGAGCTCGACAGATCAAAGTGCGGCCGGGCAAGTCTCGTTGTTTGGTAAACTGATTGCTGAAGCTCGGCGTCGGTTATCTGATTAAGAGATGCCGACGGTCGTACTGTAAATTGGCTGGTTATACTCCTTGTTTTACTGTACTGTAAGTACGCGCGCAATGCAATTAGATGTTCCAGTAGAATTTGCCCTTTTTTTAATGGTCCTATTCAGTGTTTAATTGTAGAATAAAAATACAGATAAGATTGGGACTAAACTGAACACTAATACGTGTTTTTTAATTAAAAACATATTTATTGAGTGAATAAATAAAAGGTTAATACTTTTCATATAGTCAGCTAGAATTGTTTAATGATAAGTAAATACTAATTGCAAGAATACTATTTTAATGATACACGTATGCTATACAGATTATAATAAACTTTTAAATACATTATTTTTAGTATTACATTCATAATAGAAATTTATATTTTCAAGTTGAATACTAATAGAATCTGTCATAAGGCCATTATAAAGTAATAAAGTTATACAATTGAAACACAGCAGTGACTTGTTCAGAAGAACGGAAATTCCGATATTAAATGCACGTCTGACCGGATCCGGCGTGTTTCTACTGTGAAAAGCATATGCAATACACGTTTGTAGTAAGCTGTTATAAGATTAGTTTTCACATAACTGTTAAATTTTTGTCACTTAAAATTCAAACAATGGTCTTATTTTAAAAACTAAACATGTTCTTTACATTTTATGTCACAAAATGTTCTAGTGAGTGTTGGATAAATTAATAAAAAATTTTAACCTTTAACTGTACAAAAGGTAGATTATTATTTTATACATACCTCGCAATTGGCCATTTACATTGACAAGGTGTCGTTAATATTTAAAAATTTTAAAAATCATAAAAATTGAGGATTTCTCAGAACATTCTAGAATAATAAAATTGCAGGTGTAGATACACTATAATTTCTGCGAGCAATTTTTATCCGAGTCTCTGAGTTTGAAGCACATCAGTGACGTAAAGTCAGAACGCTATACATAATTCCTTATTGTACTAAGACATCTTGAATTCTATACTTATTTTATTGATCACAATTTTAGTAAATTGATCAATAGCCTCGTATCCTCGCCTTTTCTCGCTCCAATAATACAAATATTTTTTATTTACAAATAAGTTTCCACAGACGGGTGTACCCAAAGTACGACACTTTTGTGAAAAACATTCATAAACATATCAAAACTACATAATTTCTAATGTCACCAGTAACACAAAATTTTCCGTTACCCATCATACTATTCTAATACAAAACAAAAACTCACATATAAAAAAATTAATTTTCATAATAATTCAAAGTCCCAACAACAAAAACCCAATCAACCAAACCTCACTCAACAAAGTGCATCAATCTCCTCAAACACGCACCATCCAAAAGCAAAGCTTACAATTCGCACTCAAGTGCACACTTGACCGTCAAAATCTCCTTCTCTCTCTCTCTTCCTCTCTTTCTCTACCTCCCGCATCTCTCATCGTAAACGTCAAGCCCCACTCCGTATACACTCGCCAAGCCAAGCCACGCATAAATCGAGAAAGCTCCTTACGGTGGCGGCCTCTTCCGACAAGAACAAACTCACACTCACACTCCCTCTCCCTCTCTCTCTCTCTCTCTCTCTCTCTCTCTCGTAGAGCCAAAGGCGTTATTTAACAATATTTATAAACGCACGGCGCGTATTCTCTCTCTCTCCGTTTCATCGCTCGAAGGCCAGCCAGCGCCGCGGCACGCATATGCTTAACGCACTGTCCGTACGTGCGAGAACACGTGTGTGTGTGTGTGCGTGTGTGGAGAGAGGTGGAGAGCATCAGAGCAGAGGCAGCAGCGGCCAGTTAGTTGGGCTATTGTCGCGGCGCCGCGGACACACGCATAGTACAGTAGAGAGCTGCACGAGCGACCGAGTGTCTACATAGTATTCAGTTCTTTCTTTTTCTTTCTCTTCTTTTTTTTTGTTGAGAGTTTCGCGTGGTGTAGTTTTGCGAGGATAGTATATAGGACGTGGGGATAGAAAGGGTCTCAGGATTCCGTCGCTACTGCAAGTCGTTCGAAGTAAGAGGCGCCGAGGGAGCTTGCTTGGGTGCGCGGAGAGAATTTTGGGAGTTCTTGGGCGCTGTTGGTGGACGAGAGCGTTGGTGTTTTGAGAAAATTGAAGGAAAATTGACTGTCGCGAGGGGGCGATGTGACTTGAGGCCGGCCTTTTTGGGAGTGTCGAGATGTTGTGGTTTGAAGTTTTGAATTGTCATTTTAACCTAGGCGTAAGGGATTAATTAACTTTTGAATTTATGAAAGTGTACCCTGCATGGATGGACTGATATTACTAAGAACTCAATTTTGAAACAAGTGGATTTAAGTTTGTAACATTGAATAATCTTTTGGATTACATGAAACTGTCTCTAGAAAATTTAATGTTAGTAGTCGCTATATTTTAAACACCTGTATTTTGCAGTACACAGTTTTTTTTTCAATTTTCTCAAGAACAACATTTTCGCATATTTGCTATTTTTGAAACATGCGATTCAATTATTCATAATAATTTAAACACTTTTTTTGCAAAGTATTCTGGGTTTGCTTTGGTTGATTTATATACTTCCTTGACAGCTTTTTTGGTAGAGAATTAGTTTGGCTTTTTTAGATCTTAGTGTCTTTTTTTTTTTTCTTCAAATTAGTTATAGTATTCTGGTTCTCTTTTGTTTCACACTTACGCAATTAACATATAGAAATAACGATGTCTATTTTAAGCCGTACATTTAATATTCATTGTTCCAGTGTATAATCAACCTTATAATTAGAATCGTATTTGATACCGCTTGAGCATAAAATTGTTTACATAATTAATACATTTTTCCTCGACCACGACGAGAATAGACGCTCTTTGTTTACCAACCTAGGAAAAAGAAACGCCCAGTTATTTCGGTGACGAAAAATTCTCTCAGTGCATCGCTCCACCTCCAACCGAAAGAAAGAAAAAAGAAACCCCTCTTGCCGAGTGTCAAAAAAAAGTGAACACAATCCTCCACCCTGAATCTTAGAGTGTATCCAAGTGCCGCACTGCTGAAAATCGAAAGAACGAGCCGAGGGCGATCGGAGAAAAGTGCGCATGGACAATGATATAAGCGACGCAGGAAGCCAGCGTCGAGGAAGTAGTCGACGATGCAGCGGCAAAGCCAACGACTAGCCGAGTTCCTTAATTGGAGTCTTTGACGATATCCACACACACACACACATCCACCCACACACATATACACGCGTTTTTTTCCTTTGCAACATGGCCGATGAAGACAACAGTGACTATAACTTACACGGGACTAACTGTCTGTCGATATACATTACCAGTGCTTGATTAATCGCGGTGGTGCGCGAGAATAATTAAGGCTGTGATCGGGGTGTGGAGTACGATAAGAATTGCGTGGCTATACCTGTATCGTTGGTCCGGCGGCGAGACGCACGACATGTCCAAGGCATGCAAAAAGCAAGCGAGCGCCTCTAGGAGAACTCGCTCGCTGCCACGGGACGCATCAGGTAATATTGCCATCGAGCATTGTCGCGTCGCATTGTGAGGGCTCTATTGTGTCTGCTTGTCTTGTTCACTGGGGGGGTTGAGGTGCAATTGGTTTTTATGGACGGTTGCTGATCAGCTTCGTTGAATATTGGACTCTTGCTTGTAAAAGACATGGTTAATTAACCCTTTAATGTTAAAGCGAGTACATTCAGGGTACTACTTATGTTTCATCGGTGTTTAGTAATTTGAATATGTTTTCGACGTTTAGTGTTGACTTGTTAGCTTTTTCAGTATAACCCATAGTGTATTAAAAAAATAAATGTTAATTATACATTTTTATGTGCTTTAATGTTATAAATAAATAAATCGTACAAATCAGCACTTTTTATGGAAAAATGTATGACTTAAAAGGTTCAAACAGTACTAATATTTAGTGTGAAAGTTAAAAAAATAATCATTTATCTTTATATTATTCATCCTCTACTACACGAGTTTTAGCACTGTAATTATAAAAAAAAGTCTAGCAGTAAACGCTTATATTTCTTTTATTTTGATCGAAGTTTTCTAGCATTAAAAAAAATTTCTCGTCTATAAAAAGTAAAGATTAAAAATTGCTAAGAAAAACTATTTCACTTTCTACTAGAATTGTTCTTTCTTTTTCCTTCTTTTGGCGGTAGACTCAACAGAGTCTACCGTGAATCATACTTATAATGTTTCTGAAATTCGCTTTGTTATTATCCATAACAATAAGTTTATATTGTTTCAAGTGTTTCTATCAGTCGATCCTCGATATATAGAAGTGATATTTTCATACTTAATTTACTCGTGTGCTTTGGCATATTTTAAAACGATTTTAATATGAAACTGGCGTATAAATATTGCACTGACTTTAGCAAAAGGCCTCTCGCGAAACTGTTAACTTGAATTATAAAGTGCAAAGTTTCGCATGATGAAATTAAACTTGTATTTCAATGAAGAATAAACGTGAAGTAACAAAGCTTTCTATTTGAACCAAATTTTGCGCACGCATTATACATACAGTAAATCTCGCTATTTAATATTTCATAATTAGTATGCGGTGACGTGACGCGACGTGAATGTTTTATAAGATGTCTTATTTTATTTTAACGTCGGAATTATATTTTAATTATTTTAATCCACAAAGTTAATTAATAGAATTATTCTTCTTTGTAGTAAATTCTTGCATTATGTTCTTTATGCTATCGTTATCTTTATCAAGCTTTTGTTGAAGAAATGAAAAGTATGTAACAATTAGCAAATTACTTTAGAATGACATCACAATACTAAAGTAGCTACTGATATCACTATAGGAACGCACTGACCAATTTTCTTTATTAACGCAACAAATTGCTCGCCTAATAGTATCCTTTCTAAATTTGACTGCAATTTAAGATGACCACTTAAACTCACGGTCAATTTGCATATAGGCATTGTTTTCTCTCAAATAAAACTAAAAAATAACTCGTGTTTGTTATTAAAACACTAAAAATAAACATATCGCTACTTTTAAACAAACTACTTATTTAAAGTAACTCATTTAAATGAACTATTTCGGGCTCTCGAGTTATTATTTTGCTAAAACTATACACGTCAACTAAAATAACACAAATATCAACTTTATAAATTAAATCAGGCAAACTTTTTTTCCGTTACGCGTAATATACTCTCCGTAGCTCTCGCTCCAAAAATAGTGCACTTCAATTTGAATAATTTTAAAATGTAGGTTCGCGCGCTCGCTCGCAAATCAGGAACAATTATCGAGCGCGACCTGTGCTCCGACTCTTAAAGCGATTGTTCTTTTTTTTTTACTTTCTCTCTCTTTTATTTTTTCGCGTGCAGGCAGAACCAGAGAGAGACAATATATGTACGCGTATACACAAGAGAGAGTGAGAGAGATGACGATGCGATATTCCCAAGCGAAATGTCGAAGTCACGAGTGCGCATGCGGCTCTCTCTCGTATTTGTGCCAAAACGTATATAATTGTCTCGAGGCTAACATATTCATTATTGAAAGCGTCGGATATTCGCGACATTTTTCTCCTTCTCTCTTTCCCGCTCGTGGAGCCGGGCTTTAACTGCACCAGGAAACATTAATTTTCCGCTTAAGTTTTGCCCCGCGAGCGAACGCGCGCATGGCGGGATATTGTCGCAATGCACGTTTATTTTTGATTCGCGAATCTCTGCAGTTTCTCTATGCTATGCTGCAGTGTGAAGAAAAGCACTTGATGTGGTATATTTTTTTTTGTGAAATGATATTTTGTCACTTCTTTAGTTGGATGTGAAAGAAGGATCGTGATTTTATGGTAAATTTCTTGATTCGTTATCACGCAAAAAAGAAATGTTCGTGGTTCATTTATCGCAGAACTCGTGTTCTTATAAGTCAAAGAAAATAATAATATTTTATTTATATTTACATACGTTTAATGGTTTTTTTTATCACAAAAACTATTTTTACACAAACTTCAATGCATTTTTCAAACACAATTAGCTCTTCAAACTTTTAGTACATATTCATTTTAATGTTTAGAAAAAATAGATTGTATGAAATGGTTTGAAAATTGGTTAAAAACCTTATTTTAATAATACATACCCTTATTGAACACCTAAGTATATAATTTGCATATTTTTCAAACGAATGTAGGGTCCAACCTTAAACTTTAATTTCGACGCAGGTATATTTTACTCGACAAGTACTTAAATCTTTTATTGTGTTGAATTGTATCTAAACTCAGGGCTTTCATATAATATATGATAATTGACCAAATGCGAGATAACTTCTAATCACTGTAATTGTCTTCTCGAGGGAACCGTCTCAAGTTTAGTAAATTGACTCACAAGTTAGACGAGTAAACGTGGCGCAGTCTAAGATGAGCTCGGTTTCGTGAAAAAAATGCGCATTTTAATTTGGCGCTATCAAGAAGTTAACATAAAGAGCATTTAAGTCGACTGTGCCTTTTAAAAAGATTTATGCTTCGCGAGAGGTTATTAAAAAGTCGTTAAAACCAGTTTGAGTTGAAAACTAGCTACTCGGAATTAACACACAACGATCTCTTTTGCAGTCATCAATGTCGACATTGGGTAGAATTGTTATACTTTTTTCGAATTAATGGTAAAATAAATTATATGCATGGAAAGTAAATTAAGCTTAAAGATTATTTAAGTTCTAGTCAATTGATTTATTTGTTAAATTAAACTGACTCCGATTTGATCTAAATCATTGATTTGAATAAGCTCATAACAATGTTTTTCTACTCGGAACATCAAAATTACATGTGCTATACTGGGGTCGAAGTCGGGTAGGATAAAACTATTTTATTACTGATTTTATTCTAAGGGCGTAGAATTTTAATTTAGCAAAAGTTATTTGTCAAAAAACTAACGAAACAATAGTTTCTTTAATTCAATAAATATTTAATACCGTCCATGGCTGGTTTCACAAGTTTTTGAAAAACACCGGCTTAACGTTACTGTTTTAGAGAGACACTTCTATAGTTTCCTGATATAAGAAAACTGCTAATACATTCGCTATTTTATCAATGTATAATTTGACAGCATACTTGAAACTTATAGATCCATAGAAACCTTATTGTACAGTCAATGGTTAAGGTGATGTTAAAGCCACTAGTCATCGACAATTACGAGAAATCACTTTTCTTATTTTATTTTCAATTTTGAGTAAATATCTCTATAAAACGTTATTGTTCTACTAAAAAACAACAACTTTCCATAGAGATATTTTGTCAAAATTAAAAATTGAATGAAAAAAGTGGTTCCCTATTGATATTGATAAGAATATTGAAACTCATGCACAACACGTGCACAAATTTCGATCAAAAGATATTAAAAATTACAAGAGAAGATCGATTTGTAATATATGATTTAGGTATATTTATGCATCTACATCCAAAAACAAACAAAAAAAACTAAATATCTAAAACAACAATTTACACACATTACCTCTCCTTATCCACGCATCATCTACATCATCTCAACCACACTACTTCCTCCCTAACCCACTTTTATCTAAAAAATTCCCAACCCATCCACGTACAAATTTCCAACCACCAACAACTCCATCCCCCACCCCCGTATCTACTCCATCAACGTCGACCCGCTCGACTTTTCCCAAACACGCGGGCCGGTGCATGCACCGCCTGATCCTCTCGCGAGTGATTGCCCCCCTCGAAAGCAAGCCAGCAAACGCCAGCTGTACGCGAAGAATAATCGAGCGCGCGCGCGCGCACGGCGGGGAACTGTAACGTAATGCCTCTCGAGCCGGCGCGAGTGTTGTATAGACTCTCGCGAGCGAAGACGACGAGTTGAGCGCGGAAGAGATGAATAACGCTGTGGATAATCTAGAGAGAGGGGGGAGGAGGGTGGATTATACGTAGGCGAGAGAGCGGAGCGTTGTAGTGTAAGTGAAACTTTCATTATCAAGGTTGGTAAATATAGAACGCGGGGCGTTGTGGTGTAAGTTTGTTTTTGTATTTGTGGCGATTAATTTATTATCTTTCTTGAGCTTGATAATGGGGGTGTTGGAGTCGGTATTTTGAGAGGAGGTTGGCATAGTTATACGATGACGTAATTTTGTTTTTCTATATTTTGGATTTTGATGGAAGATGGCTTAACTCGAATTAAGGGGCTTTTTTATGTAGCGGATAATTACAAGAGCTAGTAGATGATGAGATACTTTTTATTTCGGGATTTTATTTTAAACATTTTTTCTTTTTATTTATTAAATGAAAGAAATTTATAAATAGATACTATTATTGAAAGAATGTTCGCGCACTATCGCAAAAAGTTCCCAATTTCAAATTTGACGCAACATCATACAAGATTAACATAACTCTCTACCAAAGATATTACCAAGAATTGTAGTATAATTTCTTTATCTTTATCTTAAAGTTACTCAAAAACTCATAATTATTAAGTTAAAAATTTATAAAAGTTATTTGCGGCTTGCTGGATAGGTTCAGGTTTTACCATTACTCGCTGCATGGAATGCACTTTTCGAAATAAAGATAAAAATGACAAAAACGTCAATAATGCTGTATGCCTAACTATTTCTTTAATCGTTGCAATAATAAAAGATACGTTTGCTATCAAGATTGTTGCAATAATAAACGATTCGCCTGCTACTAAGATTATTGAATAATAAAAATCCATCTACTATTAACATGTCAAAAATACGGAATGGAAGCTGTTTTCCAAGCTATCAAATCAACCCAACCGCACCACCAAATAGGCCAAAGAATCCGCTCCATCCGATAAAAACAAAAATTAAAAATAACGCCTTCAATGCTCCCCGAAATCCCTCCCAACGATTGTGAACCCCAAACACTGTGTCTTTCTCTCCTCGCCCGCGCGCGTATATGTTCGACTGCGTCACCCCCGAAATGTTGGCACGCGACACGGCGTGATATACAGTACAATATCAAAGCGATGCGGCGCTCGATGCGGAGATTTCCGCGCGCTGATGACGCCCCGCTCGCTGAATGAAAAGCGGAGGGGGGAGGGGATCGCCCGACGCGATGTACACAGTGAAATTCCGCCGCATTTTCGAGTTAAATTTTTGCACGGATCTTGGGCGGGGAGGAGTGAGACGTTGGAGTGGGGGTTTTAGACGGTGAGAACTGGGGGCCCCCTTAAAATATCGGAATGTTATTTATTCGGAAAGCCAAAATATCGGAATATTTAAAATTCGGATATTTAAAAAAATCGGAAAGTTGAAAAATAGGATTTAGAAAAATTCGGAAAATATTTCTACTGAGAGTTAAAAATTCGGAAAATTAAAAGTCGGACATATCGAAAAGTGGAAAAATAATTCAAAGGAAACTATGTTTTCTCATGTCTAACAAATATAAACTGATTACAAATCTAGACACTTCATTTATTTTTACATGGGCCTTATAGCGTCAATAAGAATATGCTGTTTTAACGTTAGATTCCCTACAGAATGCATACTTTCAGTACGGCGTGCCACTCCATTTAATATTCCGAATTTGCGGCATTCCGAATATCTAATGTCCGTTATTTTAGTAATCCGATTTTTAATTTTCCGAATTTTTAACTCTCAGTAAAAGTATTTTCCGAACTTTTCTAAATTCTATTTTTCAACTTTCCGATTTTTTAAATATCCGAATTTTAAATATTCCGATATTTTGGTTTTCCGAATAAATAACTTTCCGATATTTTAAGGGAGCCCGGAAATGGTGTTTTGAAAGGAGGGTTGATGTGCGTGGATGGGAAGGGGTGGGAGGGGTAATTTTAAAATGTAATTTAAAATTGAAAGGCTGGGAATTGGGAAGTTTTAATTTGAAAGTTGAGAATTGTTGCAAAAAAGAGAGGTTCAAATGCAGCTTTTTAGGCTTTAAGGTAGAATCAACGTGAGTTTCGGTGGATTATACGTTTTATTTCTCTCTGTGCAGAATTGTTACAATGTCAGGATGCTCACTCGTCGTGGAATGCTGAAAAGTTTGGAAAAATTCATAAAATTTTTACAGTTGTAGAAAATTTTACGTAAATTCAAGCAATTTTATGAAAAGAATTGAGGTATATTGTAAAACAAAATTTTAATCGTATAATAATTCGAAAAGTCGAACTGATATACAATAATAAATTTGTAAAAGTATTTAGTTTTGTTGAAAATTTCAAACTAAACATAGATGAATAATAAACTACTACTCAAACTTTGTAGAGGATACTTACATAATCATAATCACAAGTATTACTCTTTATATACAAAAAATTAAATTTAAAATTTACTCCTTTCTCCACCACAATCAACCTAATCAGCCTATTACGCAAAATCCCCAGATATCTCAAAGCCCCTTCAAACTCAAAAATTCTTTCTCAAAGAACCCCCCAAACTCAGCTAACTCTAAAATCTCGTCCCTAGCTAAACACATCCCCTTCCCTTTGACCGGATTACTCGCTTACACCCCGATATTACTCTTGATTAATTCTCTCTACCTCCCGTCTCTCTCCAATTTTCGCAAAAACCCAGCGGCTACCGGCTGATTAATCAAGCGAAGGCACGGTCTATTAAACCCCGCGCGCGCGTTAATTTTTGATGTCTCGGGGCGATGCGCGAAAAGAAAAATAACGGGGGGCCCTATTAACGGATGAACTCGCGAAAGCTGCGGCCGAAGATTGATTATGCTCGCGGCTTTGTGTGCGAGCGCGCGCGTTTTAAACTAATTTACCGCGGTTTTTGCTCGCGAGAGAGAGAAAAAAGGAAGAAGACAACGGCATGGCTTGTGTGTGTGTGTGTGTGTGTGTGTGTGTGTAACTTTTATGATCGAGATTAAAGTCCAGTGACTAATCGACCTTGACTAATCTGTTTTTTTTTTCGTGAGGGTTAGGTGTGGGTATTTATATCTTGGATGCTCGTGTTTTTTGTAAGTGTTGAGAGAGGCGGTTGATTAATTTGAAACAAATAGGATGCTGTTTACTGAGTAGGCGATGACTGGGTGTTTGGATCGATGTATTTGGATCGATGAGGATGGTTATAATCTTGGCTGTTTTAATTTTAAGATGTAACAGCGTAAATAATAATTTATTGGAGGAATAATAGGCGTGATTCACTTCATCAGGGCGTTTATTATACTTGGGTTTCCTCTAGTAGAAAAATGCAATATGCTCGTATCGAAAACTTGTATAGTTGTTTTTGAAACTTCCTAACTTAGCAAACTAAATTCGTAAGAAGAAGTTCCGAAACTCATTTCTAAGTTGGAAATAGCAGCTTTTTTCTAAATTTTGGTAAAGGAGACTTGCAGAACTTTTTTCTAATAATACATACTCAATTGGGTGCAATTTCAAAGAAATTTGAAAATTCCATATCGTTAAGAAAAATTGTTACATTTGGAATATGATTTTAAAATCTTTCACATGACTTACTGAGAAAAGAGCTTCTTTATATCTCGTACGATTCATTAATTTATTAATAAGTCAACAAACGTGAAATATGGCGAACTGAATAGTTTTTAATAGTTAGTAGTTCGTGATGCGTCGAAAATCTGTAACCTAACCCTACTTTTTGATAGTTAATACAGATTTCTCAATAGTTAAATAATCTGATTATGAATTAAATACATTTTTCATAATTATTTAAATGCACCAATTTACTTATAAAACTTACCATTAATTAGGACATTGCATGACAAAATCCATTAGATCCGTAATCAAGAATAAAAGAAAATAAAGGACGCGTGTTTTTTTTAGTTCAAATAGATGAAAATTAAAAAATACAATCTCGTAAAGTTTACGGATTTTCAATATATATATATATATATATATATATATATATATATATATATATATATATATATATATATATATATATATATATATATATATATATATATATATGTATAAAGAGTTAACTGCAGCTCTTTGAGTAATCGGGACGTGGCGAACACATGCGTTTGTGACGTCGTATATCATATATGTATATATATATATATATATATATATATATATATATATATATATATATATATATATATATATATACTGATGTATGTACAGCAATGATATACGACGTCACAAATACACGTGTTCGCCACGTCCCGATTACTCAAAGAGCTGCAGTTAACTCTTTTAATTTCCATCTACTGTATAAAGAAAAATATACGTGTCCTTTATTTTCTTATATTCCACCTGCTGCACCAAATGCACACTTCCATGCAAAATCCTAATCACGCTCTCCTTGACTCTTCACTCAAGCAATATCAGTATAACAATCCCATTCAATCCCTCACCCTGTTCCAAAAAACTCCCGCACCGAACTCTTCCATCTCAATGGAAAACCCGCATCACGAGTGCATCTGCACCCCGACGAATCAGCCGAATGATAACGCGACTAATAATACGGATAAATGAGGAATATGTACGCTTTGTTCGAGGATCGCGCGGCGGACCGAGGGACAATAATAGAGTATCGAAGGAGGATTTTTCGAGCTTTTTTGTTTGAGGCAGCGGTGGATGGTTGCGAGGTGGGAATGGAGGATGATGAGGTTTTGGACTGGGATGGTGGTTGAATTTTTAAAAGTGTTTTTTGAATGGGAGAGTGAAGTGCGGACGGTGAAGTTGTAATTGCGTACGGAGGAAAATAAGATGCTGCAATGTTTCAGACATACGCCAAGGTAGCGGTGCAAAAGAAGTTGATGAATTAATGCATAACTAAAGAAAGAATTGAACTTAAGCTCAAAACCCTAAAGAAAGACATTTCAGGTGCATTTGAAAACTGACGAAGCTAATACATACAAGAAAGCTGAAATAGCCTTTTGTTTTTAGGTAGAATCAACATAAGTTCCGTAGATTCTATTTTTTATTTATATTTGTATTGTGAATTAAAGTGTCATGGCCGAAGCAAAACTGCAACAACAATTTCTTCTTCGCGATTAAGGCATGTAAAACGGATTAATTTTAAAACTAATTTTATAAATCAATTCTGCATGCTTTGCACTTTCGGAATCTGTAAGAATATCATTTTATGACAACTGTTCTATCGTTTAATAATTTATTCAAACATATGTCCTTCTTATATAAAGATATTTTTATAAGAGCAAATATGAATATTTTGCGAGTACGCAAAAACTTTTACGAGAAAAGCAACAAAATTTTTCCCGCACATTTCAATGCATTGACTTCTTTTATTGTTTTTCCGAATCATCATACTGCTCCTGGTACAATTTCGATTATTTAATCCATACGAGATTCGATGCAGTTGTCCTGCAAGTCATTTTTATTATTTAATTAAATCGTATCAACAAAAACCTACACAAATTTCATGCTACATACACTACAAAAAAATAAAAACGTACCCAATAACTACCAAAACCTTCATTACAGCACGAGAATAATTAAATAGATTCAAACCGACGAGTTACAAGCACATGAAAAAGGTTGAAACGAAATCGCGCCCCGAATCGCGCGCGCGTGGAAACATAATACCCCGCGGAAACTTCGGAATCCCGACGAAGAAGTACGAACGAGATGCGCGAGCGTATAACTAGATTCATAAGAAAAAGTTTCGCGGCGCACGAGAGCGAGTCCCGGATAACTTCGAGAGGGAGAGGATGCTCGGGTAGTGCATCCGTCGCTGACATCCTGTAATCCGCTCGCGCATCTCGGCGCATAATGTATTCCGTGTAATTATGCTAATTCGGGAGAGAGGCTCCGTATAATGCCTCAATAAGTTTATTAATTTCGTTGCATTGTAAGTACGTGTATTGTGGAGCGAAGAACGGGAGGTTGGATTACACGAGGGTATTTTTGAATTAAGGAGGTTGGGGTGCTTTAAGTCGAGTGAGCTTGTTTTTTGTGTGGTTGAAAATCATCGGTGTGGAGGGAAAAATGGAGAGAATTGTTTTGCTCCTTGAATGTTCTTGTGCAAAGCGACCGAAAATAAGTTTTAAAATAATTTATGGGTGCAAAGAGGGAGCTTAGAGGTTAAACTAAACTTATGTGAACTTACGTACACTTTTTAAACAATAAACAGTTTCTTCGCTGCCATAGATTATTTTTAAACTTGTTTTCGATCGATTTGTAAAAAGAAACATTTAAGGAACGGAATAAGACATTCAAAATTAAAATTACACGAATACCGAAACAGTTTTTGCATTTTTAGTTACTTATTTTTTCAATTAGCAATAATCATGCCTGCAACATCAGAATTGTTCTTAAAAAACTTTATTTATGTTCATAATGTATACTACTTTCAGCTTCTAACTGTGTGGAAATTGGGCAATTCAAAGCATTCGGACCTCCATAAGGTTGTAAAGTAAATTTAATGAGAATGTTGTTCTTTGTGTTCGTTAAAACTTGGTCTCGTGAAGCTATTGCTTTATGAATTTCGTGTCCTTCGCGCAATATTCAATGGCCAATGGGTTCTTTGAAGTCAGGCCGCGCGGAATATTTCAATTAGGAAGATGGCTCAGAAAACGCTTCATTGTAATTCCGTTGCGTAACCCCGAAGTGCCGGGTATCAATACGCCCATTCACAGAAGTTAAAACTCCCGTAGCCTGGGAATTAACGCGTAATTTAAAGTGTGTGAGCATAGTGTGTATAAAACCTTTTTTGTATGTTATTGATAACAGGAAAACATGTTTTGAATAAGTACAAGTAGAAGCTTAACTGATTTTCTACGAAATTGTTAATTTTTTTAACACGTACTTTTAAAATGTATAGTTAAATTAGTATTTTGAGATATATAGGATATCGTAAAAATGATGAAAATAAAGAACAAGTTATAGTAGAAAACAAATTTGAATTTAGATTTCTTATATAAATATAAAACTTTGATCGTGTTTCTTTATGGAAAGTAAATTTTTACAACTTAAAAACGTTCCCTGCCACTCGAGTCCGACTGGAACTTTGAGAGTAAACTTGTAATAACATTTACAAACAAAGTTCGATTATAGTTAATCCGTAAAAAGGACTTATTAAGTTTATATAATTTTTTAAGTTTAGTATCTAAAATAAACTGTAGCTTCCAGATTTAAGACTCGGCCATCAAATTACGAAACCACTGAATCACGAAAACGCAGAATCACTCCTTCACAAAACACAAGCATGCCTCCCAACTATTTCCCTAAAACCCAAATCTCCCACGCTTCAAAAACTCTCCACCACCCTCCCACCTCAACCTCAAATTTCCTCCAGTAAAATCCAAAATTCCCAGCGCGCGTTCGTGTGTATCGATCCCCTCCATCCAGCGGCACGTACCACCCGAGTCGTAAAAAAAAGCGCATCGCCAGTGCAGTATTTTCCAACGGCAGCTGTAAACTCGCACGAACAACAGAGAGGCTACCGTTCCTCGTAACACGCAAAAGTGAAACACGGGCGTACAGTCGGATACACACAGAACGCAGCGGTGTCAGCGAGTGGAGGAAGTGAACGGGAAAAGGAGAGAAGCGAGCGTTTAGAGTCCGAACACGCGTGCCGCAAATAAAAATTGAAGAGTGAAGGTGGCTGGAGTGGGGATTCCTTAAGAGTCTTATCTCGCCGAAGACCGGATGAGCGCGCACGTTTTGACGCTTCGCTCGTTCGCTCCTCGCTCTCGCTCGCTCTGCTTTGTTTAGAGGGAAGAGGAAGTTGTAGCACCGCGCGAGGAGTGGGGAAAAAGACCCGAGGTTTGGATGTTGGATGTAAGATGTATGAGAGCTGAAAAGCGTAGGCACGGATACAACAGTTTGATTTCTTATAAATTGGAGATTTCATTACTTTTTGAACAGTTATGACTGAGGAATGTAAGGCAGAGGAAAACTTGATATGATTAATTATCTGTGCGATAAGGGCGCGTAAAAGATAGCTTATACACAATTTAATAATCTGAATATTTATTTTTGAAGAAAATGTTAATAAAATAGATTTTGGAACGCTCCTAGGGTAGTAAAATCTTAAGGGAAAGAGCTTTTAAGGCGTGTTATAAGCATTTCAATCTCTATTATAATTATTGCGATGCACTTTAGAAATCGTCATTGCAATATTTATTTATAATTATCTAAATAAAACAAAATTAAAATATGTCAAAACATGGAATAAATAGAAAAGTATAAGAAAAATAGATGCGTGTAACATGTAAGAACTACCTAGAAATTTAATTTCTCGAATCTATACTTAAATGAAAAATATGTTGTCATTTAAAAGCTTGATAGAGACGGTACACGCGATTCCTGAATGTTATCAGATCTCTCATTTGCCGATACTCGCACTTTTATACCTCACACTTAAAAGCATGACTAATGAACGTCTATTGGAGACAAGATATCCATCTTGTTATTCTTTATATACAAAAATATGATATACATTAGCAAATTTATTATACTACAGTAACCAGTATATACCAACAAAATCTTTTAGTGATGTTAAGCCCTCGTAAAATCGGCAATTACATATACGGATCTATTTTTTTTTTTCATTTAATTTGGTCAATATTTAAAATTAAAGGAAAAATATATAGGTCCCTATAATAATTATCGGTAACAATTGAATTTTTTGATGATTTTTATCTTTAATGATAATCCTCAGGTAAATAAACGAAAAATATAGTGCTGTTAAACCAACTCCTTCCTTCAACACTATATTTTTTGTTTCATTATCTGACCATTATTATTTGAGATAAAACTACTAGGGTCCCTATTGCATCCTGCCAATCAATTAACATCTCCTTAAATCTACCTAAATAGTCAGCCATCAATATATTCCATATTCAACAACTTTATCACCATCGCCAGTAACATAAAGCCTTCCTTCGCCTGATCGAACCACAAAATAACAAATAAAATACAACCTTAAAAAAAATTCTCCAACACCCCAACCATTCCTCTCTCAAAAAGCAAAAAAAAGAGAAGAAATAAACGAAAAAAGAATTTCACTTCCCTCCCATTACTCACGACCTCGCGGTTATCGCCTAGCACGTACTCGCGCTCTCGCCGCTGCGACACGGCGGAAACCGCGGTGAACTCTCGCGCGCACACATCCCTCTCTCCCTCTCTTGCGTAACACACATACACACCGGCCGTTTTCGATTTCTGGGTCGGCTCGGGAATTATTTGTTTTGCCCGCAGCACTGCCGCCGCTCTCTCTATACCGATATATCTCTTCTTCTTCCCGCGCGCAAGGCTGGTTTAAATATAAATTGATTATTAATGAGGAGAATCGTCTCTCGCGGCCGCGAGCGAGCGAGTCGCTGATTTATACCGTAAATATTGGAGCGCGGAGAATCGCGAGAGTTTTGCCTTTGCGAGCGAGGCTGGATTCATTCGTATGCTGCGTGTTGAGAGCTTTGAGAGGAGGTGGTATATGGTGTTTTATGCGGAGTCTTTTGAGCGCGGTGTTTGGATATTAGTTGTGATAGCAGTGGATGTAGAGGGTGGTTATGGATTTACGTTTATTCGAGAATTAGCAGTGTTGTGGGGTATAGTATATGGTTAGATTTGAACAGAAATAAAGGTTAACCTTTTCCTTCTCATTGAAGCGGTATGGCTCATTTTTGGCACGTAAAAGATATAATGCATTTATGAAGTTCCTATGTAATCTATATAGAACCTTGAGGTATAGTATTCATTTAAGTACAGATCGTCTTTTTATCGAATTACTTTTTTATAATAAATTTTTCATAGACAAAATACGATTTTTAGAAAATAATTTAGGAATGGAGGGGTTTATAGTCAAAGGCTATGTACTAAATGAAAATCTATAAAAAAAATGACAAATGATAAATAGCCTTACTTTATTAAGTAACTTTGTACTTTGTATGTACAAGTAATACATATATATTTACGAAACAAAATATAAATCTTCGTAAATGATTTTTAAGTTAGATAGCATTCTATTAGACTAGTCTCATATTACCAGCTGTATAGAATTACCGCACTGAAGAAAATATGTATATAATATGTGAAGAGATGACTTTTTTCCAATAGTATAGCAATGCATAAATGTACTTGGTTCAAGTAAATATTTCTCTTTTGAACAAAAATGTTTTCTTTCCTCAAAAAGTATTTACTTGAATTCTAAATAAATTTATGCATTACTACTATAAAAAGATCATATCTTTGCAAACTGTAAACTTTTTTCTTCACTGCATGGTTATTAATTTTCTTTCTGCTTATAGATGTATTCATGACTGAAAGAGAGTACCCCTGTTTTACGATTCAGAAGATAAAAATGTACCACTGCATTATGCGTATACAAGCCACTTTTAAAATTATACTCACGTTAAAGGCGCGTATCGATTTTTCAATAAAAATTTCAGCACACTCCCCTTGGTGAATTTATTGGCATGCGTATTTTAAGCTACGTTCTATTAATATTCTGAATAAATTATTGAATTTGCTGTGGGGGATGCGGCGGTGATTACGGTACAGAAAACAAATGTATCACAGAAAGGATTTTATTATTATAGGTAAATTGCTCGTCAAATCTTTTTTCTGCTTTTATTTAAGGCTACATTTTTATGTAATTGCGTTATAAAAGCATTTTTCCTGAATGTTATATAAGAGAACACGCAGTATACATTTTTTTGAGATTTATTTGCACAGATTTCCATATTCTATAGCAACTTAATTAAGGCTATATGCACAAAAAAGGCAGTAAGAATCGTTTTATAGTATCTTGAAATGCGTGCCAATAAAAGATTTTATTTGCTACTCGCGCAGAGAAAAGAAAGCAGAATGGCTGCTAAGAAAAATTTCCGGTTCGAAAAATGGAAATAATTAGGAATGTGCGCAGTCATTACTAATCTGATTTGAACTGAGTACTAAACCCCGAACTAAAGTATGAATATTTACTAAATATATCACTTTATAATCATACAGTGACAACACATACGATGTAAAATACTTTGGTCATTGTATACATATGCCAAAAACTTTATATACGTACATTTTACTAATAATAAACGTATAATGATCAACATTTTAAGGTTATGTGAATAATACCAACTTTTTCCCGAGTTTAGTACTCAGTGTCTAACTGGTTAAATATGGGGTGCAAATTTTTCCCATTGGCTCTCTATGAAATCTGAATAAGTATATGTATATATAAGTATATGAATAGTGAATAGTTATTTATTCTACGACCAGATTCGCCCACTTATTTAATAATTATTCTAAGTGAATTTCACTTATTCAGATTTAGAGAGCTCTAACTTACCTAACCTTCCCTTCATCTAGTTCTTTTACAAAGAATTCTCAACAAGCATTGACAACGTATCCTCACAATGACAATATTCTGCTCTTTCCCCAACATAAAAAAAAGACTACCAGATAGTATATTCCACAAAGCTAATTCAATTCGCGCAACAATGACCTTCCACTTCCGCGCTACATCTGCACTCACTCCACACCCGCGAGGAATTCGCCAATCCACGTTTATTTACACAAACCCCACTCTCTCTCTCTCACACACTCGAAAGAATCGCCCAAGATCGACTCTCCGCGCTGTATTTTCGTTCCATAACGCCCCGCCGTTTATTTTCTTAATTGCATACACACGTACACATACACACTTTCCTCCTCGCGTTATACACGTAACGCCGTTTCTCCTCCCGCGCGGCGAATTTATCCTTTAAATTCAATTAAAATTATAATCTACGCCACGACGCCGCACGCGCTCGCGGTAGATTAGAACGGGATATTTATTTGGCCCGTGGGGGTCTGCGCTGCTCGTGTGGTCGCTGCTAGGAGGATAGTGCGCCGTTACCTCCCGTGGTATATATGGTTGCACAGGTGGATTCAAAGGGGAATCGATGAGCGGCATGGCTGGTTTGTATCGAAAAATAAATTAGCGCGATTAAAATGTAATTGGAGGCGGGAGGCGAGTTTATTGATTGGTGAGCTTGCGGGTGGCTGGCCAGTGTGGAAATTAAGATGCTTAATGGATGGTAATTAATCGAATTGTGGAGTCGCGATTTTGAGGCCGGCGGATGCTTGAGGAATGGGGAAATATGTGTTTTGTGCGCTGGGGTTTCTTTTCTGAATATTCATAGCGTGATGAAAATTCGTGGTTGATTTTCACTCAACTGCTTTACTGACTTCACGGTACACTGAGAGAAAGGATTCCTTGCGGCAAAGAATATTTGTTAATTGTTAAGTTTTTTGCATTTGAATACGGTCAAATGAATATTTCTTAACAGTTAAACGCGTCGTCTTAATAGTTAGGAACTGAGTACTTGAGTCGCTTGCCAACGGCTGATCGCCTGACTTTAAGGTTAACTGAATTTTTCATATTTCTAAGATGTTTATATGACCGTTACATGTTAGTATAAGTCTTCGCCTGCCACGATTATGTCTACGTATAGGATCTTTTTATATTTTAATGCTTGAAAAGCATCATTTTATGTTAGAAAATCGTTAAATAACCTTTCGTACTCGGCGCGTTTATCTCACTCGTATAGATAAGAATTTAACATTTGTGGCAAGTACGTGATAATTCGACTCCGCAAGTACACGATTCATTTGTCACAAGGAATCCTTTCTCTCAGTGTAGAAATTACTTTGACATAGTACTTTTATTACTCTTAACTTTATTTATTGAAATTTTAATTAATTATAGAGCGAAACACTATGTGAATGCTCAGATAAATTCCAGTGCACATTGTACATGTAAAGACACAGTTTATTTGTTAAAAATAAGCTTGTAAAGCATCTACTTAATTCAAAAGGTCTATTTATATGCGTTTACGAGTACTGCATTTCCTCAGTGTTACTTATAATGATAATTATAGTTTTTCATTCTTTTTTTTGTGGTCATTCACCGATAACTGATCATTTACTGGTCGAGCTCCCTTAATAATAATTAACTATACCTACACAGCACAAATCATTTTCAAACATCGATAAAAAAGGGTATAATTAATATACGGATATACCCTCACGGACTCAGTTCCTGATCAGCTAAGAGCAATTCCTGATCAACTCTGATTTCCATAAAAGCCAATTACAATTAAACTTTTTAGACTTTGAACAGGAACATCTAAATAGTAGGTAGTTATATCTGCAATCTTCAAAATAGTTCTTGCAGCAACAAGTTTAAAGTAATATTTTATGTAAGAAAATGATCAGGAACTGGGTCCGTAACGGTATAGCAAGATATTTTCTATTCAACTACACACTGCAATTGTGTCGTCACCCAACGTAACGATCCGAAAACCAACCACCTGCATACCTAAATCCCCCACAGCCCTGCACGTAAAACTCTTCAATCTCCAATCCACAAATCTTCCCATCCCCCCGCCTCCCCATCGCCCTCAAAACTTTTCTCTTTCTCCCGTGCACTCTCCGACTCCTCCAACTCCTCGTTCTCGCGCTCGCGAGCGCATAACTCACCGACCGACAGGGAGAACTATTTCACTCCCGCGCGCGGACATTTGACGAACGATTTCGCGCTGCTCTCTCACAGCCCTGCGAGCCAATTTCCCAAAGAGCAATCCCTCAGAGCCACGCGCATGCACCTATAGCGATCAGTCTGCGTAGTGTGTATATGTATGTATGTATGTATGTATTCGTGCACAGAGCGCACGCAGATGCTCGGCATGAATGCGAATCGAAATTAAGGGCGCGCAACAGGGGAAATTACGAGCGCGCGAGCGCGATCCGTCGAAATATTGCGTGCAGCTGCATGTAGTGGCGGTGGCGGTGCTGCAGAGCTGGAAAGGCCGAGTGTGCATGTGCGACGCGGAGTTGTCGCGTGTGACTCTGCGAGAGGTTAAATAGGGGAGGAATTGGGTATAGTTAATTTTACGAGTAATGTAGTTTAGAATTTTTAAGTAGGAGTTTTTTGAGGTCTTTTTATTGGGTGAGATAAATTGGAGATGTTCTTGGCATTTTTTGTATTTTATTAAGAATGTAGCTTTGAAGAGTATGATACAATTTTCAACGTGTTTTTTTGTGTTTGCTTATGCTATTTTGTTGGTAAAAAATGACGGCTTCAAAAAGGAAGTCTTCTGGTGGAAAATATGTCTCTCCGTAGACTCATCTAAAGCAATAAACCATAAAGATGAGTAATGAGCATGAGTGTCGTTATCGTTTAAACTGTAAACAATGATTTTGGTTAAATGACATGAAAATTACGTATATTCAAACAAAAATTTACTATCTTAAAATTTTAAATATTTGTTCAAATTACTCATAATTCTATTTATATTCTACCAATATCATTCAGATGATAATAACACTTATGCTGATTCAGAATCTTTTTTTTTTTCGTTTAAGATGATTCTCGAAAAGACATAGCTTCCGACAATAATTCACCTGATCTATGTACTTTGAAGGTGCCATATCTTAAACGAAAGAAATAATATAAACAAAAAGAAACAAAATCAGTCACGAAAATAAATCTTATCCTCCTGTACAACACAAATAGGATAATGACGAGACAAATCTTTGTTAGCCGCATACATGCATGTACATTGCAAGTTATTTCTACTCAAATCAAACCATTACGGAAGTACGAAACTGCAGTCAGGAAGATACGGAAATTTGAACCTGAAATATGTAAAAATTAAAGTTTAACGTTAAATGAAGAAACAGTAGTGTAACAGTACTAAATTGTACATTATAAATAAGTCTGTCTGAACTCTAAGTCTAAAAAGATGGTTTGTTGCACAATGACTTTTCAGCTTGTCGTTTTGCTTCATTTTAACTAAACGAGTTGCTCATATGGGCTGAACTTTTGCTCTAGAACTATGTTTGTCTGTTACAAACATGCGTGCTAAACCAGGCTGAACCTCATAAAGTCATATTCAAATGAAAGTTGCAGTATTATCCTCCTTTAAACAAATGTATATCACTTTTAAACTTTATAAAGCAGTTTATTGCAACATAACTTGGAAAACTTAATGTACTGACGCTTAGATGGATAAAAGCAACACCATACTTTATACGAATATACAAGACATTTGAGGTCTTCAAACAATCAGAATTAGGGTTCGAAAACTTTGTATTCGCCTTTGTAAGTTAATTTTTAATTGATTACTTACATTGTCCTTGTATCAAGTTTAGTACTTAGCACTTAAAAACGATATTGTATTCGAATTATTATCAACATCTAAACTACTTCGTGAAGTTTTTTTTTATTTATTTATTACGAGCCAAAAAATAAATAACAGTCGAAATTCGAATACTCTCTAATCACTCGTTGTTTGACTCTATTAGAAACCGCAGACAATCAAGATTCAAAGCATTCATTCAATATTATAAAAAATATACAATATATCTGTCTACAACACATGGGAAGCTGAGTATTCGTCAAAGGGTCGAGCGTGCGTGTGGTTTATCGCGTGTATTGTGGCTCGCGAACCGGGTTTTCGCTAATGGCGCGCATGAAACGCAGAATAGTCGTATACATCGCGTTATCAATGCTGACCTATTTCAAAATTAGTATAGCCGCATTTTACGAGCACGCCTTTTAAGCCGTAAAAGAATAATAGTGCGTGTAAACCTATATTCTCCCGCGTCTCGCTGCGACAAACATTGTCGATTCACCAGCAGTAAAACAGAATCCATTAATACCCTCGTAAAAAAGAAAATAATCCCCTCAGTGCAACGAGAAACAAGATCACAATCCTTTGACATAGAATCAGTTCATTCAATACCCGCAGAGAGCATTAGCCGTGATCCTCCATTACCCTTTCAAATGCAATCGCCAAAGTCACGAAGCAACTATGCACCGCACTAGACACCAGCAAAAACACAGTTTAATTCGTCCAAAAGAAAAGCAGCAGCAGATTTCCACGTGGCAGCTGGTACTTGAGACCAGATTCCCTTAGTACATATATGCACGCGTACATAACATTCGCATAAACGTCGCGGCGTTTGTCGCCAAAGCGCAGCATCCCATGCAAATCTGGCCTGAAACCCCGAATAGCTCTTCCCGTATAATCCGCAGGCACTGCTGATGCTGCAAGCTCTTGTCCAGACTCCCCCTCGTGCAAACAAAAACAGCGGACCGCGAGTCGAGCATTCCAGCGCGTAAACAAGAGAGCAAG
Organism: Gastracanthus pulcherrimus; assembly: GCA_949152435.1. Taxonomy (NCBI): domain Eukaryota; kingdom Metazoa; phylum Arthropoda; class Insecta; order Hymenoptera; family Pteromalidae; genus Gastracanthus; species Gastracanthus pulcherrimus. The sequence goes on along the minus strand of OX424575.1, from coordinate 6,408,046 downwards.
CCGAGCGAGAGACAGAAACAAGCGCTTGCGATTGTGGAGAAAAACGAACAGGGACAAGGAGAGGGTTGTTGCAGTGACGAATGTCTTACAGTCCCATGGGACTATCGCGAGTTTTGCGTTTGCAATGATGAATGAACGTTGTGGTTCGATCAGAGGTTTTGTTCTGGAATTTCTGCTGATGCATTGTGTGGTAAAGTGGTGATGTGATACATACGTTATGATAAAAGCAATATTATTAGATAGGTTAGTAGTTTTTCGTAATAGTGAATATGATATATTTAACTCGATATAGGTAACAACATTGGTAAAAGTTAATTTTTGACGATTCAACTAGATTAGAAGGTACCCATTATAATACTATTTGGTTGTCTTATTATTCTTTACGATATATCACTGCTTTTATAAAGTCAAATGATTATAAGCGCTGCACAAACCATCCTTATCATCACTCCACGGCTAAATTCAGTAAAACGTCATAAGGCTAATAGATTGTAAAGCAAAACAAGACGACTAATCAGTAATCAAATCAGTAACAACTCCTAAACCACTTCATCCAACGTTATACAAACACAACAGACCATTAAAACGTACATTCAAAATACCTATATACACGTATCCATATTATACGTCTCAAGAAACTACACGAAAAACCACAACTACAAAATCTCACGTATGCGTCGAGCGCAAAAAGGACTCCACTCCACTCTACTGGCGCTTGCGCAAGCGTCGAATGATAAAAGACTCCCTCGTTCTCTCTCTCTCTCTCTCTCTCTCTCTCTCTCTCTTTCGCCTCGAGTGTTCCCACTGCCACTCGCCGGGCAATTAAGCGGCTAAATTAACGACGCTCACTCTCTTTCCCTCCCTCCCTCTGTGCACAAGTGCTTAGTAGTAGCTCGACTCTCTCTCTCTCAGGTATGTGTGCTGCTCGGGGGGTGACGATGACTCGGCCTGCGGGCTGCGCGAGAAGCTGGGGTTGGACTTTCTTTCTTTCCTTCTTTCGTTCTTTCTTTTGCCCGAGTTTCCACAGCGCAGAGAGACAGAGAGGGAGAATTTTATGACGGATGAAGGGGGATGAAGAGAGACGCGGGGTTGTAGTTTGCTGCTGCAGAGGGAGAGGGCTCGTATTAGCTTTTTCGTGGAGGGTCGTGAGCTACTTTGTTGGTCTTTCGCAGTTTGCAGAGTTGGAGGCGATGATGCAGGCTTTGGAAGAGCGAAGGTAGCGAGGAGATGCGATGCTTTTTTTTTATTTTGATGGGGGGTGTCTTTGGTTTAACGAAATAATGGGTTTAGTGGATTTTAGAGGATTGATTTATTATAGAAGTTTATGTGTTTAATTAAAAAGGTTTGTTTTATATAGGCTTATAGTAGGAGGTATGAACATGACGAATTGTTTGAATCTGGGATACTCGAGAAACGACTCGTTTATTTGAATATGACTGCAGATAACGGTCTTTTTTTATTTTTTTTATGTTTTATTTCATAAATTGCTAATTTAATATTGATTTACGAAAAATTTAACGTCACAAAAGGAAGTTATGATATTCTTAGGAAAAACTTCAATTCATTTTCGTGTATGATTCAAAGTGTATCTATCAATAATAGTATTCAAAGAATATCATAACTTCCTTTTTGTGACGTTAAATTGTTCGTAAATCAATGTTAAATTAGCAATTTATGGAATAAAATATAATATATATATATAATTATAATTTAATACTGCCATTAATATTAAAGTTGACATATGCTTTATTCAATAGGTATAATTTTATTTGATACCTCTCATGTGTCGACGTAGCACATATAATTAGTGTAAACATTAGTTCCTCAATATCTCGAAAACACGAAAAATAGACTTCAGCTTTTTTTTCATAACGCCCCAAATATACGCAAATTTTTAAAAGTTAACCCTTCAAACCTGCAATAAAATTCAATAAACAAACACACAAATCACGTATTATTCAATCACATTATACGACTCCTCCACTAAAATTAAAACACGTCACTTCGCATTCCTCCTCTCGCCATCCAATCGCCGTCCAATATTCACGCATAATTACCCTACAAATTTTGTACCCCTCCGTGCAATTACTTCGACACAGAAGTGGGGGGCGGATAAATTGAAGTTATAAAAGAGCTATTAGTCGGAGGAAACACGGAATGGCAAAAAGAAGCCGAGTAGTGCACACGAGAGAGAAACGGAAGAGCGTATACATAAAAAAGGAAAGGAAAGCAGTAGCAGCAGCAGCACTTGCGAACTCGACCTCTCACCTTCGCAAGCGAGCGCGCGCCTCTATCCTTTTTTTTAAGCCTTTAGCCGTACGGCAGCTACGAGGGCGACCCATCGCTAGCGCGCGAGAGCGCTCTTTTTTTTCTAAAAATAAGAGCAGAAGCGGCAGCGGAACTTCTCGTCGATCGGCCTGACGGTTCGTTCGGTTTTGTCGCTCTTTTTTTAGAGGGAGATTTCGCTGCGCGACGTGCCTTTTGTTTGAGTAATTAAACTTGCTCGGCTTTTGATTGATCTTTTATGAAAACTGAGGGTGCTTATTTTGAGAACAAATTTGAGAAAATTTGAGCAAATTTGAGACCTAACCTTAAAAGGTTAGGCTGTAGCTGGGAATACGTCATGTTTGTTTTTAAAATTGGGATGTTCAGGAGAGTTTAGTACTGTGGTTTGTGTTCTTTATAATAAATAAAATTTAGATTTGCGTTACCTATTAAGAGCAAAGAATTTTAAGATGCAGCGGAATTATGTTTAGGTAATCTTTTTGCTGTGTAAATTTATGGGAAGAATATAATCGAGTTTTTATAATAATATATAGAAATATGTAGATGACTTAGTGTAATATAACGGTAGAGTTTTAAATAATTTTTAAATGTTTAGGAATTGTATTAGTATTGTGCATCATATTTATTTAAAGTCCGCATATTACTTTATCCATAATTTATTTTAAATTATGATTATAAAATATATGTTTGCAAAGGAATGAGATTAAAACTGTAAAAGTCCTCCTACACAACGAATTTTTTTCAAAATGGTTGAAAACTCTGTAGCCTTATCTTATATTTTAACATTTATAAGAGAAATAGAAATAGAGATGCTTTTAGAATTTATGAACAAAAATATTTCATTTTCCAAATTAAAAATTTAGTTCTACGTTTATATTTTTCTCTCAAACTGGTGTTAAGTTATTAGATAATATACATTGCCTGATTTTAATCAGAAAATGTTTTTATATTAAGGTAATGTTCCTAGAAAGATGACTCATTCGATTCATATCTTAAAGATATAGGTTGTATGCAAACAATTAAGATATTATGTAATCTAGATTAGTTTTTAATTTTGCGTATAAAGTAAACTAATTTGTACGTGAATCATTTTCAAGTGAACACTTTTTGTACTAGTGAAATCAAGCGTGCTACACGCGATTTTATCATTTACTCATTGTATTTATTAATTATACCCAAAGCTAAGTATCTATATAAAAATTGGGTATAAGATTAAAAATACTGAATCATTTTGACTTCACCGTCCCATACAAATTTTAAGATAGGATTTTATTATGAATTTTTATTATTTTTATTATTATACAATGCACAATGTCTTCTTTAAAAATATTGTATTTGTTTTATACTAACGTAATAAAATCTTTATTAATAAACTAATAAAAAACTAATAAAGCAACTTAAATTAAACTATTTATGCAGGCATCGTACAAATGAATTAAGTAATTTAATTAACTAACATTTTCAAGAGCTTTTGATAAAATTATTTTAATCAGTTTAAATAATTCAGCGACAACTTACGATGATTAAGCTTTTAAAGTATTATAAACCTTATCATATGTGTACGTATATTTTTTGTATTGCATAACGTAACTCTGGTATGTACCATCAAGAAAGTGCTATCCTCTTGAGTTTTCTCTAATTTACATTCGCTTCTTTTATATTTAAGAATACTTGAAAAAGCATAAAGATAATAGAACTTCCTATATCGAAATTAGATAAATAAAGAACTAATTATAGTATTTAATTTTAAATTTCATTTAAAATTTAAAAATAAAATTACTCTACCCTTAATTTATAATTGTATGGCTTCTACACATTTTTATATTTTTGTAATTAAATACAGTTCTATATACGTCCATTGTGTAACGGTCTAAAGAGAGGTAAAATCCCCTTGGTGCTTTTGCAAAAATCGATAAAGTTATTAAGAAAATGGGCATTCAGTCCACTTACTTGAATTTATCGCCCCAATTAAAACTATTTTAACCAAATTAACAATTTGTATTTACTTGTGAATCTTCATGCGATACAATAGTATTTTATAATATATTCTTTATTAGAAATAGCAATTGATATATCAAAGTGTAAAAAGTGCGTCACGTTGTTTCACGCACTTTCTTACCAGCTTACGTACAAGGGACACTTTATTTTAATACGTTTAATCCATGAGATTTTTTTTATAACCTTGAATATTAAAGAGGAAGCATTATTTTATAATTATAACATAATGACGTCATATTATTAAAATAGTATTTCAATACGTACAACATTGTGACGCGCGGCATCAATATGGAACTTCGGTATACTATAATTTTTTTTAAAGATTGTTTATAATTTAACAACTTAACGAAATACTTCTTGCTTTTCCTGTTTAAAATACAAATAATTTGTGCTTTCCTTTTTATTTTTCTATGCTAACATCCTTTATACAATTTATCTGCGTATACATATTATAAGGTATAATGTGTGTACATTATTTCAAGGTGATGTTTTTAAATAAATCTTTATTGGTTTTATCTATAAATTACGGATTGTTTCACTCACTGTTAGAATGTTCTAGTAGATTGATTTTCTACAACCACTTTTTTGTTTTATACATATAAAATGAATTTTATAATCCTTTAACATTTTTATTCAAAACAATGGTTACTCTGATAGAAAGCAAGTGAAAAAATGAAAATGTTTGTTAATAAATACTTCTTAATGCTAGAAAACCAACGTGGGTATGTCTAATTCCTATTTTTTTATGTATAAAATAATTCCAGACTACTTATCCGTTATAGTGCTGAAACCGATATATTAGTTATAGAAAGTAGATCATTTCAGATAATTGACTTTTTTTATTGTTCTAATTAACAATATAATGTGTCTTTTATTAACAAAACAATATTACTTGCTAATAAAATAACACTGTAAACAAAAACGCTAAGAAACTCCCTAAGAAAACATACCACTCTCACCAAGCTACAAAATCTTCCCAAAAAACGCCTCAAATTCAACCAACAAATCCCCAACAATCATTCATAACCAAAACACACCAAAAAAATACAATCACACAAAAATTCCAAAGCAATCCAGCACTCCACTCCACTCCTCGCAACGGACGAGTAAAAAACTACATACGCACCAGCGCGGAATTCGATTAGTTTTCTAATAATAAACGCCGCCGATATCATTCCCTTTTCCTCCCCCCCCGCGCAATCGACTCCGCGGTTTTAATCGAGTGCGATTGAAAAGGCACACGAGTGAGGTCGGAAGCCTCCGGGGAAAAGACGCCCGCGCGTGAAGGCACAAAACGAGAGGCCCGATCGAATTGTGTGTGTGTATATATACGTCGTCGAGTGGTGGAAACGAGCCGAGGCGGTCTTTGACTCTTTCTTTACTCCCCGTTTTTTTGTATGCACGGAAAAAAGTTTATGGCGATCGATGGTGAGAGGTATTGAAGATTATAGTGGAATGTTTGCGATGTCTGTTAACCGTACGGTTATATAGTACCTACTCGTAAACTGAAAAAGTAGAGTTGATTACTATATTTTAATTAAAGTAATAACTATAAATTAAATTGAATCTACAAATTTCTATCAACAAATTACAAATGGTAATGAAAATTTGAATGAATATAGTATAATTTAAACCAAATATTTTACTATATATATATAAATAATTAATACAAAAGTACAATGAAATATATATTTTACTATTCACAGTAGTAATCCCTATAACAACTGGCATTTTCTCATTGCGAGTATATCTTTGTCGCACGCTTGCGCCTTTCTACCCTTCCAGCTGTTCCTTTTTCTAGTCGTCCGCCTGGGACATGCTCGGAATTTAGATGAGAGAAAGAGGTAGGTGGGTCTGTTTTGCCTGCTGAAAAATGGCGATTCTTGGGTAGTCCGCTGTCTTCCATTGTTCTCGCTTGTTTCTTAACATCGATTAACTTATAGTATTGTAAAGTGTTTTTAATGCAATGTGTATTATGATACATTTTTCGCTGAAATTAATAATTATTGTGAATTTTGTGAAGTAGAAGAAATTTGTAACACCATGCTATTTTATATTATTTTAGAATAAAAATATTAATACGGTATAACAATGTCACAGTAAATGAAATTATTGATTTTTATAGACTCAAAGAAAACCTCGATGCAATATTAAATTATATTTTCCTTATTTTTATAGGAAAAACTCTTCGGGGATTGTGATTACTAATGGAAAAATTATCATCCTGTTGTTTTCTCTTGCATTTACGTTTACAGTCCGAGAATTCCTTACCTTTGTACTTTTAATGGTTCCTCAAGTTATACATATTTTGATTGCCTTTCTAGAACATTTTTTCAAGCAGGAACAGTAAAGCTTTTTCATAATGAAAGCTTGTCCTACTTTCAGCCACGAAGTTAATTTTTTTAACCCATTTTTTATTTCCTTCCTTCAAAAAAATTATACTCTCATCAACTTCGAAAGGGCGAATCATCGTAATTGCTTTATAATTGTTGTCTTTTAATAATGGGTGTATCTTCAAATTAATGGCATTACTTTAGATAGCATTAAATAAGAGAATAATTACTTTATTTCTTTATACATTTTCAGAAACTTTTATCATATAAATTTAATGTAAATACTTCGGTATACCTCGTAAAATTCTCAGAGAACGATACATATCTGTTCTTGTCTAGTTCATCATCTTTTCGCTATTATTAAAAAAATAAATTGTTGTATCGAAAAAATATTGGTTCACGGAGAGAAATAAAATAAAAGAATAGCTGTTTCAGCTATGCCAAAATAACGTCTCAAAGAAAAAATAAAGACTTCTGAAAAAAACAGTAGGTCCTTATTTTTACACTAGATACTCCTTTCTTTCAGGAATCTAACTCAACCTAACCTCAAAACCTAGGACTTTAACTGTTAAAAAACCAGTAGCTACTTTTTTAAAAAGTTGTTGTAACTTGCCTCATGACTACTAAGATATTTTATTATTTTGAAGGTTCTATTATATAGATAAATCTATGTAGTAAATTCGGTTTTTGGTTTCTCTCCGTATTGTCCTTGCTTTGATTAAAGATAAGCAATTTAATTTATTAACGTTAGGTAACTGACTATTATTGCTTCATTTTAAGAAAACTGTAAAATACAAAGAAAGGTGGTTAGGTTCGCCATTTTTTTGCATTTCATGAAATTACTTAACCAAAAAGGATTACTTCTTTTAAGAACAAATTTTTCTTAAAATAATATTCAACAATTCAACTAACGAAAACTTTCTCATTATAATAAACTTATTTTCTAATCCTATTTTATTTTCTTATAATATAAGTAAAATTAGTGTTTCTATCCCTTACTTCGAAAACAAACAAATCCTAAAATGCAACAAAAAGAAGTAACCCTTTTTGCTAATGCACACTGCACCAACACCCAAGGATCCTCGAAAACCCAAAATCCCCTCTCTGAAAACCAACGAAACTCCTTCCTCAGTTTCGCCGAGTAATAATTCATTCGTCCGCTTGCTCCGCCGGCATTTCGATCGGCGAACCTTGAGAGCGGCGAGCCCCGGAGTAGAGTAGAAGGAAGGAGTAGAGCTATAACCGGCTGCCGAGCGGGAGATAACGAAATTCGCCCAAAGGAGGAAAGTAATGGATATACGGAGTAGAGCACGCGCGCGCGCGCCGTGGGAAAATAATGGAACGCCCCGGGAAAATAGAGAGAGAGAGAGAAAAGAAAGACTGCGTCGCCGAGAGAAAAAGAACATTCGCTATTCTCGGCATTGGTCCTGTCTCCGACCGCGCTCCTTCGGTGCGTTATCGAATTAGCGGAGTCGGAAAAATTCGCGTATCTATATATATATATGTGTGTAGGGTAATCGTGGGATTTTCTTTCTGCATGTCGAGTCGTGGCTCGTGGAATTTCTAACGACACGCGGGGATGTATAACCAAGCCGCAGCAGTGGATGCATTATCATCGGTTCTTCTTTCTGGTGCGGCTTTTTTTTAGTCTTGCTTCCTTTGTGCGGTTTTGCTCCTCTGCTACTTTTGTTAGCTGATCAGGTACGGGATTATATTATTCTCCTTTCAGAAGTATTTTAGAGGGTTTTCTTATCGAATTTGCACGAAATTGCATGCTTTTGTTGTGGGTATAAAATCTGTCGATGCTTTCTTTTGTAGCAATGTCGCGGTGCAATTGTAAGGATAAGATTGAGTGAAATTAATTTGAGTAAGTCGTAGGTCCCGTGTTATAATTAAATCACTTAATGTGGTAGAAGGCTCGAGTCTGCAATATTACTTCCTCGAGTCTTGTTTGTCATTCCAATTATAAAAAGAATTAAAATCGCAGTAAACATCCATGTAAATTTATTCTTTGCTCGCAGTTTTACGTTTGTTTGTTTAAAAGTATATATCGCGTGCAAGCGCGAAAACACACGACAGTATGAATTTTCATTCGGAAGCAAAGTCGAAAGCGATAAAAGTGCTACGGGACAAAGAGCAATTAATTTCATCTAGAATGACTTTTTTATAAGCACCGGTAAATATTTGTTCGTATCAGATGCTTGAATAAATTTATACGTGTGTTTACTATTTATTTTACAAAAATACACTTGTCAAAAAACTATTAACTTATTATTTAGAATTTATGTTTTTTACCCATTTTATTTTGAAAATTATTTTAATGCAGAATATTTGAAGCTAAATACGCGTTTAAAGCGCTGGGTGTAAACCGGAGTCAGCAATTTTCATGCAAATTCAAGCACTCTCTGCATTTCGGACATCGGACATGCGAGTGTCCTCGGTACTTCGAATCTCAACATTTTAACATTACATCTGGATTCAGCGATCCGTAAATCCTTTGAAAACCAATTTTCATATGTAAATGCAGTTGAACAACACGTTTACACGCTCTCTGCTTTGTCAACACGCATTACTTCGAAACAAATCTCAATTCTCTTTACATTTTCTTACTTAAAAGCTAATTTGCATTCTTGATATAAATTGAATAAAAGTAACAAATTGTTTTTAAAAATACGCAATTCATGCGCTAAATTTGTAACCCTGATAAAAATTAAACCAAGATTGCGGTCAGAAAACTAATTTATGGCTACATTTAATAGACTGAAAATATTAAAATGAAATTGGCCAAAAAATATTCTGTATTTGCGTAACATTGGTAAGAAACGTAACGACTAAAAAAGAATTTTTAATACTATAAAAAATATTGAGAAATTATATTTTAGTCATAAAATGTATAGCACCCTGAGTGAATCAGACTGAATTACATAACGACTAAGTGCATCGCGAAATACTTAGATAATTCAAAATATCACTAAACTTATTTATTTCTTTTACAATTTCATTCATTACGTTTAACGTTAATGCATGCTCTTCTTACTTCATATTTGTTTTAAAATGCTTTATAAAATACAAGAAAAGACTTTATCCTATAACACAAAACAAACCATTTATGAAACGTTTTGTAGTCTATGAACAAGTCATTTTTGTACAAAAATTGGCAAGAAATAGCTAGTTACTAGTCTAAAAATCATATTCTAACCTCAAAATGGTCACTTTTCTATAAAGGTACAATACATTTTGAGTAATGAACTCTAGATAATTTTTGTCCATCGAGTCGAATTACCCAATAATTTCTCTAAAAATGTCTTCAATTTCCACTGGTCCAGACCATCACCAACAAAAATAAAACCCAAGAAACAATCCTCCGCACAATCCTATCGACACACCCAAAGGACAAGAACGCACCCCGACCAATCCAAGTACACAATATACGGCCGACATAATTTCGCACTCGGAGGGGTCAAGAAAGATTATCTCCCTCTGGTTTCTCACCCAGCACAATGCATTATACAATTGCGACATTCCCTCTTCCGCACCTGCCACCGCTGTCCCAATTATTTAATCAGTTTAATGGGTCAATAAAGCATTCATCCGCAGTGCGAAATAATGCAGCCGCGCGCTAACTCTCTCTCTTCGTGAGATATGTCTCGGGTCGTCCCCGTTCGACGAATTTTCCGCGCGATGTATTTTCATCGCGTCGCACTCCCCACGTTTTCTCGTCTTATATTATACTCACCAGGTTCGTCTTATTCTTGTCTGTTTCAGAAATCATCGGAGGCGACGGATGCGGATCCGCGAACACAAGCTCGCCGGGCAACAAGAGACGCGGCTTCAGCGGGTAAGCCACGCAGTGTATATTATATTTTCATAATCTCCTGAGTTCGTGTGTGTGTGTCTGTGTGTGTGTTTTGGGTTGTGAGATGTGCGCGTAGCCTACATGCTATTTTTAAAGAAGGTTCTTATTGAATTTTTCGTTGGAAAAGTGTGTGAGTGTGTGTAAGTGTGTTAGTGTATGTGCGTGTGTTTGGGTGTACCCTTGTTGAGATTGGAGGTTGGAAAAGGTGAAGTTGGGTGGATGAGTTTAAGCCTCTTTTCTCGACATTTTATTTTTAAGGTATACGTAACTTTAGAGATTTTGGTTGAAGTGTAATGTTTGTGTAGTTTAAGGGGTTGCCTGCACTTGAGATGGGTAAAAAATCGATTTTTGGGAAGTAACATTATCTCGAAGTATATCATCTTGAGAATGTTTCCTCAAAGTAAGTATACCTGGGATAGTTGTAAATAATCTTTGGATTTGAAGAATGATGGTATACTTAACTCACACGAGATGTATAAAGAAGTTTTTAAAAAATGTTCAATATTATGGGACAAAATTTTAAGTTTAAAGGGAACCCCACCATTTTTCCTAAAATTGGCCCTTGCTAATGAATTTTTTTAAATTTTCATAAATGTTTATACAACCAAAAATGAAAGATTTTTGAAAATTTTATGCGTACATTACCGTATATATATTGCTATACAATGAAAAATTCATAATTTTTTAGTCAAAATGAGGTACATTGTCAACGTTCCTGGTGCACACAGAATTTTGTATACAGTCTAGAAGCATTCCTACTTACTTGTTATACCATTTTGAAAATATTTATGCATACTCATCAAAATTGAATGCAAGTAACCATAATTAAAAATGAGATTATTTTATTTATATAAGAATCAGTGTTTCTACCTAATTTATAGCTTTATTCATAAATAATTATTTTTCATTTGATATAGATCAATACATAGTACCTTGGCTATGCACAAATTTCTTCATAATGCTAAAGAGAATATGTCAAATTAATTTAAAAAAGTTTCAACAAAAGCTAATGCACCTGGACTGTTAAGGAAAAACAAAAACTACAGAAAAAGCTATTCTGCAAAAGCTATTTCTTGTTAAAAAGAGAACTTTAAAATAGCATTTTCAAACTGAAAATTTGACGAAAATAAAAGATGCGATGCGTTTCTGTGTTATGAAAGGTTTAAAGAATCGAAAAAAAAAGAAAAAAATCGATTTCTTGGTAAAAAATGGTAGTGATCCCCCCTTAAATTTTAAACTTGATTTTACTCGTAATAGAAATATTGAAATATTGTATCGAAACGTAACTAGAAGCTCCCTTCAATATTCAATACATATTTTGTTCACACTTTTTTACATGGTTTTATAAGACTATTTGTAAAACCGTTCGCGTAGGTTTAATTTTTGTAATAAAATGTTTATACTTTTACAATTGGCACGATGCTCATGATGTCAGATTTTTATGAAGGACCCATGTGGACATAATTAAAATTCTATACCAATTTCTCCGAAATCAAAACTGATTCTAATTTAAAATTAAAATGAGACTCTGCATCCCACGGTCTTACATATATAGGTATAACTTGATATATACCTGGTCTCGTAATACACAACATGAAGACCATAAGATAAAAATCATTTTTTAAAGAAAGAAATTACAGAGGCAGAAATTACGCACGAGCAGCTCGAATAAAAAAGAATTACGAAAGACATGTCCACTCGGCAAGCGCTCGGAGAATCGCTTTATCGACTTTTGTACGCAAATGTATATTTAAATTTTCTAAAATCAACGAGAAAATACAAATCGATAAATCAGGCTAATTTTATATAAAATACACTCGGCTCACCTTTGCCAGCATCAGCTTCAACCTTTTCCCGCCTCTCAAGCCACTCTCGCACAAGAAGAAGAAAAAAAGAAGCCGAGAATTAATAATTCAAATTCACACGCGTAATCATCGATAAAGGGGAATATTCCCCCCTTAAGCCTCAAGCGGCGAGCGTCTCGACCTCGATTATCCCGCTCCGCGCGGAAGAGAAATGAAAAAGAGGCTACTTTGACTTTAAAATGAAATTGCGACGACAGGAGAGAGCACCGCGAGCAAATCTACAAAAGACGCCGCGAGCGCGCGCACCTCTTTTTCCCTGTCTAATATCGTTCTCGCAAAGGTCGGGATAAGTTATCCTCTACGTGCACCATACTGCCATCGGTAATTAAAGTTCGCTTTATTTATAGGAGAAACGAGCGAATAACTACGGGCTAAGTGGATGAAAAAGTTTTTGCAAGAAGCGCTGAACGGTAGGGTTCAAGTGGTGCTGAAATTATTTATCATTCGCGAGGGGGTGTAGCTCGCGCGATGATATTAATAGAGCCGGAAGCGCAAGAGTCGCTTCTTTTTTACTTTGAAAAGAGAGTGTGGCGGGGATTTTTAGCGTGGGGAGTCGACGAGACTTCTTTTTTTTTATCTTGTTGCAATTTGCGAAATTAAAGGCTCTCGAGCAGTTTATTCTGAGAATTATTTGTCGCTTTTATTAATTTTTTTAACGGAGAATTTATTATCCATCGGGGGAATTGAAATACGCACGCCGTTGAAGCAGCTCGTCGTGACATCGCTTTTCATTCAAGACTTTGGAAAGTTTTCCAATTATGTGTCATTCTATAGAGATAGTAATTCATAAGAGGAGTTTGTGATTTTTTGTTAGCAGTTGTGAACGCACGAGTGCATGTGTTAACGTGGAATTATGGTGAAATGGACAATATTTTGATTTCTTATAAGTCTTTTCGAGCTGAAATTTGTGTATGGTATATGGAAGATAGTAAAATAAGATTCTATACACATTTTTAACTTTATTTATGCATTATTTTTAGACTTTCCGACTATCGATTTGGTTTAATGACAATTTTTTAACGAAAGTCACTTGCGTACTTGGTATTGTAAGATAACGCTTAAAAAACTGTCTCTATATGTTTTATAATAAAAAAGCTTTTACATTTAAAAAAATTACTTTCCACTTTCCGAAAATAACATATTTATCGTATGACTTTAAAAATGCTCAAAAATACTAAAAGTTAACCACCATTTTTTTAAATGTAGATCAAGGAATATTTTGCGGAATATTCATTAAAATCTCTTGCACCCGGCCTCTTTTAAAGCTACGAAAATATGTTTTCAGAATAACGCATTTAAATTTTCAATTTGGCGTCCTTTAAAATCCAAATTATCCCACTTGAACTGCTGTAACTCTGTCAATTACTCCAATTTTAATATACAGCGAATCTTAATATACTCTCACAACTCCAAACATCAAGAAACCTACCTAAAAAATTAGTTTACATTTTTACCAAAAAATCCTACCTTAACACGTCATATATACGAATATCACGACCTTATTTCGCAAATTATCTCACTCCCTCCTACATAAAGCGAAGCTCCTCCTAAACAAAGTCCACTTCAATTCGTTCCTCCCAACACACACACCCTCCTATAAAGGAAACCCCCCTTCTCCCGCGAAATCCTCAATCGTCTCGCGCGAAAAGCGAAGCAAGAACAAACGCACGGCCGGAGAATAAAGACCGCGGAGAAAGACCTCTCTCTCTCTCTCTTTCCGCGCAATCTCTCGCGAGAATCTTCATCTCTCGCTCAAAGTGGGAGGCGACGGAGGAGGGTAGAAAAAAAGCAAAGCAAGCGGGCGCGAGAGACGGTTTTGAAAGGAGAGAGAGAAAAAAAACTCATCTCCAAAGTACCCGAGAGAGAGAGAGAGAGAGTGTCGCGCGAGCCTGACGATCGATGATGCGGCGCGAGTCTTCGCACCTTCTTTTTGTACGGAGGAGGATTCGGGGAGAAGCGACGGTGGAGTAGGAACTTATTTTTGATATTTTGCGTTGTAAGGTGGATTTTTGTAGCGAGCTGCGATACGAGAAGTTGCTTGTTTTATTTCTGAATGAAACCGAAGTTTATGCTTTTGGTAAAATAAGAAAAGGGGGAAGAAACGAAAAAAAAATTGATATGGGGCATTTATGGTTGGAATGCACGAATGAATGAAGTACAGTTATGAGATTTTGGCGATTTTAAACATATCTTTTAAATATAAGAGCGTAATAATAACATATTCAAATTCATTTTATTCAATTCATTCATTTCCAAATAATTTTTTTTATTTAGCTTTATGAAATTGAAGTCTTTTCAAGTCTTTTCAAGTCAAAAGTTTTTTGGCAAAAATTTTTATATGTAGTTTTAAGGGTTCATTGATAATCTCTTTTTTAATTATTATATATTCTAAAGGCTTCACCTTTGTTCAAAAATATGCGCCGGGGATCTGCAAATTACTCGAATTCACAATTTCTCATATAAAGCAGCTCGTAGCTAATCTAAAACCAATAATCTGTTCTTCATATTTTTTCTTTATATTCACCGTAGAATTAAAAAAATAATATATAAAATGTTAGTAGATTAAATTTGATTACTAAAAGGAAAATAAAACGTCGTTCTCAGTTTTTTATAAATCGAGTCGCTACGTATTGCCGGCAATATAATAGGAGATGGCTCTAATAATCAATGAAAAATATTTTTATAACACGCGAATAAAAAAGACCATTTTCGGCGCCTATAAAGTGCAGCGAAAATAGAGTTTTCCGAGCGTCAAATAAAGGGTACTGAAAATACTTATTTTCGCTACCTTTTATTTTCGGTAGCGAATATGAATATTTTCGGTACCCTTTATTTATTTTTGCTTCATTTCCTTAATAAAGTGGACGACTCGAAAAACTCTATTCTCAATCGACTTTGTAGACGACAAAAAGTGTCCTTCTTTATGCACTTGTTATAAAAAATACGGTACGCAACTTGGGGCAAAAGGGTATTTCCAGACTCGGATGATGATTTTAAGCTCAATCATCATCCTCGCTTGGAAATACCCATTTTCGCCCCTAGTTGCGTAATATACTATTGTCATTAGTCGAAAAGCAACTATTCAATCTCAATTTTAATTGAATATATCCCAAGTATTATGATCCACCATCTCCAAAATATACATTTCAACTGAAAAAACGTCTTTCCATTCTCTATTTATATTGAATCATAATCCCAGCAACACACCTCCAAACCCTCCCACGCGCAACTATAACCCAATCCACATCCACACCTCAATTCATTTCACTCCCTGCATTCCCATATTCCCTCACCCATCGCGCACTCCTTCCTCCCCGAATAATCTAGACCACCTTCTCTCCTCAATTACCCCCGCGCCCAAATCTCAATTGAACCCAGAGCATGCACCGAGCACCCACTTAACCTCCTATCCTATCACTGTACATTCTCTCTCTCTCTCTCTCGCGCGCTCGGTACTCAACAAGGTGTCAATGTATAAAGTCTCGCGAGCGACGCGACGGGCGCCGCGGGTCATTCGTAGCGTACCGTTTTAGACTCGCGAGGGCCGCGCTCGCGACGACGACACTGCGCACTTGGCAGACGCGTCACGCGGAAACTTGGCCGAGTCGAATGTAGCGCGCGCGCGTGTGTGATAGGAAGGTGCGAAAGAGAAACTTTGGGGGCAAGGGGGGAAGGAAAAGGGTTGGAGGGTTTGACAGTTGAGAGGGTGCGGTTAATGTTTGTGGGTAACCTTTTTGGATAAATGTGAGATAAATGTAAGTGTGCAGCGGTTGGTTTGATTATAATTATTCTATGTTTTAGATTAGATGATTTTTAAAGTTGGTATTTTCATAGTTACTGCAAACTGCTTTATACATTTATTCCTTTAACTTGAAAAGATTAGTATTTTGTACACGTGGTTATTACACAAACTACAAATACCTCAAATTTTTTGCTGTTACAGCTAAGAATTTTGCTGGAAACGACGAAAGAGTTTACTAGATTAATACAACAGTGTCGTTTGTTGACTACATCAAATGTTTTTTGCTAAAGTAGCTAAACTAAAATATTAACTGCTTATAATAATTAATATTTGCTGCTTAAACTAAAATATTAGCTGTACCAGCTAAAACGATCCGGCGAAAATATGTTGCTATCCCTTAGCAATGATATTTCTAGGTGCGTAAAGACGTATAATGATGGTCTACCTTTGGATAGTATGATTTTAATATTTGGTTGAATGTGCAATTGGCATAGGACTATAAAGTAATGTGGTTTGCAAGTGAAGCATACGTTTCTAATTATAAACATAATTTAAAATCTTTTATTTATTAAGAAAAGTTTAAATAATATTGTCATTATATTATGTTTTAAAGATACATTACGAATAATAATTGCATTGACTAGAATCCTTCTTCAGACTAAAAAGAGAGCCTTCTTCCGCACGGGTCAAGTATGATTTAAGAAAAAAACTCTGTTTTTCAACAAAGATATTAGATTTTCATTTTCAATCTTTAATAATAGTGCTTAGGTACGGTAACTGTGATATAAAAAAAGTAATCAGATTCGGTTAATTTTTTCTACTCGAAATTTTTCAATTCATTAGTTATATACCTATAATATAATTAAGACAAACGTTACACATCCGAAGTTATTTTTAGAAAAAATATTTTCATATAAACAATTGCTTGAATTTGTTATATATAATATTATCGCAAATTATTTACAATGATTATTTACACCAATATTTTCTTTGGATATATGTGTTGCGTTTTTGTATTATAATTAAACATGTTTTACAAGCATTATGTAATGTATACTTCGGAACTGTATTTGAAATTTAAAAATGAATTGTATGGTATACAGAAAAATAAGAAAGGAGTATTTTTCAGAGTCTCGTTATTATATCGTAGAAAGCTTAGTTTAAAATTCAATCGTTCTTACTTTCAGACTTCCTTTGAAATTCTTGATACAAACTTTCTGTTATACAAGTCATACGTTTTCAGAATAAATAAGCTACCGCACAATACAATCCAATAATTGAGATTCTCGGGGAGGTTCTGGAAATACAATAATAATGCAGTATTTACGGAAACGCGTAGAAGCTCCGTACAATGAATTTAAATTCAGGCTTTAAACGGAAGAATCTATTTATACTGCAGTTGCAGACCCAAACATGTTTTATTGTGATAAAACATTATTCAATAAGTCAGTATTCAATAAACGGGGAATCTATTTATACCGCAGTTGCTGACCCAAACATGTTTTATTGTGATAAAACATTATTCAATAAGTCAATTCTGCCACTAACGACGTACACCCTCTAAATTTATAAGGATTATAAAAATGTATTAAAAATGACGTCGTGCGCTTATAGCAAAGCCGTTGAAAAGGGCGAGAAAGCGAACAAGTTCATTTGGTGCATGTTCGGTCATACTGACTTTCTTCGGATGAATAGTGCGCGACTTTACGAGAGTTGAAATATGGCAAGGCTTTAATAGAGTAGACGAATTTTACGAGTTGGCCGGGTGTTAAAGTATTGGCGCACGTTTTACAAAAGTTTTAGTAGGAAGTTTCTCGGCTGACGTCGGTTCTCTCCCTCTCTCTTTCTCTTTCTCCTTCTCCTCTCTTTCGTTCTATCTCTCTCTCTTTTTGCTGAAAGGCTGATTGAACTCAAGTTTTGAACACGTTTTTTATCGTAAATAAAATTTTGATGTTTTTCTTTAGCAATTGAAAATCCATTTCTGAACTACGAATTTCATGCTTGGTTTGTGTCTTATAAGTTAAGTATTTTATTTTTGTACGATTATGTATATGTGGGTATGTTTAGAATAACTTGTACTAAAGTGAATGAATAATTCAGTAAGTTAAGTTACTTCAACTTTTGAAGTTCTGTAAAACAAACTATTTCAGGTCAGTAAGATAGCTACTCATAATTTGCTGATGTATGAAATAAGAAAATGTATTACATACACTGAAAAATGCTTATCGACTAGTTCCTACTAAATATTATATAGGGAAAAAATTTTGTTTATTTTTCTGGCATTATGTTATAAATTTTTACATACAGAAATGAATAATATACTAGAGTAACTTTAATACTAAATAAATTAAATATTGTAAACCTCGGGAAAATTTACTATATAAAAATGTTTGTTATAACTATTCAACGTCTAGATTTTCGTCAATCATATACTGTATGTATGAAAAAATTTGAGAAAATAGAATTGAATTAAATAAGAAACATTGATAAACATTTGGGAATTAGAATTGAATTAAATAAGAAACATTGGTAAATATTTGGGAAATAAAATTGAATTAAATAAGAAACATTGGTAATTCAAACAAATTCTACACATGCCAATCAAGTAATTCTCAACCAATCGTGATTTAGCATGATTCATTTTTTCGTTTATAAATATTTTATAAAATAACCTATGTAGAATTTTCATTTAGCTTTAAATTCTGTTTATTTATTTTTTGTCTACATAATACAATAATCCTAATGGAATGAAACTCCTATCTAGTTGCAATACAGGGATTTTACCAATAGTTTGCTGTAAAGCATAGGATCTGCTGCATCCAATGATACATTCAAGGGTTAAAATATTTGCAAATAAAAACCCTTGCTGATGTTAATTTGTACGGTAGACTGGGGTATAACGGTGCACTAAAATGAAATCAGTTCTAAACTACGCGAAAAAACTGTAATTCCATAAAAAAAAATTCTGTTTGTTCTTTGCTATGCAAAGAACATTTTCCTCTGTTACTGCTAAAATTAATATAATATAAACGTACTTAATAATTAATATCCGAATACATCGAAAATCACGATGATCAAAGTCATAACGCAACGGGCAATTGGGGTACAATGGAACGATACGTTATTATTGCCAGGACGGTACATAGAACACTTTGTTATTTTTTGAAACTATTATTATTATTATAACTTACAGAAATTGCTACCTAAAAGAAAACACTATTTTTTATTACACATAGAAAAGAGAAACAATAACACCAGGTCTTTTGCGTTTTCACAAAATGCCATTTTTAAAACATGTACTGTTTTTCACGCTATCAAACTATGTTCTATTTTTAAAATTCGTTCTGCATGGTAACGGTTGGTGGAGAAGGGTACATTAATTCGCATAATCACTACAAGTAATCTAATAGGCGTTTAAATAGATGACGCCGCTTCTGAAATTATTAACACTGCTCCGTTATACCCCAGTTTCCCCTATATAACTCTGTAAGAGAAAAATTAATTTTGAGTATAGACAGTGACTTGTGCACTGGAAATTTAATTATATCATGCACCCTCCGGTATTGCATACACCCATCTGCCATTTTCGTTTTATATATACATATAGTATCCCGTGATAAATTAACAAACATGGCGGATGGGGGTACACATTTTCTCTTCGGCCACCACTCTCGCTTGTGGTACTACCTTTCTTTGCCAGCTTAGTCCCAAAAAGACTACTTAAGGGGAACCAGAGCGAACTTTACCATTGTGACCTTCACCTCGCGTTGTAGTTTTCTTTATACGTTTAAAATTTACGTGTTAACAGTAAAGTCGCAGATGACAATGATTTATTATCATGTAAAGAATTGCGGATGACAGCTTTTTTGTTTATAAATGGCTTAAAAAGTTTTTTATTATGAAATATTATTATAATTGATGAATGAAAACCGGTAAAATTGACGGTCATCTTACCGTTTTCTAGCCCTCACTTCGTGCCGTATTTTTCGTTATTCTATGAAATTTTGCCTAAATATATAGATTTTAATGTTCATTAGCATTTATTATTATGGCAAGAAGAGGGGATAACCGCGTATTTGCACTATAAATTCACACAAATTTTTATTTTTATGGTATAAGTTTTGGAGATTAGGTCGACTCTCTACCAAACAGCGTTGGCTAGGACCTCCCCTCAAGTATACAAAATGAAAAAAGTGACGAATGAACCTTACACACTTGCCCACTTGCACCCCAATTACACACCACACCTATTCCCTGAACCACGATAAACTCTCACCCTCTGTCTCTCTCTTTAGCGTGAATAGTTGTAAGATTGTCAGATGAATGAGTGTGTACAGATAGATGTACGTGTAATATGAAGGTGTGTGTGTATATATTCTTATCATTTTATTTTATTTTGTTATCTTTTATTATATTTATTTTTATTGTGTATGACGACGTGTCTTCAGTGATGTACCTTTTGACTACGACTCTAGATTATTATATTTAGATTTTATAAATTGACAACCTGTTACAGCGAATGCTGTTTTTATATTTTATTTAAGAAAACACAAAAATGAATGTTAACAAGCATATGATAACAAATGTATAAATTGACTGATATTTTAATTCCTTAACTATATATGTAAGGGAAACCAGGGTAAAGTGAACATAGTAACTCTAAAAGTCGAAAAAATAGTACATTATGCATCAAGGGAGTAAAGTGGGCAATGTACGCACTGTGTGACGTTGCCGACCGAGCGAAGCGAGGTCGGCATTTCACACAGTTCATGCTTGCCTACTGTACTCCAGAGGTGCGTATACTACTTTTCACCACACCCCCGTAAAGAAATGACTGTACGCATCTCAGCAGGCCGTACAGTACCCCATGCTCTGCCTAGAAGTAAAGTGACTTGTGTACGCGCGACGCGCTGTTTTACCGCTCGAGACGCAGTCGAGAGCGGAAAAAGGCGCATCGCGCATGCGCAAGTCACTTTATTCCCTAGGCAGTCCATGCGGTACTGTACGGCCTGCTGAGAGGGCGTACAGTCAGCACTTTACGCGCAGTGTGGTGAAAATGTATTTTTCAGACTTAAAACATTACTTTTTATGTTGCACAGGAGACTTCTTCCATTAATGAATATATTAGCAATATGAAATAAAGTAATTTATTAAGTTTAATATTATTTAGCTAACTTTGAAAAATACCGGTTCACTTTACCCGGGCCTTTCAGTGCGGGGTAAAGTGGACTAGAGAATAGAATACAATATTTTGAAGTTATTTGCTACTTTTTGTACAAAAATAGATTAAAACGATAATTTAGATAATAATAAAACAAAAAAAAACATATTAAAACCTTTAAAATACTGTAAAATACGAAACAGTTAAATATGGAGGTTATGTTGGCCTATTTTGGTATAAATACGAAATGCGTTGCAACAAAGGCTTTGTGTACTACATTAACACTCACCTTGATCAATATTTTGTTAAATTTTTTATCTAGGCGTGTATAAATTAGTGCTATCACATTATTTACCAGACCACTTTACCCCGATTCACTTTATCCCGAGACATCGGTTCTTTAAAATGTTTGTTTAAAAAAAGAAAAACCTCTTTTAAAGCTCTGTATTCTTGGTAATAGTAAGTAAAACGTATTTGAAGCAATTAGAAAAAATCTAGGCATTAAAATTGATTATTAACATATTTAATTGTTATAACGAATTCGACAAGCCAACTTTCTTTTATACAATTATATTTAATACAATTATTTTTCCTTCGTAAAATATGAATGGTAATGCAGTAAAACTTTCTAATTATCATCCTTGCATAATTATCTTTCACTAAAATTAAAATTCGGCGTAACTAATTATTTGTTGAAGAAATAATAAGCATGTTCCCTTTACCCCAGTTTCCCGTACACGCAGTTGTAAAAATGTCCTCCTAGATGAATCAAGAGTATATCCATCTATCTATCTCTCTCATTCCATTATAATCCATTAATATCTATCCATCCATCTCATTCCAGACGCAAGTGGCTGCCACCGCCGCTGCGCAAGCTCAGCCAGAGTAAGGTCGACAAGTCCGCGGCGACCTCGGACCGTCCAGCCCCGCCGCCGCCCCCGCCCCTCCCCTCCTCCACGAAGAAGACCAGCGGCCTGGACAAGCTCTTCAAGCTGCCCACGTCCTCGTCCTCCAGCGAGAAGTCCCAGGCGGCGGCGGCGGCGGCAGCCGCCACCGCGGCCGCAGCCAACGCCGCAGCAGCGGCAGCAGCCGCGGCGACGGCCGCCGCCCAATCCTCCAACCCCAACGTCTCCACGAGCGCGACCATCGCCAGCAGGCAGAGCAGCGGAGAGGAGGAGCCCGTGACGCAGTCCGGGGCGGAGGACAGCGAGGACGCGAGGAGCGTCGGCACCGGGGTGTCCCAGCACTCGGAGCAGAACGGCGCGGAGGACGGAGAGGACGAGCAGCTAGAGCTGCCGCCCCCCATGAAGCCCATCACCGAGCCGATGACGGGGGCGAACGCGGCGCCCGGGAGCGGGACCGGCGACGACATGCAGGGAAAAATGGTACGTTTGGACTTGGTGTACACTCAGAGAATACATCGGTCAGACTTGCTGAACTGAGAAAGTCACTTCGGTAGTATGTATACGGCAAGAATAGCGGAACAAGTTAGGCAGCCGAGTCTCCCTAACCTCACTTTTTCACAAATGATTTTTTTCACGAAACTGCTTTGCTTCGGCCATGATAAGTGCTTAGAATCCTAATAGTTATGTTTCTCGGAGTAACTGTTTAAATTTAATAAATATGTCTTTTTGTCTATTATCTATTCAGCTGTAATCTAGAAAAAAAATTTAGTGGAAATCTTATACAACGCATTTGAAATTAAATTTTCACTTTTATTGAAAAAACACTTTTATTGAAAAAATGCAGTTGAGGAGTGGGCGAACAATACCAGCTAATTCCACTTTTTTAAATTCTGAAAAGATAGAGAAAAATTGTAATCCTTTTCTAATAAATAGATTAAATAGAATAATACATTTTAGTTCCACTCGTGGCGACAAAAATTTATATGTACGTACTAAAGAAAAACAGTAATTAGATACAGTGGAAAAATAAATTACTACCCTGAACAAGACTACGGCAACCCAACATTCTTTTAACTCAATTTTCGTTCGCAGAGCAGCTCGCGCACAAATAGAAACCCATAATACACCGTGACAACGAGTTGAAAAAAATTAAAAGAAAAACTATTACAAAATAAGTAAATTGAAGTAAAAAAAATGTTCCTTGTGAAAAATCGACTTTGCCGACTTTAACTCATATAACTCGTATAAAATATCAGGAAAATTTTAACTTACATGTAATTTCGCATGTTATTTATGCGAATCTCGACATTATTTTGTATCGTTTGTATAACTTAGGAGCCAGTCAGCATTTTAACGTATAATGTAACGTCTTATCCCCTTGAGGGCAGAAACGATATATTACGTCAAAAATAAGTTGTTCCCATATGTACCAGGACGAGATATAATCTTGAAGCATTTGCCATGGCGGAAATCAAAGATCGAGACGCGCAGTGTGAAGTACTGTCGGTTAAAAATTTAATTTCAAATATGAAAGAAACTTTGATGTACCTAACCGTTTAGATTTACCATGAATTTAACAAGAACATTGAACATAACAGGCCATATCATATCACGGATGCGAGGACTTATTCCACCAAATCCCGGAACGCGATTACCTTTTTCTCTTTTGTTTTATTGTTCAAATTATTCCGTAAATTTTTGTAGTCACTTCTTGTTAAGTAAAATCAGGATGCAACTTTTACGAGCACAACAAAAATATAAATTTTCTTTGACAAGTATTTCGTCTGATAAACCGTATAAGTTCCATAAAATTAACAATCGTATTTTGAGTCAAGCATTGAATACAAACAAATCCATCACAATTATTCACCGACAGCCTTTACTTCATAACTTCACAGTCGACAATTCTCCAAATGTAACTCCGCGTTTCTCCAATTCCCCCAAGAATGATCACAATCCTTCGCTCTCGACTCGCCGTATATACATATACACTTCGCGCAGATAACAGCACACCGCCGCTCGCGCCCGTAAAACAACGAAACAATACGCGCAAGCATCGTCCCCGAATCGCCTACACATACCCATACAATCTCCCAAAAAAGCGCGCGTACAACCGCCTCGCCGGCGACTTTGCGCGTGTAATATGTAAGTCAGTCGTCGCGATAAGCCGCGTATCGATAAGCCGCGAAACGCGTCGCCTTCGCGCGCAAAGCGTACATGGATATATACATAGCCGGCAGTCGCGCAACGGACGAGCTCGCGTCGAGTGTCTCGTGTGTGTGTCTACCGTACGGATGGTACGGTGTATGTAGACACTTACGTTTGGTGGGCAGGAATTAAACTGAGGTGCTTGTGGGGCTTTTGCTTGCAGTCGGCGGAGGGCTCGATCAAGCAGCTCGACGGGGCGACCAGTGCCGACATCGCCGAGATCGAGCAGATCGTCAAGGAGCGAATGGTGAGTGTATATAGTTGTGTTGAGTTTGGCGGATGCGTTACTTTTGAGATTAAACTTAAAGTAAGAGTAAAAGTTAAAGACTTAAAGTCAAGTGGGAGCGGCTGTGGATACGTAAAATGACGAGTTAGATGGTTTTTTTGTAGTTTTGTTTTGTTTTGTTTGATTTTTAGTTCAGTTTTAATGATTACCTTGCGTGTGATTGTTGAGTTTGCTTGGGTATTTCAGAATTACAGCGGTTTCTCTGTAAAGTGTTAATTAGTATGGTGTTGCGACATATCGGCTAATTTATTTACGTTGTTTTCTGCAAGCGATACGTGTATTCAAAAATTTAGGTGATGCATCGGGCCTACTTTATCAACCGTTATCATGTATCATAAAAAGTTTCGATTGTTGGAGAAGCTACAAAGCATGAGATTTCGGTTTTTTGTGTAGTTATTTTTTTATAAAATGAATACAATTATTACAATAAATTAAACACTCAATAAATTTAAGAATAACCATTTTTGATGCCAAGAAAGTGATTTTGCTAATTTTTATTTCCATTTTCAATTCAAATGTTGCGCAATACGCTTTTCCGAAATAAAGTGATGTTGAACAGAAAAATTGATGCTTCATGCCTAAATTTATTGTGGAAATAGACACTTAAGTATCAACATTATCTTCAATTTTGGTTTCGTTCTTTTTTAAATCTTCAGTGAAGTAGAAGGAGAATTAATTTATATACGTAGTTTTCCAAAAATGTAATTTTTTTGTATATGTATCAGTCGGTGTAGTAGCTCTGATGAAACTTCTTATGATAACCTCTTGCTTACTAGAGACCGTGAAGCAAAGAGAGTACTGGAATGGATTATGATTTTTAAAGCATTAAGTTTTTTTTTATTTGTTATGTATTTGAATATAAACAATTAATCCATGGGAGAAACGTATTTATTTCGAAGCTGAAAGTATAAGAGAATCCATTCGCTGGGCATCACAGAAACAGACTGACTCTTATACTTTTAACAATATAATTCATTCTTCAATATACATTAGACAGTAAAAATGTAATTTCTTGAAGTTGTACAAGTGTTACAAAGTATCGAAGATAATCTGTTCAACATTCCTTGTGCAAAACTGCTGGAAAAACTTTATCATATTTATTATATTTTGTTATCTTTTTAAATAATGCACGCAGAGATAATTGTTCGGTATCAAAGGTTTGCAGATTATTAAAGTATTCAAACAATTATTGAAGAAAATTGGGAAAATCTCACTTTATCCGAAAATATTATTAATTATTTTGCTTTGATATTCACTACTTGTCTTGTCTGATTAGTATAATTGTATTCTTATTATTATTCTATTAACTTTCACCGCAATTTTTTTCCCAAGTTTATTATTACAAAGAGCCGCATATAGAAATTGTACTTGCTCTTATAATAAATTTGTAAAAAAAAGCTGAAAAAAAGCTTACACAATGTTCTCGCGTCATACTACCAGCATTGTAACAAGAATTCCTTGTAATATTTAAATAAATATCGAATAAAAATTCAATTTTCGATTGAAATATATACATTCGAAAAATAGAACATTACAATCCAATTAAAATTCACTTATAGACACAAACACATGTCATCGAAAATTACACTAGCCTCTTGTCACAATGCCAGCATTACAACCCAATAACCTACTGTACAACTCATCCACATTAACCTTTTAACGGTGAATAGCTGGAGAAAGCGTTTAGGCACGAACTGCCTTTATTCGGTGTGAGCACGACAGATATCGTACACAAAAATAGCGCCATCTTACGACCAAGCGACGCGAACATGGAAGTACAAAATACACGGGCTCTAATTATGAACATTCAATGAAAATAATGTTTTATAAATTTCTGACAATCTGTGTACTCTCAAATTTTTTTCTTGAATTCACATATTAATTTATTATTAAAAACAATTATAAGGATATTCTCATATTCATCAGTAATTAAAAAAATATTATTTTCATTGAATGCCCATAAGACCCTGTGTATTTTGTACTATTCAGATCGCGTTACTCCACCCTAAGATGGCGCTATATTCTTGAAAATAAAATCACATGCTCATAGCGAATATTAATAAATTACTCTTTCCACTTCACTTCTTCAAGCGTTAAATTGACACATAAATTTACATACACACTCATTAACATATCGACGCTCCGTACAAAGACTAGCACAGCTCAGAATTCTCAAAAACAGCTAGTTCTTTTCCAAGACCTCTTATAAAACTAGCACTTTTTAGATCCTCTAATAAATACTAATATTTTCTCAGAACCTCTGAAAAGGTGATAGTTTTTGTCCGAGAACCTGAAAACTCCTAGTTTCGTAGGAGGATTATGATTAAAACTGTTGTTTTTTGAGACTTCTGAGTTGTGCTAGTCTTCGTCCGGAGCGTCGATATAACAAACGATTCAACCCACACACTAAAGAATCATTCGGTCAATTGCCCCTCAACATCCCAACAACCAAAGCATTCCACCAACCGCTAACCAACCCCTCAACACCTCTCTCTCCCCCTCAGGAACAGCACACCGAGAACCGCGAGCGCAACAGCAGCACGAGCAGCGGCAGCGGGGCGCCCGTCAAGTCCTCCTCAACGGGCCCGGCCCCGACGGCTATGACTACCTGCGGCTCCTCGGACTCGGCCACCCTCACGGGCTCCCTGTCCCTCCAGAACGCCTCGACCGAGAGCGAGGAGCCACCCACGAGCAGCGGCGCCGAGCCCGTCGACCCCGAGGTCACGGCCCTGGCCAAGCGTCAGTTCGTCATACGCGAGCTCGTCGAGACGGAGCGGGACTACGTCAACGACCTCAAGCAGATCGTCGAGGGGTACATGGCGCTCATGCGGGACCCCAACACGGACATACCCCTGCCGGAGGACCTCAAGGGGGGGAAGGACAAGATGGTGTTCGGGAATGTCGAGGCGATGTTCGAGTGGCACAGAGAGTGAGTCGTGATTTTGTATGATAGATTCCAATCGAATGTGTAATTTGGTGAACGGTTGGGATGGATGTTTTTTGGATCTTTATGGGCACCCTTAAAGTATCGGAAAGTTATTTATTCGGAAAGCCAAAATATCGGAATATTTAAAATTTGGAAAATTAAAAATCGGAGTACTAAAATAACGGAAATTAAATGGAGTGGCACGCCGTACTGAAAGTATGGAATCTAACATTAAAACAGCATATTCTTATTGGCGCCATAAGGCCCATGTAAAAATAAATGAAGTGTCTTGATTTGTAATCAGTTTACAAAACATAGTTTCCTTTGAATTATTTTTCCACTTTTCGATATGTCCGACTTTTAATTTTCCGAATTTTTAACTCTCAGTAAAAATATTTTCCGAATTTTTCTAAATCCTATTTTTCAACTTTCTGATTTTTTAAATATCCAAATTTAAAATATTCCAGTATTTTGGCTTTCCGAATAAATAACTTTCCGATATTTTAAGAGGGCCCATCTTTATTATTAACTATGGGTACTGGTTGTCTTTAGTTTGAGAGACTAGAAGTGTTCGCAGAATGATTGCTGTTAAAATTATATTGAAAGGTTTGACTATGGTTAAACCGCTGGGGAGTTAATTCTGTCGTTGTAATTGGTTTTTTATTGAAGTTTGAAAGATGAGGGGAGGAGGGGAGGACCTAATCGGATTTGAATTTTTGACAGTAATTAAGATTTGAGAAAGTTGTAGCGGGTCAAAAATTTCCTTTGTTGATATTACTGAAATAAAGAATCAAAGAGTGCCGGCGTTGATAACGCGACGTTATCTTCTTAAATTTGCGAGATATTTAAAGAATTCCAATGATTCACAGTAAAAAGTGTCACGTGTTCTATTAAAATATAAATATTAGATAAAATGCGATTTCTGACCCAATTAATACTCGAATATGATATTTATCAATTACATAATTTAAATGTTATCAATAATGCTTGAATTTATAAAACAAAAATCAAGATTTTAATGGACACTTGCTAAATTTTTAGTCTTGCATGATTAAGGTGATGTTAAACCTCGTGTTACTGGTAAATACGGGGAACTACTTTTTTGATTCATTTTTCAATTTTAAGAAAATATCTCTATGAAAAGTTGTTCTTTTTGGTTGGAACAACTATTTTCCATAGAAATATTTACTCTAAATTGAAAATAAATTGAGAAAAGTGGATCCTCGTATTTGTCGGGGACAGGTGGCTTTAGCATCACCTTAATGAGTTATATAGAGCACTTAAAAAGTGTTTGAAAAAAGTATTTAATCAAATACATTTCTCGAACATTTTCAAATATTTGTTATTATTAAGTAGTCTATATATATATAGCACTAATTTTCAATGATAGATACCTAAAAATCCGATTTTTTGTTATTTTGAATTTATAGCTAACAGAAAAAAAAAGTTTGAAACACTCACTTCATACTTCTATAAATGTCGAAATTCTTCGTATATTATTTATCCAACTTTTGTGATATATTCTAACAAACAAATAATTTCAAATAATGCAAGTAAAAATTAATTTTTTATTTAAAGTGTCTTCCGACTGAGAACTATCATACAATTTGATTTCAAATAAATTCTAATAATTGCGTATTAACTTTATTCTCCGTGAACTCAAAAATGACATTTACACTTGCTCTACTGAGCCGACCAATGGCTTGAGAAAACTTAATTGACCAAAATGTACCATCCAATTATAGATTGTTACTCCTGTAAAAACTTAAAACACAAACGAATCTAACACCACAAATACCCCAGCGAAAAAGACGTATTACTAAAAGCGATAAAGCCTCGACGTTAATGCCCTCCGTCTAATAAACGTTACTCCGTAGCTGCTTCCTGAAATCTCTGGAGCACTGCCTCGAGCGACCCGAGGAGCTCGGCCCGCTGTTCAAGCGCTACGAGAGGAAGCTGCACATGTACGTCGTTTACTGTCAGAACAAGCCAGTCTCGGAGTACATCGTATC
This sequence comes from Gastracanthus pulcherrimus, assembly GCA_949152435.1. Taxonomy (NCBI): domain Eukaryota; kingdom Metazoa; phylum Arthropoda; class Insecta; order Hymenoptera; family Pteromalidae; genus Gastracanthus; species Gastracanthus pulcherrimus. The sequence continues at coordinate 6,378,468 of OX424575.1, read as the reverse complement.
CGAGTATATCGACACTTACTTCGAGGTGAGTCCAGTGGCGCAGTATAGCGCCGATGGTAAAAGGAATCTGTGTTAATGACCGGAAACCTTAAGCCTCGGAAGCCCGCCTGACCTCGTCAATTTTTAAATAAGTAGAGCGGTAAAAAGAAGTAAGATAGTGGAAAGGAATAGATCCTCGGTAGTTTATGTTCATTGCGTTTACGAATTCTTGAAAGGTTGAAATTACTACGAGGGATTGAATGAATTTGATACTTAATTATTTTGTAGCATTTCGGATAATTTATAACCTACATTAATTGGCCCTTTTCAAGTATTAAAAATAGAATAATTTGTTGGATACCTGATGCCACTGTACTTTATTTTACTCATCATTTTATTAATGATTTAAGTTACCAAATACAACCGCAATGTAAATTCGTAAAATTATCTTGCATTTACTAGTTTAAACTTTCAAATCGATAAATGTTCTTTTCCAAAATAATTTGAGATTAATGTCAGGAAACTACGGCGTCATAAGATGCGGACATTTTTTATATTAACTTTGAAGTCTTAAATCTGTACTTGTAATATTTTAAAACAAATATTCTATGGCAATACTACTAAATTAATTGTTATTTTTCATATTTTTAAATAGTTTAAAGCAATAGCTGTTGTAAGATTAGAGAGGAATAGATTAATCGTTGGTTTTGTAAAAGATTAAAAAATAGTTAGTAGTGTCGGATATTCATCTTACGGCTAACTTGACAATTCCTTACACATTTTTATTCACATATAAATTAAAAATTGATCTATTTATAATAATAATAATCAAAAAGCTGTCTTTTTCCTAAAATAATAACAGCATTAATACAGTCCCAAGTTTAAAATCAGTCAATAGAATTCAATCTAATTCACGAACTCACAATTTTCGTCATTTCACAATAATTTTTCCTTATCCCACAAAAGCCTCAAAACTACCCACTTCCCCATACCCCCTTACTATCTTACACCGACGCCAATCCCGTCGTCCCATTTGTCCCTCATATCCGCGCACCATTTACAATTTCACGTCCCGCTCCGGCTCGTAAAAGAAAAACACGACCACGCCGCGAAATCCTCAACCCCTGTATAGCGCGAGGGGGGGCTCTCGGCGTTAAAAACTTTTATGCCAGCTCACGCGCGCGCTCGCGTCCCGTTTTCTGTTGCACCCCTGCAGGAGCTGAGGCAGAAATTGGGTCATCGGCTGCAGTTGTGCGACCTGCTGATAAAGCCGGTCCAGAGGATCACCAAGTATCAGCTGCTCCTGCGCGAGGCGCTGAGATTGACCGAGCGCACGCGCAGACTGTCGGAGATCGAGGGCCTGAGGGCGGCCGCACACGTCATGAGGGTCATACCCAAGGCGGCTAACGATATGATGGACGTCGGCAGGTTGCAGGGTTTCGATGTACGTTGACTCTTTCTTTGGTTTGGTTTGGTGTTGTTTTTTGGGAGGGGGAGGGGGTTGGTGCAGGGAGGGAGGTTGAGTATAGGGAAGTTTACGAATGGTTTTTGGATTTTTACCCTCTTAATTTGAAATAGTGAAAATTTACTGTTTCGCAGTGAAAACTCAGCCACTACATGAATTAGTTCTTACAGTGCTTTACAGTGAAATTTCCGAGGTTTCACTATTTCAAATTAAGAGAGTAGGGGAGAGGGTAAGTAGTTGGGTTAGAAACTGGTAAAACACACAAGGAATGACCGTACTTTCTATAGTAAAATTACAGTGTATTTCTGTACGTATTGTAAAAATTGTTAGAAAGGATAAAGCGATTTTTTGGACTATTGCAGTCTGTGATGAAATTACTAAAGTTGAAATAGTGTGAATTGAGCAATTGTCTTAAAGTAGTGACGTTTTGAATTTACTGAATATTCACTGTTTTAAATACTGAATTTTAAAATGTACTATTTAGAATAGTGAAAATTTCATTACTTCGAAATAGTTGCTCCATTTTCACTTGTTTCAACTTTAGAGAATATATCTACTTGCTGGTAAAAATTTTAAAACTATTTGCAAAAATTTTAAATACTATTTTTCTTTATGTATACCTATTGTAATCTGTTGAAACGTTGCATAAAAGAAGATACGACATTTTAATAGTGATCGATATATTCACAGAATTTATAACTCTTCATCATAAACACAAGGGAAAAATAATTTGCAACTAAGTAAATATTTTGCTTTTTCATGCATAGTTATATGTCTTTCAGAAGTAATAGTCTATGTTTATGCAACATTTATATTAGCAATTTACCATATAATCATCAGATTGCTAAATTAATACCAATGTTATTTTCAAAAAATGAATTACACTTATTTTACAACACATGCAGTAACTTTTTCTAATGAGAAGCACATACGTAAGCTTTTAAGTTGTAGGTATTTGATATATTTCTAAGTTAACTTTTGTTGCTTTTTAAAGTATAATAATTAAGCTGCACGGTATAAGGGTAACGCTATAAAACCTTAGAAAATATATAGGAATTACGCATGCAATTTATAAATTACTCTATCTCTGAACGTTTACAGAAATCTCGCGTGTGCACTTATAAACTCAGCATCATGCATATATTTTGTATAGAATCTATTAAAAAGTAAAAAACAAGGAAATTCAAAAGTATTTTGTTTAATTACTCCGTTATTTAACCATCTAACTCAAAATTTGGAAAGTTAAAAGTTTTGTGAATTTGCTTATAAGTACCTATACATATTTCGTTTTAGTAAAAAGTTTTATTCTGAAAATAAGCCTACTGAATAATTACTTGTTTTGGTGACAATAGTATACACTCTTAAGTAGCATTCGAAAGAACTTAATATTTTCGAAAACAGTGATTTATCGTACACATTTAATATTTGACCGAATGAATTACGATTGCAGGGAAAAATAACTGCGCAAGGTAAACTCCTACTTCACGGACCGCTAATGGTTGCTGAGCTTTCGTCGGTGCCAAGTCGAGGTAGAGAGTGGCAAGTGTTCCTCTTCGAACAGAATATTATCTTCAGCGAGGCAGTCGGTAAAAAGACACAATTTACAAACCCCGCCTACATATACAAGGCTCACATTCAGGTAATAAATCAATTCAAAAATACATAATTTAAACATAATAAATTTTAAATCCGTCATCGATTAAACAATCTTTCATAAATAGCTTTTTAGCATAAAATAAACAATGCCAGAAACTGCATTTTGTATATAATACTTGTTGATCTATAATAGCTAGATCTTCACTTGTACTTTTATTAAGTTTCACCCAAAAGTGGAGTCACACTAAAAATTCTTGTTTTATACGATTTCTAAAAAAGCAAAAGTCAAAACTTTAGTAGGTGATTTTTTATAGTATTTTAATAGCATTGTTTACGTATAGAAAAACTGTATACAAATGATTTTATATACCTAATAATAATAAAAATAATCCTAAAATTATAATTATTGAATATGATAGATAACCAAACAATTAAAAAATAACGATTGTCTTGACTATTTTGTCGCCTTCTTCAGAACTTATAAAGAATCAGTCATTTGTTTATGTGACATTTTTAATCTATGTTGCAACGTCATCTAAAAACGACGTTAGATGACTTTGCAACATCGATGAACAATGTCGCATAAACAAACGACTGATTGTTTATAAGCTCTTACGAGGGCGACATAATAGTCGCCGAAACGTCAAATGCTAAAGAACATTTAATTATTTTACACCTTGACTCATCAAGACAATCGTTAAAACATATTTAACAAAAAAACATAGAAGATGAGTGTAAAGATATAATACAAACAATTAAGAAATACATTTATTATTAGTATAAAAGTTTGAACGCAATATTTGTACGTAGTTTAAAAAAATCTTGTCATTTAGAACTCGCAAGTAGAGACCACGGAGCTTGGATCATGTATATTGATGAAACGTTGATGATCGTTTTCTAATATCTAAAAATGAATTCAAATACCTGTAGTTATATTCAATTGGCCTTTGTTTCATATTTCACTACAATTGATAGTATACTTATCTACATGTATATTTTTAAACATTGCGTAAATAAGTAATACTAATCTTATTAACCATATCTCAACTCCTCAGTGCCTATCGGATAAAACTACGGATATTAAGCTTCCACTTTTAGACACCATAAGACAATCCCCAAGGTTTCACCAAAATTCGCCACCCAAACCCCTCGGTCTCTTCATATCAGACCTGCACACTAAAAGAAATCGCACAGAACAAAAATCTTTATCATAACAAGACCATTAGGTAAAAAAAGAAACCAATGCTCGCAACGAGTCGGTGCCAAGCACTGCCTCCCTTCCCCCCACTTTGCTCACCCCAATCCCTCTAACTCCTTCCCCTCCGTCCCGCAGGTGAACAAGATGAGCCTGGAGGACGCCCCCGACGAGCCGGACAAGTTCATCATCCGGTCGACGGATCCTCGCAAGCCCGGCCTCGGCTTCGTGTGCAACTGCTGCCCGGCCAGCACGGACGACAGCGTGACCGGCAGCGTGGGCGGCTCGGGCAGCACCTCGGGCATACCCCTCAAGCGCCAGGTCTGGGTCGACACCATCACCCTGATACTCCAGACGCAGCGCGACTTCCTCAAGGCGATACAGTCGCCCATCGCCTACCAAAAGGAACTTACCAAAGACCCACTGTAAGCTAGACTCGAGCCCCACCACAAAACCCCCCCCACCCCTTCTCTTGTCCGATGAACGATAACACACCACCCCCCAACCCCTTGGATGATAACAAAATAGTGACGAGAGACAGTTAACAAATTACGCTCAGCTTCACAGGACTACTGATTACTCCCGACCCTCCCTTACTAATAATAGGATGATATGATATGGATACGGATACGAGTACACGGGCTGGAAAGGGATTGTTCTGGATGTAAGTGAATGCTTTGTGACACGTGGATGGATAAAGTTGTTTGCCGTGGATTGATGCAGCCGTGGCAATTTGTCGACTGGCGGAAATATTTTTGCTATCGCAGATGGTCTTTTTGTTGTTGTAGCTGAGGGATATTGGTTTGAAATTAGAGAGACTGTGTCGTTCGACGAAGATAAGATTTTGTCGGTGTATACGAAATTTTGAAATATTAGATGTAGCCAGCTTGACCGAGATGGCTTCGCTATCTTAGCAATGATGATTCTATGTGTGTCTTGAGTAGTTATTTGAGAGGAAGTACTATCGAACGTTGGCATTTTAGCGGTTTTATTTTTTATGTACGAAATATTGTGTAACACCCATGCGAGAAGTTTCTTAAAGTTATCTGAGAAACGTGTAAAGAAAGTTTCAACAAAAAAGATTAAAATACAGTTTTTAATATTCTTTGTTGAAACTCTTTTTTACACGTTTCTCAGATAATTTTAAAGTTTATCACGCTGTTTTATATTCAAAAATAATAAATAAAAACCGCAAAAAGGCCAATTTTCTGAAGTGCTTGCCCTTAATAGAAGAAAAACTTTCTTAAAATCCATCAATAGTTACTTTACTCAAATAAACTATTATGTTACTGTTAGTAAAAGACTTATTTACTTGCATCTAGAACATTTTTTTTCAGCACAGGTATACACACACGACAGAACCAAATGGGATTGAGGGTTAGCGAACCGGCGAGGATTTCCGTTTCATCTTTTAAAGCGAATGTGGAAGATGCATGCCGTTTTATTTGTGGGTTATTGCGGGTATTTCGATGAAGAAGCTAGTCATATAGGCAAATTAAATATTTTTTAAATAACGCGCTGTTGCGAGATGCAAAAAAAAATAACAGAAAGATATTGTGTATTTAGATACGAACCGTATTGGATAAGTATGCTGCGAGAAGATATTTTAAAATTTGTTTATTTTTTATTGAACGACGAAGTGCAGTCGATGAAACGGAAATTTCGCCGGTGTCACGCGCTATCCCTCAAGGACAAAATAATAATGATTAATGATTAACAATTAAGGATTAACACTATACAAGAACAAGCAAAAATAATAATAATAATAATATGACAGCTCTCATTACTACTCGACTACATTCTAGTCTCTAACGCTCGATCTGTGAATAGTCGTCGTTCCGACATATTTTTGTATATTTTATATAAAGATAACGATATATATGATACCGCTGTAAGCGACGGCAAGTGTAGTCGCCTTGTGCCCCCCTGAACCCCTCTGCAAGAAAAAACCGGCAAATACACTAACCCCTTCCCTCCCCTTCTCACCACCTCTGAAGAAAAGTATTAACGATCTTTATGGATAACACACACAGCTCACTTTTCCACCTATATATATATATATACATATTTCGAGAGAACCGAGAAGCTTTCTCTTCACTCCCCTTACCCCTTTTTAATCTCTATATATCTATCTATTTTCTCCCCCCCCCCCCCTCCCTCAAACCCGTCCACCAACTCCAGTTTTAGAAAGAAAAAGAGAAAAAAAAATCCTCCGCTCACTCACTCACTCAGATCCCCTGGCGGAAGGCAATGCTCCTGAAAAACCTTGAAAAACAAAAAAAAAAGAAGAAAGACACGTGCATTTTTTTCGTACGGGAGACTTTGTGCTTCAGCGTGACAGCAGATTCTTATTTTTTCGAAAGACCGAGGAGAGTATACATTCTACTTTTTTAACGCCGCAGAAAAGGGAGAGTTTCAACGATTTTTCAGGCATTCCCTCGCGCCAGGATTTGCCTTTGCGCGTAATCTTTGGCTTCTTCCGAAAGACATGTATATCTTCTAACGCTCAAGTCTATCTCTTCTATGAATTATAAATTTGAAAGCAAAGTAAAACGACAAAAAAAAATGATTAAAAATAATAATAATATTGTTCTCTACTCCCTAACGACGAGGAAAAGACAAATGAAAAAAATCTTTGAACTAGCTCTCGCTCACGCATACACACAAACACAGTCTATTTCTGTCTCTTTCTTCAACGGAGCCTTTGAACGCGTAATAATCCGTTCCAATGTGCATAATTATACATACGTGTATGTATGACGTTATATTAAGTACGTATTGCTATGATCGTATATATATATAAATATATAAATATAAATATAAATAAACACCGAGAAGAAAAGTGAGAAACCAAAAATAATAATAAAAACAAAGGTGGTGCGACACGCTCTCCCAGCCGGCGAGTGAACAAACAAACAAACAAACAAAAAAACCGACAGAATTGAAGGATCATGTCTCCTAAGGGATGTGCGTGCGCGCGCCGCTAAGAGCAGTGTGACGATGAAAAATGTACGATATATTTATAATAATTTTAATAACGTTTATAAACCAACAAAAAAAAAACAACAGACAAAGCAAAAACACACACTTGCGCTTTTTGCGCTTCGCTGCGCTCGGCGAGATGGTGTTTATTAACATTGTAAATATTGCAAACGATGAACAAAAAAAAAGATGATGAGGAAGGAATACGTATTACTCGGAAGAGAAAAGATGATACAGCAACGGAAACCAAAAAAAAGTGAAAAAAAAAACATTACCTTATAATGGACTCGTAAGCGTAACACTTTGTTTAGAATAAATCTTAAATTGACCAAGAATCTCTGTCGCGTAGTCTCTGACTCCTTGATTTTTTTCCCCACTCCCGACCACAAATGTGCCTTATATATATATATACTCTTCTTCTTTGTCATCACCAGTGTGTGTTGTGTTATTTTTTTTTCACTATAGACAAGAAAGCAAAAAAAGAAAACTGCACTCGAGTGGCTAACAACTCTCTTTCTCTGAGTCTCACGTTTTGTCTCTATGTTTCTCTCACTTCAGTCTCTCAGTAACTCTTAACTCACGATATCTGACTCCGTTGCACTTTTATCATTTCGAGCACCTGTGTTATTAACTGCTTGTTATTTTTTATTTTTATAAAAACGCAGTACCAGACTTATAATGTGTTTATAATATATGGACAGTTTGTGACGACGGAATTCATTCAACTCATCGACGCAGCCTTACGGAACTAACTACTAACATGGTTTTGGACTTGATTAAGAAAATAGTCACGTAATTCTGTCTTGCTTCACAGCTATGCCAAATCCCTATTATTGTTTGTAAATACACAAATATGTATTTGTGTTCTTTGTATGTTTATTTTATGTACATATTATTGTCATTTTTATCTTTACCGTTTATTATACTTGAAAATTAATATTCGTTGACGTTTACGACGGTCCACTAATATTGTCTATATTTATGTATTCATTTATTATTACTTTACTTATTTATTCATTTACACAGAATAAAAGTTCTTTTAACCCTTTCAGTCACAGAAGCCGATATATCGGCTCCCTATTGTTTTTAGTCACAAAATTTGATTTCTATTGTTATCGCAGTACAAATATACGTTTTCTATGTATTTTTGATCGTAGAATACGAATCTGATATCAATAATTTTATAAATATAAAAACAACCCTTCAAATGGGGTGAAAACCACCCTTTTAGTCATGAAATTGAATTCGTTTGGTTATGAAAGTAAAAAAATTTTTGACACTTGATTTGGATTCTTCGTTCAAAAATACATTGGAAACATATATTTGCACTTCCATAACCAAATGAATTGAATTGCGTGACTGAAAGGGTTAAAAAGGTACCTTGTTATAATGTAAAATATACCTATTAATTTTTTATTTTTCCGTAAACCACGTAGTCTACCATAAAATCTCAAGAATCTCAATTTTGTATCCGAATACCATTAAATTCTACATCCAATTACATCCTACAAAGCTACTCATACCAATCCCATAACAATCAAAAGTGGACCGTCCCCCTCGGATCTTGATTTCAACTCAACCCCCCTTAACCCATTTCTTCCCAAGCGGCCATTTTATAATCGATTGGTTCTTTGCCTAAAAAATTGTCGAAAAAAAAAATAATAATAACCAATAGCACTTTTCTGAAGTAAAATTATCCGCTCTTTCCGATTCTGAAGTCAGTTTCCAACGGAAATTTCAAAATTGTGGTTTTAGGCAAAAAACCAATCGGCTATAAAATGGCCGCTTGGGAAGAAATGGGTTAAAAAGCCACCCCTCCCAAAATCCAACCTCGCAAGACAGAATTACCCGGCAGCGTCGCTCTCCAAAAGAAAAAGAACCAAAACGATCAACGACCAAAATTCCACTCTCTCTCTCTCTCTCACTCACTTTCTCACTCTCTCGAGCGCGCCCGCGCGCGCGCAACGGTACTGTGTTTTTATGACCATTCATTTATGATTTGCCTGGGCCCAAGCAGTCGCGGCACGACGCCGGAACCCTCCTCGTCGTCCTCCCGCTCGCTCCTCCCAACCGGGAGCAAGGACCGCCAGGACTCGGCGGCCAGCAGCACCAGCGGCAGTCCCGCCCGGAAGGCCCAGCCGATGCACCGCTCGCGCACCGCCGGACCCCTGGACTCGGGCGGTGGCAGCGGCACGGACTCGCCCAGGACCCCCAGTCCCACCAAGAGCAAGCTCAATTTCCTCGAGGGATTCAGAAACACGCTGCGCGCGAGGTCGCCCGTGCGCATCGGATCCGTACCGGTGAGCACACGCACACAGACACACACGCACACAGAGGGATGTGTATATATACGGTTGGATAAAGGTGATGGACATTCGCAAGCGGTCGTGGACAAAAGTTGGGGTTGAGAGGTGAGGTGAGTGTGTATAGTCAGTGTGGTGTGAAACGGTTTTGTTTCGATTGCGCTGAAACAAAAATTTGTTTAATCTAAGGAAACGTTTCCTTCAATCGTACTATAAGAAAAGATTTACTTGAATAAAGTAAATAATTATTGAATTGATGAATGCCAGTCTAAACATAATTAAATATTTACTATTATCAAATAAATCTTTTCTTAGTACGATTCAAGGAAACGCTTACTTAGATTTAACAATTTTTTTTCAGTGTGGAAAAATCGGGTAGATTGAAGAGGAAATTATAAGTTTCTTGTTTTTGGCTTGGTAAAAAGGGAAAATGTGTTTTGTTAGTCGATGGAAAAGAGCAGATTGTTCATGGAGCAGTAACAATTTAGTGAACAAAATGTAAGTTTTGATCGCAATCAGTTTTTTTGTTGCCTTTTAAAACACTTTTCTTCTTATTTCTAAGATGAAAATAAGATACTTGTAGATTGACTTTTTCGAATTTTAATCAACTTGATTTTTTAGATAAAAACAATCCGATTTGCGAAAGGCTCTGGCTGTAGACTCACCTTAAGTATTTTATGATATGCGGGAGGATAGATATTTATACAGTGAAATTGATGTTATTGTTTATCATAGAATGCAATTGATGAATTAAAAGGAATCTTTATTATTTAAATATATAAATCTTCCCTTGAGTCAGTCAAGTCTAACCCCCTTGACCGTCACGCTTATAAGTCGTTCATTTCCTCGAGGAGGTTTTATAAATTTATCTTCAGAATCGTATTCTGCGCACCCAAAAATATAAGAATACCAATTGCAGACAACGAAAGTTGAACAGAAGTCATTTGCATCAGTGTGATAATCTAGAAGACAGACTCAATGTGAAATACTTGTGAAGGGTTATTAACTCTCCTTAATTGTTATAATAAAAAAATGTAATGGTTTTATTCAGAACCTATTGGATATTTCAGCAGAGATGTTGACAATTAAGAGGATGTTAAAATTCTTATTCCCAAATTTACAGGGGCTCGTTTTTTTTTTAATAAATATTCAATTTTAAAGAAATATCTCTTGAATACAACGTTCCTGAGAGATATTTTCTCAAAATTGAAAATTAGATTATAAAAACATACCCGCTTACAGGTCGGAATAGAGAGGGTTTAAAAGTTGAAAAATACGACCAACATTGCACATGGTGTCAATAAAAAATATGTTGTACGCGAAGAGTTAAGAAACAAATGTATATAAGTAGACTCAATATGAAATGTATATAAAACAGCTGCGTGCCATTTTACTCTATTTAATTAATTTCTCTTCACAATTCATTGTTTTGAGAGAGGACTTAACGTTCACCAGCTAATATACTACTAAAATAATCTCTTCTTTGGATTTTCTTTTAATTTACTATAAGTGAATAGTAATTTAATTAACAAGTCCTATGTTTCTCAGAAGGCTTAGCTGTAACGAAAACGAAATATTTATTCTTAAAAATTGATATTGTAGCGCAAAACGTGAAAATGTCAATATTTAAGAATAATTATCTCAGTTTCGCTACAGCTGACCCTTCAAAAAGCTCATGGCTTGTAAATAACATTACTATTTACATATAGTAAAATTTATAAATAAAAAAGGAAAGGAAAATTTTGTTAGTACAGTAGCGAATGAATGTTTATAAGGATGAATGTTATATACATATATTTAATAAAGATTCCATTTAATTTGTAAAGGAAATTCGTTTAATAATTCGATAAATACTTTTACTTTTGTTAATGTAATATCCAAAATCGAAAATATCTTGTTAAAATAACAGATGATGTATTTCTACATACTTGTTTGCGAAGATAAATATTATCTTACCTATTTTAGTAGGTATAAAGTTTTGTCCATGACTGTAAATACACATGAGATGACGATTTCTTCTAACGTTGATCTCGTCATCGAGTGTTGCGGAATGCCTTGAATTTCTCTGAAAAGTATATATAAGCGAGCTTTTTCTGACGTAATTTACATTTACACGTATACACACTACTACTTGGTTGAAGGATTGCGAGTCTTTGATGATGGTGACTTTTGCAAGAACTCTCTTATCCCTTTTCTTTTCTTTTCTTTTTGGTTTTTGGCTTTCCTTTATTTCCGTATTTTTTTTCCTTTTATAGTAGTGCATTAGTTTATAGAGGTATTTAGTTAAACAGTGGATTTATTTAAGTAAGTATTCTTTTATAGAACGTAAGATGTATTTTGTTTTCTAATTTGATTTTAAATACAACATTGAATACTTAATGAATTCTGTAAGAGAAAATTATCTTAAAGGAAATACCACTGTACTTGAATGATTAAAATTTGTTTAATTCTTGGACTGGTTTATTAGATACTATTTATTGTAGGTATTATTCGAAAAGTTTTCGAAGTAATACATTATTATATCGTCATTGCTATTTTTTTATTTTGTATTTTACTAATCCGTTTTATTATGGTTCTTATTAGAAATTTATTCTTTTATTATTTCATAAGTTGTTCAAAAGAAACTTCAATTTATCATTTGTTTTTCTTAGACCATTTTAAAGTACTTTCAACAGAATACAAAAGTTTGAAACGATAGTAAAGGCAACTGACACGTGACCCAGTGAAAAAGAATCGTCATAAACCCCTAAGTACGTACGGCAATAAAGCGCAAGAAAAGGGAAAAAAGTATGCAAAATAAAACTCACCCTCTTTCTCTCTCTCTCTTGTAATTAACTAACTCCGCTATGAAAAAAGAAAACGTACAAAGCCCAAAGTAAAAAAAGAAAAAAGTATACGCAATTTTCAGAGAAATTTTACCTCCAGAGTCTGAAAAGAAAGATATACAATGACGAACAAAAAAAATAAAACATCCGCTCCCTCCCCTGACTGTGAAAATTCTTAATTGCAGCAGAGGGACACGACTTCCGCTCCTTCGTTTTTCTCTTGATGTCTGTCTATAACCGCTCTCTATTGCCTTGCCTTCTGTCGTGGCAGCGACAAGCCTGCGTACTTTTACTGCTAAAAAACAATCTCGAAACTATATAAGAAACAGCAGATGCGTCGAGGGTGTTTGACAGCGACCTGGGACAATTGTCAATGGTGCTGGTGATCGTTTGAAATTACCGTAGATCGATATCTGCCTCGAGTCGCACACGCATTTTAAAACAAAATATATAGCTGCAATAGATAAAAAAAGTACACGCAAAATAGATAACAAGCAATAACGCAAGGAGTAAATATTCAATAGGAGCGAGTCTGCAACTCAAAAAAGGAATACAGTTGATTTTTTTTTCTTTAACTGTACAAAGGAAGCAAGATGGAACAGAGCAATATCTGTTTTTAGGCTGGACTAATTTATTATTGTCGATATGGTGGTGGTCTTTTCTCTGGTTAGTGAACGGAATTGATTGCGATTGAAGTCGTGTCGTGGTGTCTTCATTCTTATTTTGTTATAAGGTAATACGTGTTATATGAGAGTTTTCAAAGACAATTTTTCTTCCCTATTAAATTTTTTATTTTGATTCAAAATCATTTTAATGTATTTATTATACTCCTTTTTTTCTAAATTAAGACATACAAACTTAAAATATAGACTTCATATAGGCATAATTAAAATATCAAGAAAGTAATTATCCTTTTAGCATAATCAAATTAAGAATTCCCAGATAGCCTTAATTATGCTCAATAACATTTTCTAACCAGAAAAATCTCTCTAAACCATTCCTACATCTTCGTTTATACTGTATACTACTACAACTACTACTACTGCTGTCACTACTTAACTATTACTATTCTGTCTCTGGCTATTTAATCTACTGTACATAGTATTATTAGTTTCTACTTCTGAAAGACAAAGAAACTACAGTCGTGTTAAGAGCAAAAGATATATACGTATAAATGATCTCAATAAATACACACAACTGGTGCTGGATGGATACGAAGCATGTTGTTGCGCAGCATGAGCCGAAGCATGTTACTACTACTACCACTACTACCACTACTACTACTACTACTACTACTACTACTACTACTACTACTACTACTACTATCTACGGTCGTCAGGAAGAATTTCATACAGCTAACTGACCGGTGAGAGTGCGATTGGATATCGATAGATGAGATATTTTTGTTTGAGTCTTTGTCTGTATTTCAATGCTATAATTAACCAGTTTTCAGATTTTTCTATTTCTATAATAACAATAATTTTAATGTTTTGTTTGATTTTCTTTCGTATTGGTAGTTACTGGATTTTGTGATATCGAGTGAATTTGTATTTTTTCTATTTCTCTTATTTATAATGTAGTTAAATAATAATAATAAATTTGACAGGTTTTAATATTTTTCTATTCTACGTATTATATCAGTAATCTTTTTTAAACTCATATTTGATTAAAAATAGATATTACATGTTATAACTTGTTACTTTTATCTGTTTAAAATAATGAAAAAAAGTAGTTTCTTTTTTGTCCTTAAAATGAGAAAGTATGTTTAAATTTGTTTTATTAATCATGTTCGCTTCCTTATAGAGGAAGTTTTATTATTTTTGAAAGATAAACAATCGATTTCTTAGATAGTGTTTAATTGCGATTGAAAAACTTGCTATTGTTACTTATGAAATTTTAACTTATATTTAATTTTCTTAAATGCAAAGAAATACTAAATATTTAAAGGTTAAATGTTTACCTTGTTATTATTAATGAGACAAGCCGCTGTTAAAGCCCAGAGAAAGCATAATAATATGTATTGAAAACTTTTTTAAACGTAAGTGGTCGCCGTGAAACATCTCCTCTGTATAAACGCGGCATGCTCCTCGTTCATATTTAGTCTCCTAAATTCATTTATGTTCACACACATCCTAGTGGTATCCATGAAGTGCAAACACTGTTTTTGACCAAAACTAAATTACTAGCATACAACAGAATTGATAGAAGGAAAAAGAATTATTATGGTATTTCTATTTATTATTAATAATATACGTAATTTAAAAAAAATTTAAATGGTATACATTCAAAATAGAATATTTTCATTGTATTTGGAATTCTTAAGGTATTAAGGTATCCTGAAAGTTTCAAGTCAACCGGATGTAAATTGCTCTCTAAACCGCGTGGTAAGTTAGTTTTGGCCAAAAACAGGCTTTGTAGTTCGTGGATAACCACCAGGTTGTATGTCGAGGTAAACGAGTTTCACAGTCCTTAAATTAACCAGAATTAGGGTAAGAGTATTAATTACTGTGCTCTGCATAAATTACTGGGCTCCTTGGTATTTTCACTTAGAAAATTAAAAAATCATATAGTAACTCGATGAAATATTAGTTTTTAATATAAATTACTTTTCATCGAGTTACGAATTCAACTTTTTAAATAAAAATATCAAAGTGCACACTAATATACTTTTTTCATTTTTAGATAAGGAAAGTTTCACAACACCTACTTATGTTAAAAAAAAAGTTGTTATTAGATAAAACGACATGTGACTTTTTACTTTAATAATTTTTCTTCTCGATAATGAAGGAACGCTTCAAATAAATGTTATTTTCCACCCTTCGCAATCACACTAGGAATCTCCAGTTAAATTTTCAAGAGATATCATTGCTAACTAGGAAAAGAATCTGCTGATAAATATTCAACTATTTAATTATATTTATGTATTTTTCAATCCGTTTTCCTTCCCACCTACAGCTAATAATTAAATCTCTTAAGAATTTAGCTGAAGATTCCTGGTGTAAATTCGCCGGGCATGAAATTCCGTTTTTGTTTCTGAAATATTCATTTGTTACAGAGAAAAGAAATAACAAAACTGATAAGTCAATAAGGTATTTACCGGGCCGATTTCCATATCGTCTTAACAGGGGCTAGTCTCTAAATATATCGATGGCTCCTAAACAAATACATATTTCATGCGGACAATTCGAGAACCGCGTAACTCTACGTTTCTTATTTATAAAGTTACGCGATTTCTAAATAGACCATGCGAGATACGTCTCTGCTATTAAGGGGATGTCAAAGTCAATTTTTATCCTCCCTACCTTACTAATATACTGAATTATGAAAAACTAAAAGGTCATTGCCCTTCGATTTGTAATTATCTATCACTGTGCAAAGTTTCAGGTGATAACTTTTTGACTTAAATCAATGGCATTGGAACGAAATTTCGTGATAAAACAGAAATCTACGAAAGGTGATTCGAAATTTTGTTCAAATGCCATTTATATATGCAATGATATTATTACCTGAAACTTTGCAGAGTGGTAGAATGGTACAAAAGGAAGGGTAATGATATCTTGATTTTTCATAATTCGGTTTATTTATTAATGGTAATCAATTGTTCATACCTTAGTCAAAGATTTGAAATTAGGAATTTCGGCGGGAAATTTGAATGGTTTGACACCCTCTTAAGAGCCATCAATATATCAATATGAATAATTATTTCTCCGATAACTATCAAATAAGTTACAAATTCTCCGACAAAACCTCAAGGGTATATGAAAGTAAAGGGAAGATTCCTTTTTCCTACGCTACCAACTCTGTCTTTTATTTTTTAAATAATTTAAAAGAAATTTCTTTTGAAAAGAAACGATACGTTCGTATTTCTCTGTATCAATTAACAGTAACCAAAAAACTTTCAACGTTTCCATTCACTTTAGCATTACAAAGTTCTAGATGCCGGTTGAATACGATTGTTTATAACGGGAACGAAAAGTTCATAGTGATAACATGAATACACTAGCTTGAAAAAAGTATGATAGTTGTTTCTAAATTAATAGAAGGGTCTGAAGTATCCTTTTCCCAAAGAAACATTTAAAAAACTATTTAAAAATGTAATAAGCAGCGTCGGTAAAGTAGTAATCTTCCCTTCCCTATCACACGCCCCCAAGCCGCTCAACCCCCAAAAGAGCATAACTCTCGCCGTCTCGATCGGCGAGCCCTCTCAAACCCTCTTCGTCGAACTCACCCCCTCTCATCGCACTCTTTCTCTCTCTCTCTCTGTCCTCTCTCCTGCCCCCGAACAACTCACAGGTAGCACCGGGTGCCCGAGTCCGTCTGGCCGCCGACTGGGGTGCCCTGCGGGCCGGGGACGATCTCGTGGTGCGCCGCCTCGAGGGCAACGGCCTGGTGGTCACCCAGGCGGACAACGCCAAGCAGGAGCACTGGATCCCCGCCAGTCTCATACCCAACTCGTCGGTCAGTCGGGCCTGGTCCTTCAGGCCGAGAAAGCTCAACGCCGACAGGATCGTGCCCGAGGCCCCGGCCGGTGTAGGGGGCGCTGCTGGCGCCGGCGGCTTGGCGATGGGAGCGAGCGCGAAGAACCTGGCGCCGCCCTGCGTGACGAGCGCCCCCACGCCGATCAAGGCGAACTCCGGGGAGATAGCGAGGCTCGCCGTACAGGTGTCGCAGGTGAGTGAAGGGGTTGGGGTTTATTGTTGATGAATCAAGGGGTAATTGAGGGGAATAAGGGTATTGTATGAACTTTTTTTTAAGGTGTAACTTGGGAAATAACGTTTGTGATGAAATAAATTGCTCGCTGTCCAGGTTTGACACTGAGAAAGCAGTGTCGTAAAATATTACGATATTGATAACGTAGATAATTGGTAATGATTTTTTTTTAAATTATGTATTTTTGCACAAAACGTTTATATACAAATTTTTAATTTTACGGTATTCAATGTCGTAAATTTTACGATAGAGATATCGTAAATTTTACGATATGAATATCGTAAAATCAAAGAATTATATTTCAAATTTTATAGGAAAATAAATTTGAAGAAAAAAAATTTATTAGCAAATTATTACGATATCAATATTATATTTTACGATATGGGTTTTCTCAGTGCAATCATAGTTGCACAGTACTGTTATTGTCGCTTGTTTTAATAAACAATTAGGCAGTGATTTTGGAATTTATGAAGTCATTATTCTCGGGTGAGGCCCTTATTCCACGCAGCCCCGCAATTAGTTGTGTTATTGGAATTTTTAGAGAATACTTTTGAGCATTCTAAAAGGATTATGAAGCAGTATCTAATATGACATCGTAAAGGATCCATGGTATGGGTGATTTTCAAATAACCGTTATTTTTCGTATTTCCGGTTTTTATTATTCTCAAAAGTGAATAAAAAAGGTTTGCAAATTGTGTGTTACATGAATGTAGAAATTATGTTATGTATTTTACTCAGAAATAACTCAAGACTTGTACCGAATTGCTTTGTACGGAATATTACACGCCATGGAGCTGATCTACTGGCCTAAAAAATATAGACACAGATCTGACATAAAAGTTACTATTTTTTTTGAATATTTTAATATAAACGGTGATATCAAGAAAATATATACAATATTTTGACGTGTGTATTAAGGAGCAATAACAATAAAATTATTAACAAACTAGTTTATCACTAGATGTAAAAGTCTGAAGATACAAAAAATCACAGTTATTTAAAAATGACCTATATACCACTTTTCGAGTGTATTTTGACAGTTTATTGTGTAAGAAATTTGAGTGGTTTTAAAACATATTTTTAAACGTATTTATGTATATCTATGTAGATACATGTAAACTTGTATACGAATGTATACATACATTCCTAATACTCTGTATTTTAATTAGGATGCAACAAGTCAAGATTAAAATGTTTGGTGTGTTTTCTAAAGGAATTCATGAATACCAGCTTAAAATAATTCGCAGAAAGCTCATAAAGTGTTTATATCAAGAGTTCTAAAAGAGTTAACTTAAAACATAAAGAATTCATTAACTAATTATAAACAGTTCATAAAGATCATTTTCAATATCTGAATTGTCTGGCATCCGAGGACTTTTTATAAAATTTATAAAATTCGAAATTTATGAATTCAAATTTATGAAATCTTTTTGAACTCTTTTTGAATGATGGACTATCCCGGTTATGGAGAATATTGGAAAGGAATTGAAGATTGATAGTTTGTTTAGAAATTTAGGAATGTAGGTTTTCAAGTTTGATAGATGGTTGAAAGTTTTGAACTTAATTGCTCTGATGAAAATCGGGTAGTCAAAGTTAAGGGATTCTAAAATATTGGTAATTTAGTGTTGAATTAAACTGTTGATTACTTGAAGTATGATATAATTTTATGATTTCAGCTTGAATTTGTATGCATAGAGACATTTCTCTGATCAAAATTAACATAAAAATTATAATAAACGTGGTACATTCTGACTTCTGTAGGTAAAAATTGTATCATTCATTATTTTAGTGAAAAATGTAACCTTTTATCTAAATATGATTATAACTACAACTCTTTGTGTTAGAAAAATTATCCAAAAGAAAATAAAACTAGATAAAAAGAGCTTTAATTTAGGTTTAGTTTCGTCTATAAAGTAATGCATTTTTGGAGTGTTACTGCTAATGTCTTAACATCAAAGACTCATTGAAAAACGCTGAGACAAGTGTCTTACATTTTGAGATAATAAAACATATTCCGAAGTTTTATGAGATTTCAGAACCCATATCCCTGATCATGTCCTTATCATCAGTAATAGTAACTGTTCCATTGGTAATTTTTTCCTTACATCTTTTTAAGGAAATATTTTTGATTCACTGTTCTTTAAATTTTGACTATATACTCTAAATCAGACAAACGGGAGACTCAAAAATTGTAGGTTATCAGCCGCTGATATAATTTCAATAGTAAACAAAAAACATCGACATTGAATAATTCTCAAAAGCCCCCTACCGTTGCGGACCCAGTTTTCTTACATAAAATATTACTTTAAACTTTTTTGAAGATTGCAGATATAACTATCTACTATTTAGATGTTCCTGTTCAAAGTCTAAAAAGTTTAATTGTAATTAGCTTTTATGGAAATCAGAGTTGATCAGGAATTGCTCTTAGCTGATCAGGAACTGGGTCCGTGACGGTATATTAATAAAAGAAAAAAAAATACATCAATTCCAATCTCCGCGTGAAATGAAACGTAAGAACAGCGTCTTAAGTTACATCGTCGATTGTTGCCACAGGCCGATGGGGCGGTGGTGGCCTGGCGGCGCGAGGGCCAGGACCGGGACATCCAGGAGAACGAGAGGTACAGACTGCGCCAGAGCGCCGGCTTCTTCTACTTGGAGATAACGCGGTGCAGGCCCGCCGACTCCGGGGCCTACTGCTGCAGGATCCAGTGCGAGAACGGCTCCTGCTCGGCGAGGATCTACCTGACCGTCAGCGGTGAGTGCCGGAGAACGCAACACGCGGATCGATTGTGGTATTGGTAATATGACAATGGCGGTACAGTGGAGGAAGAATCGTAGAAAAATGCGTAAAATGTATTTATTTCAAAGCTTTGACCATGACTTTTTAAATATTTTGATAAATTATATTTCATTGTACTCAAAAAATCTCATTTTTAAGTTAAAAAATTGCTTACAAAAGAAAAAATCACGTTTTCTAATTTGTGTTAAAAAAATATGTAAATTCAGGCTGAGTATGACAAAATTAAAATTTGTATGAAACTTTTGTTCATTTTTAAAATATTACTATAGAAACGATAATAAGCCGATAATATACTCTGTGTACTATTTTCCTACAACGAGCCGCCATGTTGATTGCCAGAGTCATATTGCCAATAGCATATTTTATCTTATTTCCAAGAATAGCACCATCTTACGGTCGAGTGACGTGATCTGGGTAGTACAAAATACACAGGCTCTTATGGGCATTCAATGAAAATAATATTTTTTTAATTACTAGTAAATCTGAGAGTATCCTTATAATGTTTTTTAATGAAGAATGAATATGTCAATTCAAGAAACAAATTTGAGATCACACAAATGGTCAGAAACTTGTAAAAAAATTATTTTCATTGAATGTCCATAACTAGAGCCTGTGTATTTTGTACTACCCAGATCACGTCACTAGACCGTAAGATGGCGCTATGTTTGTGTACAATATCTGTCGTGCTCACAGCGAATAAGATCAAAGTAGGTTTTCTGTGTGTGCGCTGGAAAATTGGGTGATTATTCGGAAAATTTGTCAAATAGAAATTTGCTTTATAAGGTGCCTAGTAAAATGTGAGACAATGCGAAAAAGTGTGCGAATATCATGAATTTATTATGAATTCGGAACATTTTCCATAATTACTTACATTTTTACAGATTTTGTTACATTTTTTATATTGTATCAATATGACTATTTTACAATTGTTCATGTTTTTAGCACATTTCTTCAAATTTACTCAAATATTTAAATATTTTTACATTTAACATTATCACAATATATCCCAAATATCTGTACTGTAATTCAATTATGTATTTTTCTAATACAGAGGATATTCACATTTTCCCCATTAACCCATACTTTTCTACTACTAGAATTTTCATACATTTTCTCACAGTTTATTTTTATCACTAGGAATGCCGGATTTGGCAATTTCTTCCAAGTTAGACTGATACCCATAAAACCTGTGGAGTATGCAAAAAATCTAGAAAATACAAAAGCAATCGTCTTTAGTTTTCGATTTTAGATTTGAGTGTTTTCTTAGATTTCTACGTGATACATTTGAAATTTTGCAAATCTAATCGCTGGATCAGATCAAAGTGGACTATATTTCCGATTTCATATGATGGGCCTAAGTTACTTTTGGTCGCATAAAACCCGAGAAAACTAACAAAAATTAAAAAACATTTTCTTTTGTATAAAATCCTCTATTTAAGGGCTAAAACGCCTACGTAAATTATTTGGCTATGTTGTTCTCAATGTTTTGAGTGTCCCATCCATAACGGTTCAAAGAAAATAAATTAAAATCCTCGCCTCACCACACCCTCCTGTTACTATCAACTTCTATAAACTTTCTCCAATACCCAAAATCTTGCATTTTCTTTAAAAACCGTCTATCCATCACCCATCACCCATCATTCAAAGAAATCCTCACCTACAAGTCCAAAGACAACCTCAACAATCGTCGAATTGTCTCTTCGATCCAGGTGGCACGGGCACGACGTGGGCGCGCGTCCTCGACTCGACGCGCATCGAGGTCGACTGGGAGGGCCAGGAGATCGGCAAGTGCGACGTCGAGTACAGGTCTATGCCCTCGACCAACTGGACGACCGCCCTCGAGGACATCGACAGTCCGCCCGTGGTGCTGGACCTGCTGCCCGGGGCGAGCTACAGCTTTCGCGTCGTGGGGAAGAACGGCAGTCCGACCTCGGCCTCGCCCGTGGTCAATCTCCCGCTGGGCGACGGCACCGCCTGGGAGGCCGAGCAGTTCGTCGCCAGGTGAATGCTTTATCTTTGCGTTGCGCAGCCCACACTGAGAGAATGGTTCAGTTAGGCTTGCCGAAGTGGCATTGCTAAGTTTGCGGAGGCCATAGTCTGTCATTCTTACTGAGGAGTTCGGTAAAAACTGCGGAACAGTTCGGCTGTTTTGCCGGATGTATATTAAAAGTGATGTGTGCTGTTGCGCTTTATTGTAGCCTCATTATCACGTTTGTGAGAAGGTAAAACAGAAGTAAGGTTAAAGTAGAACATCGAAAATGTAACTTAGACTAACTAATCGTATATAAAAAGGTTAGAGTAAGAAAAAAATAAGAAATTCATTAAAATATTTATTATTTGTTAAAAGTGAGGTTAGGGAGACTCAGCTACCGAACTTGTTCCGCTATTCTTGCCGTATACATACTACCGAACTCACTTCGGTCAAAACTACCGAACAGCAAGTCTGACCGATGTATTCTCTCAGTGCACAGAACAAGACTATGGTGATTCGATGACTTTGTAGAATCGAGTTGGCAAAGTCGATTTTTCACGAGGAACATTTTTTTACTTCAATTTACTTATTTTGTTATAGTTTTTCTTTTAATTTTTTTCAACTCGTTGTCACGGTGTATTATAGGTTTCTATTTGTGTACGAGCTGTTCTGCGAACGAAAATTGAGTTAAAAAATGTTGGGTTGCCGTAGTCTTGTTCAGGGTAGTAATTTATTTGTCCACTGTACCTAATTACTGCTTTTCTTTAGTACGTACATACAAAGTTTTGTCGCCACGAGTGGAACTAAAACGTATCATTCTATTTAATCTATTTATTAGAAAGGGATTACAATTTTTCTCTATCTTATCAGAATTTAAAAAAGTGGAACTATCTGGTTTTGTTCGCCCACTCCTCAACTGCATTTTTTCAATAAAACTGTTAAAAAATTGAGACTTCTTCAAATACAGTCTCTAAAATTTTAGAAGTGAAAATTTAATTTCAAATGCGTTGTATAAGATTTCCACTAAATTTTTTTTTCGAGATTACAGCTGAATAGATAATAGACAAAAAGACATATTTATTAAACTTATTGACTTTAATTAAAAGCTTTACATAAATTGTATTAAATATATCACATAGTCAACAGTTACTCCGAGAAAAATAACTATTATGATTCAAAGTACTTATCATGGCTGAAGCAAAACAGTTTCGACAATTTCCTCTTTCCTGGATAAACATATACACAAAATATGGATTATATAATTAATGATATCTAAAAATTGTACTAAAAAAAGTGGTTGCAATGTTTATATATGTAAAAGTAAAGAAATAAAAAGGTGAAAAGGTTATTAACTCTTTTCGAACTAACTCTAGTATTTTTAAATTAAACATATTTTTTAATAAGTTATCATAAAATTATTTTCTTTACAGGAGACTGTAAAACATGCAAAATTTCTTTATATAACGAGTTTTAAAATTCATCCGATCTGTATGTTCATCGACGAAGTCGACACTGATATCATTACTGCTTCCCTTCCTCCACGACACTATAAAATCCCAATTTAGCCATGCTTTTATTCACATCTTTCAAAAATCAAATCTTTAATAGCGACTCTCCGATTTCCACCAGGTACTTGGAGCTCGACGAGATCGGCAAGGGTCGATTCGCGACTGTGCGACGCGCCCGGGATCGCGGTACTGGCCAGGAAGTCGCCCTCAAGCAGACGCCCCGACAGAAGCAGTCGAGATCGCTGACGCGCGCGGAATACGACCTCCTGGCGTCGACGCAACACGGTAACATAGTCCGGGCCTTCGCCCTCTTCGAGAACGCGCCGCAACTCGGCGTCGACACCATCGTATTAGAACTGTGAGCTTCGTTCATTTGTATACAAATTATATAGGAGTAGGAATTTTAGATAATTGCAGCTGGGAGAACGGATTTTATTTTCTCAGTGATGGTGGAATGCTTTTTTACGAGGAATGGGCAATATCCCGAATATATCTTTTTAACTTAACCTATTTCTTCCCAAGTGGCCATTTTATAGTCGATTGGTTTTTTGCCTAAACCCGCCATTTTGAAATTTTCCAAAGGAAATTTCAAAATTCTGACTTCAGAATCGGAAAGAGCGGACAATTTTACTTCAGAAAAGTGCTATTGGTTATTATTATTTTGTTTTTGACAATTTTTTAGGCAAAAAACCAATCAACTATAAAATGGCCGCTTGGGAAGAAATGGGTTAAGGTGATACTAAACCCGTGTCACCCTCAAATACGGGAAACTACTTATTTCATTCAATTTCCAATTTTGAGAAAATATCTCTCTGGAAAGTTGTTGTTTTTGATTAGGACAATAACGTTTCATAAAGACATTTGCTAAAAATTGAAAATTAAATGAGAAAAGTGGTTCCTCGTATTTGTCGGTGACAGATGGCTTTAGCATCACCTTAAAAATATCTTATCGGGATTGAGAGCACTTTTGTAACCATTTATTTCTATAAAAGGACGCAAAAGATACAAGATATTATCTATAAGAATCTAGACACAGTATCCGAAAAGAAATAAACTTAATATCTGCAAGAAAATGGTTATTGTATCTAATATTAATAGATACTACCGTATCTAGATGTTTAGAATTTACATAATTCTACTCGTATTCTTGAAATTTATTCATGAAAGTATCTATGCATAACAGTATATAATTGCAGAAGCATCGAGATACTACTTTAGATACTTTTAATTATAATTTCTTTAGCTACTGTATCCGGATACGGTACTTTTTGACAATAACTTTTGCCTCATAATTACTTATCAATGTACCCACTCTTAAAACAAGATACATTTATCCAGTATCTTAATTCACATCCGTATCTCCTCTAAAAAGGAATAAATTCCATCTACAATCAATACCCAGTCTCCGCCATCACTGCTGAAACGACACCTACCTACACAGAGAGAAGAATTTTCTGATAAAAATTACCGTGAAAATCATTGTAAACGTGGGATATTCTGTCTTCAGAGGGGAAATTACCCTACTGAACGGTAAAAATTAACGTTATTCATTATAAATTTTACCATTAAGCACGGTAAATTTTACCGTTCAGTAGGGTATTTTCCTATGAAGTCAGAATATCCCACGTTTACAATGATTTTTACGGTAATTTTTATCAGAAAATTCTCTCTGTGTACATAAAGTCATTTTAAGCACACAACTAAAATAACTAAAACCACCCCTATGCAATTCCCCCAGAGTACGCGGGCCCACGCTGTTCTGCTACCTGAGCAAGAAGAGCGAGTACACGGAGAGCATGGCCAGCAAGTTCGCGAATCAGCTGTTGTCGGCCCTGCAGTGGCTCCACCAGCGCGACAAGGCCCACCTCGATCTCAAGCCGGAGAACGTGCTGGTCGATCAGGACACGGGCATCGTCAAGCTGATAGACCTGGGCGAGGCGGTGCGCGGTCCCGTCGACGAGGTCGTGCCGCCCGCGGATCTCGAGTTCGCGGCGCCGGAGTTGGTGCTCGGCAGGCCCGTCGGGCCCTGCACCGACATGTGGGCCGCGGGCGTCTTTGTTTACGTCCTACTCAGGTGGGCTTGGGCATTGATTTTTTTAGATATTTTGAAATGGGTTGCGTTTTTTGTTAGTAGCTTTTTTTCTTTTGATTTGTAAGTTGTAGTGTTATTGAAGAATTGACTGTCGAGTAGGTTAAATGCTTGTGTGACAAGGATGCTCTGTTTTGTTCTTAGAATGGGTACTAGACCCAGGTTGTGTCTTAGGCATGTCGATGATACTTACGCAGACTAGGGTGGATGTCCGTACTACTGACACCCCACCCAACTACTGACACCCAAATCTACTTTAGAATAAATAAAATATAAACTCTATCAAATAATATCTGAAAAAAATATATAAGCAATCCGTAACTGTTATTAGTGTAATGAATAAACAAACGTGACATCTTAACGATGTTTAACGCTTGCTGGAGAAATATTTCAAATATTTGTGACAATACATTTAAACTAATCATTTAGATACCTATACGTAAAAGCTGAAGTCCAAAGTATACTTTAATAATGTTATTTAATTAATAAATATAAAATCAAATATTATTGTTTGGGTATGAAAGTAAATGGGTGTCAATAGTCGGGGTGTCAGTAGTTGGGTCTGGCATATTTTCTGGGTGTCAGTAATAGCTCATGAGAATATTATTATTAATTTCTCGAATTTATAATTAAAAATAATCTTTTCACCACACTGCGCGTAAAGTGCTGACTGTACGCCCTCTCAGCAGGCCGTACAGTACCGCATGGACTGCCTAGGGAATAAAGTGACTTGCGCATGCGCGATGCGCCTTTTTCCGCTCTCGACTGCGTCTCGAGCGGTAAAACAGCGCGTCGCGCGTACCCAAGTCACTTTACTTCTAGGCAGAGCATGGGGTACTGTACGGCCTGCTGAGATGCGTACAGTCATTTCTTTACGGGGGTGTGGTGAAAAGTAGTATACGCACCTCTGGAGTACAGTAGGCAAGCATGCACTGTGTGAAATGCCGACCTCGCTTCGCTCGGTCGGCAACGTCACACAGTGCGTACATTGCCCACTTTACTCCCTTGATGCATAATGTACTATTATTGAAGGGGTCTGCGGCGGCTCAGTCGGTAGAGTGTCGGATTCCCACGCCGGTGACCCGGGTTCGAATCCTAGTCTCTGCCGATTGATACAAGCACCTCTGTAAAAATTACATGTGCTTTGTTTACAAACACACCGCAGACCCCCGTCGTCGATTAGCACCACATGGAAGCACAAACATGGCGACGTTAAATTAAAAAAAAAAAAAAAAAATCTTTATTGAAATTGCAACCTCGTTTTTAATATCTACGTGTAATATATAATGATAAATAAATAGAAAAATATATATTTTTGTTTAGCAAATAGTATAAATTATGCAATAATGCAACAATCGATCATTGGGGGTGTCAGTAGTCGGGCCATCCATCCTAGAACATTTCAGATTTCTCGAAAAATACTAGTTCTTGGCAGGAACCTCTTACAAAAATTAGAAATTTTCGGAATCTCAGGCAAAAATTATCAGTCTTTCGGAGCATCTAAGAAAGTGTTAGTACTTATCAGAAAATCTAAAAGGTACTAGTTTTTTATAAGAAGCCTCGATAAAGAACTAGGTGATTTTGAGATATTTGAAATGTGCTGTTGAAGAAGGAAGCTGGATATTTGATTCGCCATATATGATTTTGAAATTCTGGCTTCGAATTCGAGTTCAGTGACCCGAAAATGTAAAAGTATCTAAAAATTAAATCGCTGCATCGGAAAAGTGTTTTATTCGCACTAAAGCATTGTACAATGTGTTGATTTTTCCGTCATGAAGCATTTTTGGTCACTTATTTTTTTGCGGATGTTTTTGACATCGACAGTCAAGGGGTTAATGAATCCTAATGCGTAAAGTCTTTATTCGATAAGTAATTTTTACATGGATATCTGACACTACTACACTTTATTTTGCTCATAATTTTGTTAATATTTGAATTCGACCAAATTTAACTTGTTTTGTTGTTTATTTAGAATTTTATACAACATTTTAAAAGGACTTAGTATTTTTAGTAAACAATAAAATTAGGTAGATAAAATTATTCATTATTCGTTATATTATGAAAAGAATGCAAAAGGATATAATTATAATTTAGATTTGCAATTAATTTAGATTTAAAACTGTTATATATTCTTAATTATAAAAAATTGAAAAATCAGTATAACCTTACCTTAAATTATATTTCATTGAGGAATATCTTTAGAAAAATGTTTATTTATTGGATTTATTATGTTTTTAGTGGTCTTTCTCCCTTCTTGGATGATTCAGTCGAAGAGACGACGACAAATATTTTAAAATGTGATTTCTGTTTTCCTGATGAATACTTTGAGATGATATCAAACGAAGCCAAGGACCTACTCGGCAGGCTACTTTGCTTGAAGAGCGAAGACCGAGCCAACGCCGAAGTTTCCTTGGCTTCACCGTGGTTTAAGGTACGTTTGCATGTTTAGAGTATATATATATATATATATATATATATAGACTAAAACCTTTTAAAAGGATGCGTTTAAGCAATGAATGTGTTTGAATTTTAGGTTTCTAAAGGTGCTACAATACCCTCGACGAGAATGGCAGCGTTCACGGAGCGACGAGCGCACTGTTCGAAATCACATCGAGATCATCGCAATAGTTTCTACACTTAAGTCACTCTTAGCTAATTATCAAATGCGATATATCGACTATTTTATGTGTAAATACAACAAGACGTATTTAAATTTTGTAAATCGACCTGTTACTTATTTTATTCCATTCCATGTCACAACAAACCAATTATATTTGAGAATGTATGAGTTTTAATATTTTTTTTTGCTTTTCATACTAATTTATGTGAACTGTTTAAATATTTGTAAATGATTTTTGAAACTACTTTAAATATCTTTTGTGTCAAATAATGGTAAAAAGCTTGAAGAAATAAAATCAGATATTTTTTACATGTTTGGTTCCTTATTGATTATTCCCAATAAATAAGTGCTTTCGATGTATTTTTTAATAATTAATACTGATAGAACTAATAACTTTTACCTGTCTATGAAAGAATTTTATTATTATAAAAAAATTGCTGAGAGTGATATAATTTATTAGTACAGTCAGCAATCTACACTATGAATACTTGAATTGTGAATATTTTTATTGATTTAGAGACATTTTTTAATTCTTGTCCAATTTCATTTTATAGCACGTTTTTGTCGGGTGACTACATCGTATCATAAACAAAATAATCGCATTGTTGTATATATTTTGTATTACCCGGGCGACAGCTGCAAAATTAGAGAAAATACTTTAGAAATAATATTATTTGCGATATAAAATTACGCTGTAATTTGGTGGTAGTATGAATTTTTATCCTATCACGTGACTATTTCATGATTGCAACGGTGCAGCTATAATTTTGATACCCACCGAATTCCGATGGTGGCGCTAATCGACAAACGTCATCCGTCGCAATCACTGCTGCGTCTACATAGACGCCTCGGAGACTAAAAGTAATATAGTTTCTAATTATAGGCCTATCTCAATACAAAGTTATATATCAAAAATTCTATATTTCAACAACATGGTTTTGTTCGTAATAAATCCATATCGACAAATCTGACTATGTATGCTGACTTTATCACTGAGCATCTTGAAGCCTATAGACAGGTTGATGCTATTTATACTGACTGCAAAAGCTTTTGATTATGTTGATCATGATATTTTATTAAATAAATTTTGTGCTATATGGGATTGAGAAGCAATGTCCTTAAATGGTTTCAGTCATTTTTGGTAAACAGAGTTCTTTCTGTTAGAATAAATGGTCATATTTCAGAACCTTATGTTGCATATTCTGGGGTCCCGCAAGGATCCCATTTAGGGCCCATTTTATTTATTATTTTCATTAATGATCTGTCTGAGTGTATTAAATATTCTGAAGTATTAAATTATGCGATGATGTCAAAATATTTAAGGATATTGTTTCACCACTTGATTCTTCGAAATTACAACGAGATTCGAATGTAGTTAGTAATTGGTCTTTAACTAATGGATTAAAATTAAATTTAAATGAATGTAAATATATTTCTTTCGTTAGAAATCTTAATCCAATTAATTTCCAATACAAAATATAGTCTTGAATCTGTTTCGTTGATCATAGATCTAGGGGGTTTATTTGAAAATAAGTTTAGATTTTCAGAACATGTTGAATACACTGTAAATACAGCAAACATAGTTTTAGGATTTATCTGCAGTAGTACTAAAGGTAATAGTAATAGTAATATACAAAATCTGAAAAATTTACTTTTCTCATTAGTTAGTACTATAATGCAATTTACATCGTCTACATGGTCACCACATGCGAAATATCTTACTTTAATGTTGGAACAAGTAAATCATAAATTTTTACGATTTTTAGCATTTAAATAACGTGTTTCATTTCATAAATTCGAACATGACTACAGTGCTCTTCAACAATTGTTTAACATTGCTTCGAATGAAAGTATGCGTCGTAATAAAATTAGTTTTTTCAGAAACCTATTGTCTAATCAATCTATTATGGGTGATATTTCAAATAAATTAACCATTGTTGAAAGACAACACAATGTTCGTTTTCCAGTAATTATTTCAAATCTGAATTATAAATCTACTAATGGTATAAATTCAGTCCTAGCTAGATGCATATCACTCTGGACTAAGCTTCCAAATGAATTAATTACTTGTAAAAAATATAATTTGTTTAAGATTCTATCAAAAGGGCATTTATTAAATGAATTATTTAATTAAAATCGTAATTGATTTTAAATATAATTTATTTTAAGGTAATATATCTACTATTGTATTAAACTCATATACGTCATAATTTTATAATTTGCATTTAATTTACTATTATGCTTTAATTAATGCCGACTATGTCTTATAATTTGTTGTATTAGGCCATTAGACCTGTTTTGAAATAAATAAATAAATAAATAATTACAAAATGTTAATTACACATTTGAGATGATCATGTATACTTTTCTTAGAATGCAATAATTCATTTCTTTACTTGACCATTTGTTAACTGATTTCACAATTTTCTTTAGCATAGTTTTGTATTGATTAATTACCACTCCAGCAGCTTATAAAAAATAAATAAAAATGTGATAAATAATATTTTATACATTTATTTTATTAGTACTAAATTACTTTTTTTTAATCTTTTTTACATGTAATTTATGAATTAATATGAAATAAGAACTCATACTTGCCGAAATTATACGTTTGTAAATCGTAAGTTTTAGGGAGATTTCACAACTTTTTAAGAACTGAATAAAGTAGAATTTGAAAATAAATATAATATAATTTTCAAAGAATTATTACAATTTTTAGCATATAATTTTATTACCTTTTTGACTACTTACATCAATTCTTATTAAGGTAATGTTAAACCCCATGTTACTGGTAAATACGGGGAATCACTTTTTTCATTCAGTTTTCAACTTTAAGAAAATATCTCTCTGGAAAATTGTTCTTTTTTTATTGGAACAATAACTTTCCATAGAGATATTTACTCAGAATTGAAAATGAAATGAGAAAAGTGGATCCTCGTATTTGTTGGCGACAGGTGACTTTAGCCAAAGAAGATAAAAATTAAGGTCTATCTTCTTTGCTTTAGCATCACCTTAAAAAATGTGTCTGAACTAATATATAACGAATTAAGGGATTGCGTTGGACTTTATACTTTATTGACCGCGCATATCACGAACTCGAATTCTTTATTTTACAGAAATAAGGGGCAACAAAGTTATAATTAAAAAGTGTTAGGTATATGAAATAATTACACACGAACTTATAAGAATATAAAGCGATTTATTTGTGATCCGTTCAGCATGACGGTTGCACAAAGACTAACTTCTTTATCGACGTTACATATACTAGACAAGTAAACGCGACATCTTTGATCGAAAACTGTAATTAAATTATATAGTATAGCAGAGTTTTATTGATATTCAACACCCCCCCCCCCCCTCCCGTCAATTAAAAATGTGTTTTTAAATTTAGAAGGTAATCCCCAGTCCTCCGACACAAACTTCATGCTTCGGTGATGGAAGAGGCTTGGCCAACACATCGGCGATCATCTCCTAGATTGGCAAATACTTCAATTTCAGCGGATATTCCTGGAGGGCATCTCTGATAAAGTGAAACCTTATGTCAATATATTCGAATGGAAAACCGGATTCTTTACGAACTTCCCTGTGGATTGATTATCGTTGAAAATTATAGTCTGAGCCAGGTCCTTACATCCGAGTTCTTTTAGGCAGGAGGTCAGGAAGATCCCTTCTTTGGCTGCTTCGGTCAGGCACACGTGTTCGGCCGCGGTCGATGATAGAGCTACGGCTCTTTGCTTACGTGAGCACCATAGGAAACGGCTGCTCTCGACAACACGAACGCATATCCAGATTAGGACCAGCGATCGATGATATTATTACCCCAATCAGTGTATGCGTAACCTAGTAGTCCTTTATCATCTATAGAGAATTTAAGCCTTTTGTTTATAGTTCCCTTAAGGTATCGTAACACACACTTTGCTGCTTCCCAGATCTGTTAATCAAAACATGTGTTAAGTTGGCTCAGTGCATTTACTGCGTAAGTAATATCTGGACGAGTACTGAAGGCGACATACATCAGGGCACCCAGAAGTTCTCTAAATGGGAGGGAGCTCGATTTTTCGGATCTCACAGGTGGCTCCAGCTTGATTTTATCTTCGGTCTGGTTTATCTCCATTCCGAGACAATAGTTCACTGCCCCAAGGTAGTTTACATCGAAGAATTCGGCAAGTCTTTGTTTGATGTCTTTGGTCCTCTTCAAATCTTTGGATGCGACAAAAAAATCGTCGACGTAGACCAACACGTACGTAGGATATTCTCCTTTCGTGTCGACGTACAGACACGAGACAGCGTTTGTAGCTTTAAGCCCAATGAATTCAAGTGTTTTATTCAGCTTCTCGTTCCACTGCCTGCCCGCCTGTCGGAGTCCGTATAGAGCTTTGCAGAGCTTGCACACTTTGTCTCCAGACTTAAGTGCGTCAAGCATGTCTCTCGCCTTGTTTCGGATGCCCTCATTTGACTCATTCTTGACAATGTCTTCTAAGACCTCGGTCAACATCTCTGGCACTTTCATGTAGATCGTAGTATCCACGTCTCCGTTCAGGTAAGCAGTGGTAATATCCAGCTGATGAACGCGCAGGCCGAATTTGACGGAAAGGGCCATCAACAGACGTAACGACTCCAGTCTGGCGACAGGAGCGAACGTGTCGATAAAGTCGACTCCCGGTCGTCGAGAAAATCCCTGCGCTTCGGCTCAAGGTCCCACATGGGTTGCACTTGTTTTGCAAAACGGTCCTTGATCCAATCAACTTTGAGCCAGCGGGCCTATCTACCAGCTCCCAGTTGTCATTAGTAATTAAGCATTTGATTTCCATACGAATGGCGTCTAGCCATTCCTCGCGGTCAGGACCATTTGTAGCCTCTCGTAACGGTATCTCTGAAGCACTCCATTGCGAGATTTGCGTCGTTAAATTCGTCGTCCTCAAAACTTGGTTCGATCACCCCCGGTTGGTTACGTCTATGTGTTGACTTTTCCAACCATCCGAACCCGCGGAATGGAGGCTCATCGTCGTCCGTGAGATCTTGTTAGACCTGTATATTCGAAGGATCCATAGCACTGACGTTTGTAGTAGGTTTTACAGGACCTTCGAAACAGCGAAATGGGGACTAATCATCGTCTGACATCGTTCGATCTACATCGTCCAATTTAGGCATGCTCGCCTTCTGACTGGATATTTCAACATTTGCAGTCCTTGTGGCCTTGGTCTCTTCCAAATCC
The DNA here is from genome assembly GCA_949152435.1 of Gastracanthus pulcherrimus. Lineage (NCBI taxonomy): Eukaryota > Metazoa > Arthropoda > Insecta > Hymenoptera > Pteromalidae > Gastracanthus > Gastracanthus pulcherrimus. Next base: position 6,345,209 of record OX424575.1, on the reverse strand, counting down.
AATGGAGAGAAATCTTCGTAGGAATTTTCAGACCCGAAATAGTCGAGAAACTTTACGTCCCTCGAAACGAAGACTTTCTTGTCTTCTTGTACCCACACTCGGTACGCCTTGGAGTTATCGGCATAACCTAGGAAAATTCCCTCGGTCTCATCGACTCCTTTTCGACTCCTTCGACTCCCCTCTACTCATTTTCGGTCAAATTTCCCCTTATTGGGCGTCTTGTCCGAAATGAAGGCCTTGGTGCCAAACGTACGCATGTACGATATATCAGGAATAATTCCGGTCCATCTCTGGTATGGCGTTCCAAACGTTCGCGTGCAAATTCAGGTACAAAGAGTGTGTCTTTTAATACGACAGAACCATTCGCACTGCCCGCGACCGTTAACCGAACATCGCCTTTCGGTTCCACCAGCGTGGTGGTGTTACACGCGAGATTCAAACAACTATTGACCTTCGTATAATTTACAAAAGCATCCTTACTGATGTATAGATTCGATGTGCATCCACTATCAATGCACCATAACGTTTGCACGGGATTTTTTTCTTTTTCCATATAGAAACAGTGGCTCGTCTCTGCATTATTGCTTTCTACATTGAGTTCCTTTTTCTTTTCGAAACAATCCATCTCTTCGTATCCTTTCTTTCTACAATGGCCGTATAGCCATATTTTGGTTTCAGCTTCGACGGTTTTTGCCTGTTATTCTCCGTAGAGGTACTTGCATGGTGGCGCCGCCACTGGCCCTGTTTGAGAATTTTTGCCTTCCACCGACAAACATGGCGGCACCGTCGCCTACTCGCCTTCATTATTCTTCTGTCGCCTGGCGTTGAATTCTTCCATTATATTTATTTTTAGGTTTTCAGAGTCAGGCAGTTCGTTGCGAAACTCGATGGCACAACGAAAATTGTCGAAACTGCTTGGTAAGCTGTAGAGTAGCATAATCGATAGCAGATCGCCGTTTATTTCGATCTGCATTGACTCTAGTTTGTCGTTTGTATCGAAAAACTCGACCAGGTGCTCCTTAACATCGTCACCCTTCTTCATTTTATGTTGTAGGAGGTGCTTGAGAATAGTGGCTTTTTTCAGACACTGTTTCTTGTAGTGCATCCTTTTACCTATTTTAGTTCCGAGGGACTGATGCTCAAAATCAGATCGGCTTTCACTTTACGATCCGCTGCAAGCCATTCCTTGTTCTCCTTCTCCGCCACAGTTAATTCTGCTCCGTCTCCGGCAATCTCGGACTGCTTGATTTTACCTAATACGTATGCCCACGTGTTATTTTTTACGAACAAAGCCTCAGCCTGTATCCTCCAGGAAATAACTGAATCTAATAGAGTACACTCGACGTGGGAAATTTTTGGTCGAATACATTTGAATTTTTTTGAAATACTGTAATTTCAATCGGTTTCATTGGATCGAACGCACGTTTTCGCTAAGCTCGTGGAGGATTTCAAACGCATTCGACCAGAAATTTCCCACGTCTAGTGTACATACATGAAAAAATCCATTAGGTCCGTCAGATAGAATGTCGATATATATATATATATATATATATATATATATATATATATGGTAAATTTATATATATATATATATATATATATATATATATATATATATATATATATATATGGTAAATTTATATATATATATATATATATATATATATATATATATATATATATATATATATATATATATATATATATATATATATATATATATATATATATATATATGGTAAATTTTTATATATATATATATATATATATATATATATATATATATATATATATATATATATATATATATATATATATATATATATATATATATATATATATATATATATATATATATAAACATACGTTCTTCATATAAATATACGTTCTTGCCAAGAGTTATCTTCTTCGCTCTCAGTTACAATCGCTCTTTAAAAGAATCATTCTTTGACAGAGCGATATTCATGACTCCATCTGTCACATCGCTCTTGCTAAAAATTGACCTCTCAAGAATTTTTCTTCACTCATAAACTTGAATCACGTGATTTTAAGCACGTTTATTACATTCTAATGAATAATAAATGAACTAAATAATAATAGATGAACTAAAAATAAAAAATAAATTTATGTTAATTTATCCAGCTACCAATTTTTTTTAACGTTTATTATAAGTTTATTGACAACTTCACCTCATTAGGAAAGCCAAAAAAAAATTTTCCTACTAAATAAAATTGTAGTTTGCTCATTTTTTACTAAGAAACTTGCTATTTTCGGAGAAATTTCATGGTAGTATATATGAACCAATTGACACGTTTGACATCGAATTTTGAAGAGTAAATCGAATACTATATATAGAAGAATTAAGGGACAATAGGATATCTTGGGTTTTATATACTAACCGATTATTTATTTATTATTTTTTATTTATATGGCTCCTCAATTATATTTAAATGTACATATTACAGGGGCCAACTTGAATTTAAAATTTTTCCATAATAATAATCTTATTTAGTTGTCCTTTTTTACTTACTAAAGATATGATAATTATGGATTACTATTTTTAAATTTTTTGACAATCACCCCTATATGCAGGCATTCAATAGGGAAAGTACTTTTTTGTACGTTGAATTAAGCTATTTCCTATTTATTTTAATAAATTTAACGTGTGGTTTTGTTGTGGCTTGTAATACTGCGTGTACCATAAACTTCAAATCTTTAGTGAAGTCCACTGGTTCAAGGTAGAAGTTGTATAAAATATGGGCTATCATAGATTTGAGCTCATTAATAGCAAGCTTTTGACCTAGAAAATGTTTTATTTTTAAAATTATATAGAAAATGTTTTTCCTTTGTATGATTTTTAATATTTACCAATACAATTTCGAGGGCCTGCGCTGAAGGTCAGGTCAGCAAACGGGTGACGCTTTTTCACTTCTTCCGACAAAAATCTGTCAGGATCGAATTTATCTGGATCTGGCCAAATGTTTGGATCTCTATGAATATCGTATATGGGAACTGCAATATCTGATCCAGCAGGAACAAGATGATTTTCTATAAAGATTATAATAATTGGTTATTAGAATAGAAACTGGATAATAGTAGCATCAAAAATAATTCTTAGTGGTGACTCTTGAAACTGCGAGAAAAAACTCTAAATAAGCTTTTTAATATCAAGAGCGCCAAAAATAATCGCTGCTGGCGATGTAGTAATTTCTGTCTGAATATTGTATTGTATTTTTTTATTTTAAAGTTCATAATAATAACTTACTTAATTGTATGTCCTTAGTTATCGACCGTACAATGCTCGGACCAGTTGGAAATAGTCGCAATGCTTCTTTGACACATCGCTCGATGTAATGAAGTTGTTGAATTTCTGTCATCGTTATTTTACTCCCAGATTTATCTAGTACTCTAAATGCTTCAGCTCTGGCTAATTCCTAAAGTATAATAAAACCAAACATTTCATTTAATCATTACAAACATTTTGCTATTATTGTTTATGTTTATATAAATCAATTTACTTGCACTTCCTTATTCTCAGCTAGAAGCATTAAAGTATACACCACCCCCCATCCGGTTGTGTCATAACCCTATACAATCATTAATTGATTTAGTTTATGCATAAGAAGAGAAACTGAAATTAGTTAAGAGACATTTACTGCAGCTATAATCGTATTCACTTCCTCAAAGACTCCTGTCGCATCTATCAAACCCTCCTTTTCAGCTAATAATAAAATGTCAAGTATAGATAATCTCTTTCGACGTCCTAAAATACTTAATTAATTTCATTATTCAATGGAAGTTTGTATGTTTGATCGAAGCAAGCTATATCACTATTACCTCCTGCAATATTCTCTGAGTCATCTTTATCATCAACGAAATCTCTAAAGGATTCGTATTTTATATTCTCGTGATACTCGCGTCGCTTGTTTATCATCTAATTATAAAACACACATAAATCAATAGACTTAATTCATTAGTATATAGAATACGATTGAGTCGAATGAAAGTAATCGTACTCTAAGTTCAGTTTATAATATTTGTATTGGATAGTCAGATGTCACGCACTGTTAATTTGCGCAATGTTAAATCCTCGCCATCGGTCGATGGCTCTATTAGCTCTTCAATCTGATAGACAAGCGTATCGGATGGCCTGACATTAAGGGCAACGCACAAACTTTTCCCGTGTACTCGATTCCACGTGAAAAATTCCATGCAATCGTGGTATTGACCAATGAGAGGGTAGCCCCAGCGGTCGGTGCGACTTTTATTACTTCGCGCGCACGACGACTCAGTTCCCAGCAATTGCCAAACTAAGCTTCTAATTGGTCAATACCGAGCACACGGGATTATAGAAACAGTAATAACAATAATAATTATGGCACCGTATACACCGTAAAAAATCATTGTGGAATTTTACTACTCGTTTTGTAATTTTACGACTGTGAGTGACGTAAAAACACCATTGGAATTGTATTATTACCAAAATTGGTAAATTTACAATTTATTTAAAAGTGTTTCGAAATTTCTAATTGTCTGCATAGCCAGACTAAAATGGCTAAAAGGCAATGAATTTGTGAAGTGTAGTAAAAAAATTTCAATTCTCTCGCGTATGAAACCAGAAACATGTTCAAGTAGTTGTAATAAAAAAATACTAAACGTATACATTACTAAGATGAAGCCGTATATTATTGTTAATATTTATACATTTCTAGACTTTCTGGAATTTTTTTAATCATGCCAAACAAATTTTATTTTTTTACCACTTATCGTTTTGTAGCTGGATTGTTTTTGTAACTGATATAAAATTTAAGAAAAGTTTTGACATAAGTATTATTAAAAATGTACGTAAAATTTCTATTCTTAACCTTAATTTCACCATGTTCATTGAAATTTTACTATTCGGGTGGTAAAATTACTACTTCGGTAATGAACTCCTAATCCCTCTACTCTTAAAATTACTACCCTCCATATGGTAATTTTATTTCCGTACGGTAATTTTACTACCCTATGGTAATTTTAGTATTGTTTCGGAAAATTTACTACTTTGAAAATAGGTCGGTTTGTTACCTACTTCCGATGTGGTAATTTTACTACTCATTTTTTTTACAGTGTAGAAATAGTGCACAGGTGGATTCGTCCTGACTTATATAATAGCGCGTGAAATCTGACTATAATTAAAGCATTGAGAAAGTTTTAAAATTGTTCTATAATTCTTAAGTTAATAACATAATAAACCTTATTTGTATAGCTGCGGATCCTACTGATTGCAACTTCCTGTCTACGTCCAACTTCCATAAACTTCATCATCCAGTCTTGTATATATGGCCGAAACATTCTATGATTATAATAGGACATTATACATTTTTTTGACAATTTTTTGTACTATGCATTTTTAATATACATTTCATTTACCTGTACGCAGTATTTCCGAGAAACTCTTCGACAGATTCCCTGTATTCTGCTTCCTCTGTCAAGTTATTGAAACCTATGCCCATCGTTGATTCTATTGAAAAAAATGTTAAAGGTATTCTTTGTCTAAGTTATGATGGATCAAGTCAGCAAACTCAAATGTGGCACTTTTGCCATAAGAAATACATCAAAATACATGTATTTCCACAGCAATGGAGGCCACTTTTGGTTACGCCTGGATCAAGTACACACCCACACACACACATACACACATACGCATGCACGCACGCACGCACGCACGCATGCACACACACGCACGCACGCACACACATACACACACACACATATACACTACACAGACACACACATATATATTATTCCGCGGGAAAAATGAAACAACTGGGTCGAAAAAGTGGTAAAAATTATTTGGAGCGACACATTTACCAGACCAATTTTTTTCGGTTCTTGCTCTAGGTTCATTTTTCGCTTTTTTTTAAAGAAAACACCGTTTTATCGAAATACTCGAAATTCCTGCCAATGCAGTGTTTTGATGGGTAATTGCAATCAACGGTTTGTTCAAGGAATATAGTTTTTCAAGCAAATACTAAAATTCTAACATAAAACCAGTTTTAATTCTCTTAAATTGGTAAAATATAAGGCTTAAACGCGTAAAATACTAATTTTGTATAATATTGAAAAATCAAATTATACTTAAATCATTACTCGTTCTTTTCATATAAAATGTGATTTGTTGCACGTTTTTTGTAGTTTATTATTTACTCTGTTTATGCATAAAGGAGAGTAATTAGTTATTAAGTTAAGATTTTAAGTTAGTTATACGAAGAATAATTTTAGTAAATCAAATAACATTTTGTAAATTTTGCATTTTTTCCCTATGGACTGTTAATATTCTATCTACTTTTTAAAAATTGTTGAGTTCATTTTTTGTAAGTTTATTTGTAGTTTTTTTTCGCATATAATTGAAAAGTCATTAAATTTTTCATAATACAACTGCTTATAGTTTACAGAGAAAAACTACTCGTAAAAGCAGTGCTCACGGTAATAATTAAATTAGCGTCTTGTCGACACTTCTCCGCACATAATATCTTTTAATTAAGAGGCACTGTAGCTTCATGGTGTACTTTTGTAATTCAGTAACAATGTATATTTAGTTATAACATATAGTTGCCGACAATGCGCGACTTTTCGTTTATCAAAGTGTATTGTGCCACAGAGATGACGCTACTGTTTTCCAATACCGATCGAGCAGACATCTATGTTGTTCATATAATGTTTCAAGTGTATTGTTATTAACAGAATTTTTAAAACTAACAAAATTTGTATGCTGCTATAGCATTTCGTAGATCGTAAAATAGTATAATACAAAGATACCTTTGACTTTTGCTGATAAACACTTATTTATAACTATGAGTATAAAAAGAGAACAAGTTCGAATTAATCGGGAAAGAGAAAAGATTATAAAAGATAAAAGGTTACAATACGCCCGTGAATATCTTCTTAAAAAAGTACGTATTTCCCTTGAAATTTCCGTTGGCAGGAAAGAAAATACAATTCGATGAGTACTAATAAGAAACGTGTATTTCACGAAGTCCGATGATAAACCGAGTAACTTTGCGAAGCCGAATTGAAAAACGCGTATCTCGGGCGTGTCATTTTAAAACCGCGTAAGTATCTATTTTCTTGTCGCAAATTATTCATAACGTTAATTGCTATTGTTGTACAATTAAGATCTTTTAAGGCAAAATGTTATAATTACACTTTCTTATTACTTTAGTAATCAAATTGGTTTGCTATCTAAAAACATTAAAATTGAAAGTGTATTTTAAACGTAAAGTGTAGCATTTAGGTGTAACCTCAAAATAGATACGCTGTTTTGAATCGGCACCCGCGTGATATACGTTTTCTAATTCGACTTAAAAATTATACGCGATTTCTTAATCAGACCTCGTGAGATACACGTTTCTTATTACTATCCATCCACATAATTTTCATAGACTTTTTTTTATTTTTAATATAGAAATGTCAGTTAGTGTTAAATACGTTGATAAATCAGAGCTACCTACTTCTATTGAAATTATTGAAAACGTAAATGAACTACAGTCACCTATTATTGAGTTAACAAGAAATACAAGATTACGATCCGCTCGTCAATGTAATCATAAATAATCGTAAGAATTTCCCTTAGAATTTCCGTTGACAAAGAAAGAAAACATTATTTTCATAGACTTAATTTTTATTTTTTTTTATAGTGAAATGTCAGTTAATATTGAATGTGTTGATAAATCAGAGTTATATTCTATTAAAAATATTAAGCACTTAAATAAACTACAGTCGCCTACTATTGAGCTAACCTCTGATAATTTTAGAAATGAAATTAAAACTTTAACCAGTGATTTGACTGATATGGTTGATATTGTTGAAAGCGTAAATAAATCCAAATAACACAAGTGGATTCATCGACTATGGCGAACGATAAAGAGCATTCGAATTATCACGTTAACACAATTTGCGATAGATGTAAGAAAATATACTAGAATGCGAGAAATGAAATTGCGCAGAACAATTAATAACTTACTAAAGAAATTAGCACAAGAGCAAAATTTAAGAAATAAATTGCAAAGTAAATACAATATACTGTTAAAAACACAACAGAAATATAAGAGTTCTACATCAACACATAAAGTTTTATTACAATGATTAGATTATGGCCGATTAGTACTGAATGAAATAAAAAACAATCAATCTGAGAGTAAAAGTAGACAAGAAAGAAACAACATTGCTCAACTGATTTCAAAATCGATTACAAAATAGTGAATCAAAAACACGAAGGTTTTGTGATTTGAAACAAGGCGTTATACGTTTTTATCAACAAGATGCTAATTATATACCATCACCTGGATCTCGTGAGTTTATAACGCAAAATAAAAGAAAAATGAGAAAACGTTATTTGACTTATACGATTGAAAATTTATATAAAAAATACTGTGGCATGAGTGAAAAAATTTCTCAAACAGTTTTTTATCGTTTGAGATGCCTATGTAAACAGCACTCCAATTTTCAGCTTTTATTATATAAATTGCGGTACTTGAAAATCGAAAAATTTAATAATACTGAGACCCGTATAAAATTTGCTTACTGCGATAAAGTTACTAAAGAGTGTATGTTTCGAGAGTGCAGTAATTGTAAGAATAAAAATATAACGTACACCGGAGATCCATACGAGGTTACTTCGTATCATCAGTGGATAACGGAAAAAATTAGCAGACCAGGAGCTATATTATAACCTGTTCATATAGTAACACATCAATTACAGATTATTACAAACATTAAAGAAAATTTAAAAAAAAAATGAAAACTTTCTTGTAACAGATTTTTCCCAAAATTGCATTTTAAAGTACAACAATGAAATCTAAAGCATTCATTTTGGAGCTTCGAATAAGCAAGCCTCTCTTCAGATAGGTACACTATATTACAAAAATGATCAAGATAAACTTGAATGCGTTTCATTTTCTTCTATTTCCGACTGTTTATGAGATGATACAGCTGCAGCTTGGGCTCTTTTACAGCCGATTTTCGACTTAATAAGGAAGTATGTGCCGCAGGTAGAAACCATTCATTTCCAATCAGATGGTCCAAGTACCCAATATAAAAATCAGACGAATTTCTTTTTATTGAATTGTTTTTGCAATAAACTTAAGTTAAAAAGTTATACTGGCGCAGGCCACGGAAAGAGTGCTGCGGATGCAGTCGGTGGCTCGATTAAATCCTTATGCTATAGAACAGTAGTGCTTGGCAAAGATTTGACTTGTGCTAAAGAAATGATAGATCTTTTTAACGAAAATGATTGTAAGATAAAAGTATATTTAGTATTAGAAGCCGAAATAGAATAGATTGACAAACTGGTACCTTCAAAACTAACACCCGTTAGACAAATAACATTAGTACATCAAGTTTTGTGGACAGATACAAAAAATATACACTATTCTTTAGATATTTGTAATGCAGTCATTGCATTTCCACCGTTTTTTGTGTACATTATGGTCTAATTAACAGTACTGTACATTATTCGAGTATAGATAATTCTAATCTAGTTGACAGTACTGCACATTGTTCGAATAAAGGTAATGAAAAAAATCAAGAAACTAAAATGTATAATTTAAACAGCTTCATCAAAGATGATTGGATTGTAGTAATTTATAACAAGATATGGTATCCTGGACGCGTTTTAGAAACTAAAAATAATGAATTAATCACGAAATTTATGGCTCAAGAAAACAAAAATTTTACGTGGCCAGAGCTTGATGATATTCAAACCGTCAAGTTTTATGTAAAGTTGAAGATCCACGTAAATGTGGCCAAATTAAACAGAAGCAAAACCTTACTTTTACATTCACCGAAACAGTATACAAATAACTTAATAATGCTTCTAAAATATGTAAAATTTATAAAATTTAAATTCAGTTATGTTTATTGAATATTTATTGAATTATTGAGTAATCGTCCTTTTTATTGAATTATTTATATATTTATATATGATGTTTATATTGTATAATTAAATTTATAACATTGTTGCATTTTAATTATTTTGATTATTATTTTTTAAAAAAACAACAATCCTTGACCTAAAACTCTAATCAAAACAAGCAACGATTCCACTTTATATTAAAAAAGTGAGTTCAGATTTAAGTATCAATTCAAATAATTTGATTTTTTAAATTTGCACAAAATTAGTATTTTACACGGTTAAGCCTTATATTTTAGCAATGTAACTCAATTAAAACCCGTTTTATGTTAAAATTTTAATAGTTTATTGAAAAACTATATTTCTTTAGTAAAAAGTTGATTGCAATTACTCATAAAACACTGTATTGGCAGGAATTTTGATTATTTCAATAAAGCAGAGTTTTCTTTAAAATAAAACGAAAAATGCATTTCAAATCTTTAACGATTCAAATCTAATACGACCGCCAAAAAAGTTTGCATCCCGTTTTTCCGTGTTCACGATTTTTTTCATGTTCGAAATGATCTAAAGAACCGAAAAAAATTGGTCTGGTAAGTGTGCCCTTCCAAATAATTTTAACAGCTTTTTGAACCCAGTTGTTTAATTTTTCCCGCGGAATTGCTCATATATATATATATATTGAATAAACCGATGCCCCTTATAAAGACTAACACATTTCACATTTCTCAAAATTATCTACTTCTTGTCAGGAATCTCCTCCAAAGATTAGCTATTTTCAGAATTTGAGACAAGAACTATAAATTTCTCAGAGGATCTAAGACAGTGTTAGTATTAATTAGAAAATCTTAAAAGTGCAAATTTTTAGTAAGAGGCCTCTGACAAAAACTATATAGGTGTTTTTGAGAAATCTGAAATGCGTTAGTCTTCGCACGGAGCGTCAAATAGAGTTTAAAATTTTGGCTTCGAACAACTTTAAACTTAAGGGTTTAAAAAAACGTGAAAAAGCCAGAGTTTCAGAAAAAGAATTAAATCATGAAATCAGTATACAATTTACCAAAAATAATGGCCATAGTGAGTTTCGAAAATATGTGTATGAGATTTTGAACAGACTCATCTCCTTGAACTTTTAAAAAGTCAATAAACTTTTCTGTCTGCTCTATTGAGATTTCCATATACGTTTTTAAAATATTTTGATGAAAAGCTGGTGTTACAACTTTCCGCCGCTGCCGCCATTGGTTACCTGTGAGCATAAAAGATTTATAAAAATTTGTTTAAGTGTCCGTAATCACTGTAAATGTATGATATCAAAATTACTTACCATTGCTGGCAATAAGACCGCTTTTTGCCAAAACTTCGAAATGTTTATACATGTACCCCTTGTTGATGTTTACTTTATCCGAAAGTAAGATCTAAGATTTAAAATATTTTTATTTAAAAAACCTTTATTTAAACTGCATATATATATATATATATATATATATATATATATATATATATATATATATATATATATATATATATATATATATACATATATATATATCTCCCTATACAATATACTTGTTAGCAACCTTGACCGCCCCTCATTGTTGTCTCAGACCCTCCTCAAAGTAACGTTAAATTATATTTCCAAACGCTAATTTCTGTATACATTTTTACACCTCTACCCCTCCAAAATCCTCTTAATCTTCTCCCTCTCGACTCCTCTCGGTTGCCCCTCAATGCCCTTCAATGTTATTTAGCCTTACTATATATTGTATAATGGACCAATTATTATGTATTATAACATAGCTAAACTGAATGTTATTCATGTGAGTAATAGTATATGTTAAAAGTATGTAGAAAGTAAAAGTTTTAAGTTCAGAAATTAAAACTTGATTCAATATAATAAAAAGTAATTCCATGAATATAAAGCTATCACATAAAACTTTTAATTTACTTATCTAAAAGTACCAACAAAAATTATATAATATGCCTTTTTCTGATTTATAAGAAAACCCTGTAATTTTGCGAATATCCAGAATGATCGTTGATTGAAAAACAATTTTAAAAACACTGTACCATCCACTTAGTATTAACTGAAATTTATTATGTACAAAATCACAATAACGTACTGGCGACGTACTTAAATAAATATGAATAAATAATTATAGTTGAGGTTACTAATCGTAAGTGCCATATGAAAGTAGCAGACTAAAATATACTTTTAAGGTACATGTGCAATGCAGTGTATTGCAGTTTCCTAAAGTAGAGAGCGAAATAGATACGTATATATAGATAGTGGAGCAATAATTCAAAACTTAAAGACAAAAAATTACATTGATTCAACTGGTAATTTTTGTTCTTAAGATTTGATAATGCACTATTTTATCAATTAATAATATATATTCGATGACATTTCCATAGAGTATAGTCGATATAGAGACATGAGCTCAATATATTGAATATTGAATTGAATTCAATATATTGAACTCATGTCTCTATATCGACTATACACTGTGGTAATTTCAAGCAATATCTATCATTAATTGATAAAATGATGCATCATTAAATCTTAAGTGGATGCCGGTTACCGACATTCCAGTTTTTCGTTTTATTCAATGAATAAATAAGATTTTCAATTTTCGCGAACGCACGTACAATCCCTTTCATCACTAAAAATGTGCGAACGTTCGTAAAATTCTATGAATGTAAAAATTGACTGTGTAAAACGAAAAGTCAATTGTTTTCAATCGTCGATCGTTCTGGATATTCGCAAAATTACAGGGTTCTTTTAAAAATTAAGAAAAGGCATATTATAAAATCTTTTTTTGTACTTTTAGATAAGCAAATTAAAAGTTGTATGTGATATTAAGTAGCATACAAGTATGTGGATACTTTGTGAATGTTATATTTCAGGTCCATTGGTGGTTCATGAAAATAATAGACTACGGTTGCAGTGGTTATTTATGACAACATCGGCTTCGTGGATTTAAACATATGTAAGTGCAGTAATTGTGCGTATAAAGCTGTGAAATACGTGGTCTCAGCAACTGGTAATGGTGACTACGGTGATGATACAAACATGATCACGGCGGATATAAGATTATGATAGCTGCGGCCATATAAACACCATTGTTACTAACCATTAACAGCTGGCCATTAAAATAATAATATAATAATACCAGTTTAAGTGATAGTGTTTAGTGAGTGATTAAGTACGATATAATATATACTATGTAGTATTGAATAATTGCACGACAATACATAAAGTATATTTGCATTGAATAAGTTAGATGGTTTTGTGGACTGAATACGAACATATATATATATATATATATATATATATATATATATATATATATATATATATATATATATATATATATATATATATATATATATATATATATATATATATATATATACTGGAAGCAGAAGTTATGCATGTAAATTAAAAACATTGAATTTCGAGTAAAAGTAATGTAAAAGAAATGTATATTTAATATATATATACATTAAATTTAATGCACATTTTGTCAGAAAAGATGGTACTATACCTAAAAAGAAGTTATAATAACAAGATATAAAAGATATAAAAGTATATAAATGTAAAAAAATACGTAATAGTCTTGTAACGAGGCATGCCAATACGCATTAAGCAATTGCAATGACTATGGTACATACAAATACATAATAACAACTCAACAACATTGTTGAAATAACAATTATACTGTATATATTGTAGTACAATATCATAACTAATAATAATTGATACTTATCAATTTTCAACAATCACTCAGTTTCGTATTCAGTCCATAAAGCCATCTAACGTATTCAATGCTAATATGCTTTATACATTGTGTATATATATATATATAATTTTAATTGCTAAATTTATTCTAATATATATATATATATATATTAGAATAAATTTAGCAATTAAAATTTCTCCCTTCCAATAGATGTCTGCAGAAATATATTCTATTTCAGTATTCTAAATTAGTCAATACGTAAAATATGTAAACCTCTTTTTAAATACCTTTACATCATCTGGATCACGGATTATGATCATGGCAGAAGTAACAAGCCATAATTTTGTAATTGGATAGTATTTATTCGTAATTTCACGTACAACAGTCCATAAATCCTCTAAAATAATTAGAAATGGCGTTACTTAGTATTCTATTTACCATTTACAGATAGAAACTGCATCTTTAGTAATTATAAAATTTGTCTGATAAAGCAGCCGAAGATATTATTTTAATTATCACAAAAGTATAATATTAAAAATAATACTAAATTTACCAATATTACAATTGAGCGTTAGCAAATTTCCTAGGATGGGAAGAGGCGGTGGGCCAGGTATTTTATTAATTAGCTTTCCGGATCTACTGTATCTAATAGAAATATGAAAAAACACCAAGCACATTAGTATAATTAACAGGTAAATCCACATGATTAGTCACTATTTTCCTCGTACTTCTATAAACCGAAAATAAAATTAATTTTGAAAGTTTCACTAACTTAAACCGAGCGTTCGACTCATGAGCAGTCTAACGAGTGATATACCTCATGTGATTTCTTTGATTATATATCAATATATTCCCACTCGAAATTCAAGATATAAGCAATTAACTAATTATTCATATTATCGCTATTCAGTTGATGCAAAAAAGATACCTACAAAAAAGTGTTCACAGCATTAAAATGCAATTTTACTTCAATTTATAGAGGTGTTTTCGCTGAATTATACAAGGACAGTTTTCTTTGGTCGTATATAGGAATTTACACATTAGATTTATTTTTAAATATGATTGGCATATTATGTTCCATTTCTCTAAGCCAATACCAGGTCTCCCTGTTTGATGAGGAAATCGACTTTCCATCAACATTATTAAAAATACAGTTCATATTTAAGTAGGTAAAAATGCAAAAATAAAAGAATATTTTTGGAGATTTTATTAAAATAATATATATATAAAATGTATTTTTAAATTTTAATAAATATATATATGTATATATGGAAAGATTATTTCGATAAGTTATTAAACGTGCATGAAAACTCCGAGGAAATGGGAGACGAAATCCACCCTGCTGAACTCCATATGGACGAAACGACCTACAAAGAAGTAGAGGCCGCGATCAAAAAGCTAAAAAACAATAAGGCCGCAGGAAACGATTCTATACCAGCTGAACTACTTAAATATGGAGGCACCGCGCTTACATCTAAAATTTTTTATCTAGTATGTGCTATTTGGAGGAATGAAACAATACCAGAAAATTGGAAAGAATCCATCATCATACCGATCTTTAAAACGGGAGATAAAACAGACTGCAATAACTACCGGGGAATCTCACTTTTAGCTACCTGCTACAAAGTTCTGTCAAACGTAATACAGGCCAAACTCACACCATTCGCGGAATATATAATAGGAGATTATCAGTGTGGATTCCGGCGCAACAGGTCAACGAGCGATCAAATGTTTACCATAAGACAATTATTAGAGAAAAAGTGGGAATATTGCGAAACTATACACCAGCTATTTGTGGACTTTAAGAAAGCGTACGACTCTGTCAAACGAAGCAAAATGTATGAAATCCTAGTGCTCCTTGGCGTACCAAAAAAACTCGTAAAGTTAATTCAAATATGTCTCAACGGAAGCACTGGAAAGGTCCGAGTAGGCGGTAATGTATCCGAATCGTTCATGATACGCGACGGTTTGAAGCAAGGTGACGGGCTTTCAACGGTACTCTTTAACCTGACGCTAGAGCATGTTGTTAGAAAAATGCAGGCTAGCGAGCTAGGCTCAACACTCAACGGAACAACGCAGATTTTAGGCTATGCGGATGACTTGGATATAGTGGGAGATAACGGTGAAACGGTGGCGAGAAATGCGGAAATCCTTATAAACGCGGCTAAAGACACGGGGTTAGAAGTGAGCGAATCGAAAACGAAATATATGATCATGGAGAAACTGGGCATTCGCGAAGCAGAGGGGGATCTCAGAGTCGGAAATTTCATTTTTGAAAAGGTTAGCGAATTCAGATATTTAGGTACAACTATAAATGATCGAAACGAAATTAAAGCCGAGATTAATAAGAGACTTCATTCGGGTAATGCCTGCTTCTACGCTGTGAACGGATTACTTAAGTCAAAGCTACTGTCGAAAAATGTCAAAATAAGGATATATAGGACTATAATAATGCCGGTAATCTTGTATGGGTGCGAAACCTGGGCGCTCACTAAAGCGGAAGAAAATCGTTTTAGGGTATTTGAAAATAAGGTTCTGAGGAAAATATACGGGCCAAAGAAAGATGAGGAAACTGGGGAGTGGAGGAAACTGCACAATGACGAGCTACATAATTGGTACGCGTCACCAAATATTAACAGAATAATAAAATCACGGAGACTAAGATGGGCAGGGCACGTGGCAAGAATGGGCGATGATCGTACAGCAGTGCGCATAATGAAAGGAAAACCGAAAGCAACGCGACCTCTTGGTAGACCTAGACGCAGATGGGAGGATAACGTAAAATCAGACGTAACTGAAATTGGGCGGGAAGGCGCGAAATGGATGGGGTTGGCACAAAATAGGGAAACGTGGAAGGCTTGCGTAGATAAGGCGATGAACTTTCGAGTTCAAAATGCCACTTAAAAAAAAAAAAAATATATGTATATATAATTTTAATATATATAATTTTAATAATTATTTTAGTGGCATCAATAAATTCCATCCCTCTAAAAAATATCCCTTACTAGATATATATATATACATATACATTTTCGTTAGAAACAGTGTACACTACAGACTTACTTTCATCAATAAAACAGTGAAAAAATCGCTGCCAATTCATTAGCACTTAGCTTCTTCATACTTTGTTGATCATTCCGATATGAAATTGTGCTAATATGAATGTGATCTTTCTTTGTGTGTATTTATTGGAAAAGTCGTCGATGTAGTTCGACGGTACTAGGACGGTGCAAGGAGCTTGGGCAAGATGAGGGGGAGGGGGGGGAGGGACGTTTTGCGAGCGCTCAGCTCTACACAAAAGGTCTTCCTACAAAAAGTCCTGACAGAAGTCCTTACAATTTGAGCAAAGAGCTCGGCCAAGAGATACTAAAAAGCCACGGGTCTGTAATTTTCAGCAGGATTCATGCGGTTTTATTCCAGTTATTGTGAGCCATAGAAAATCGATTTTTTTTACAAAATAAATTTTTAAACTGTTTGACATAAAGATGACATTTTCCTGTATAACGAGAGAGGAGAATAAGGTTATACATAATTTAGGGTCCGAAAAGATTATACTCTTTCGAATGCACTTACACTGAAAGGCATAATATTATTTCTAACGTACCAAAAAACCGGAAAAACTAAAATCCAACTGTTGGAAAATACACACACGCATCACATGCATACGCACATACACACACACCCACTCACACATTCATACGAACATTTTTTTTAAAATAGTTTATTTTGATTGCAAATGTACCAAAGCGTATTTCTAACATGTTTTTTTGAAAACGATTTTCTTGACTATACAAAGATTTATCTTGGAAGAAGCAGAAGTGCTTATACATCGTAATTTTTTGTACATTTTCACATTATACGTTACTAATGAGACACAAATAAGTTAAGCTTATCGTTTCAAGTTATCCTTCAAAATTGATGAATTATTGCGTCATTTTCCCCAGCTTCCGTCCTACATTTCAGGAAAACTTTTAGAATAATCGAGCAAAAAGTCTCTACAAATAAAGTAAATATTCATAGTAATCATAAGATTCATAATTTTCGTATCTCATCTGCCACTATATATCCACTTAATAATTAATTAAAATATGAATTATGCAGCTGTATATTAATAACTAAGAACGATTTTTGTACATGTTTGTATTTTGAATTTCGGGTGGGAATTCGCCGTTATATAGTCGTAGATGCCTGGTGAGGACTTCCACGCATCACACTGCTCTTCACTCGACAGTTTACTTATTTTGTGTGCTTTTCGAAATACAGAATTGACAGTGATTATTAGTTTATAGAAGTGCGCGAAAACCATAAGAGATTAATGATGTTGATACACTTGTTAATTATTACTACTTACCGAAACGAACTACAGAAAAAACTACATACAGTACTACACGCTATTCTGCAGATGATACTACATAAAAAACTACAGCCTGGCTGTAGTAATTTCGTACTACATAAAAAACTACAGCTTGACTGTAGTAATTTCGTACTACAGAAAAAACTACAGTATGAAAATAGGAAAAAACTACACAGCATACTACACGTCTTACAACACATTCTACTACAGAAAAAAAACTACAGTATTTTTAAGTAATCAACCATACTGTTTTACAGGATATAGGCGTTATACAAAAAATGTTTTACGATATTTATATAATGTTTCTGGTTTTCTAAATAATGCTTTTTCTTTCATGTTATAATTTTTATTCTCTTACCAAGAGTTTTTCATGCTACATTGAGATTTCTACGATATTCAGCTATTTTCTTTTTTTCATTATCTCTTTGAATCAAACGTTTGTATAATTAATTGTATATATTGACTTGATTGACTGATTGCATAAATTTAATCTCAGAAATTTATTGGCTAAGTACAGCCACTTGAAGTGAATAAAACCGAACAGACATTCACATTCGTATGTACTCTAAGTTTCGAGTCTTTCGAGTATAAAAATTAAAAAAAAATACATTTATCTTTCATTTTTTTTCTGCGTGAGACGCAATTTACAAACACGTGAAAAATACATTTTTTCGATTTTTTCCTACGAGAGACGGATTACATAGAAACATGAATAATACAAAAATTTTGAAAAATAAAAAGGTAACTTTTTACAAATTCATGGCCTGTATGTTTTTTCAGCTCATGAGATCTTATATTGAGATTATGTGTTTTTTTTAAATTTTTTTATCGCTTTTTCTATCTCGAGAATGGCGCGGTCATTTTTTACCAAACAGATCTCATTTTTTTATTTTTTAATGAAGCTTCAAAATGCAATAGAAATTTCAAGATTCATCGACTTGTTTTGGTCTTATAACGATTTTTCGATTTTTCGCTATTTGAGTTTTACGTTTTCAGATTTTTTGGTATCTTAGAAAGAAGGTAGGTGCGGGTAATGTGGCCATGCATGTAATGTGGCCATCTACACGAGATCTCGCTGTATGCTATATTCTGGAGCGCCGTAACTCCTACAGTAAATGTTTTGTGACAATAGATGTTGAGAGTCGCTATGATCCCGCTGCTAGCGCCCTCTAAATTATAAGATACGGTCATGTTTACGCGCTAAAGCATCAAATCTCTGATTTATTAGCAGTGCATGCATGTAAAGAAACCACTTTTGTCAGCGTAATATCAGCGAAAAAAAATAATTCGACACATAGAATTGTATATTTTTATACGTACTTTAAGATGAATGTGCCAGTTTTTGCCGTGGAGTTTATTTTCGATGCGAGAATTGCAACTCTCGTTGCCGTTTCTCGATTGGTAAAGTGGCCATACGAATGCATTGCAAGTCAAAAGGCAATCGACGCCGATAAAAACGGCGGTTTCTTCTTTAAAATTCCTAGGCCTACTAATCCCAAAATATCGACATCAAGGCATAAGCTACGGCACTATGCAGTTAAATAACTCATAAAGGAAGTTTCTGCTAGGTTAGTCTTGATTTTGTGAAGCACTTACTATACGACTTTACTATAAGAACTGATAGACGACCCAACACTGTTGGTAAAGTCGCCTATTATTAACTACTTAGAACTTCTTTAAGGTGATGCTAAACCCCCCTGTTACTGACAAATACGGGGAAGCACTTTTTTCATTTAATATTCAATGTTGAGAAATTATCTCTCTTTAAGGTTGCTGTTTTTGATTGAGACAACATTTCAGAGAGATATTTACTAAAAATTAAAAATTCAATGGAAATAGTGCGACCTCGTAATTATCGGCGACGGGTGGCTTTAGGATCACTTTAATTAAAATTCAGAGAAACGTTTTTTTGCGTAAAAAAAGCATAAAAAAAGGAAAGCTTCCTCTTTGGAAATGAAAAATTTCTAATTAATTTTAAGAATAAATAACAAACCAAATGAGCCTATAACAGTACCTTTATGCTGACGTGAAAAACTATAAGACCGATGCCCACGATACAAAGACAATCGGCCCCCTAAGTACAACCTATAAAACTTATGCCATCCCTGGTAGAAAATTATCTAGTTTTATCGAGGCCCTCGATTATTTCCTTGGCAAACTAGATAGATCTACATAGTTCTAGATTAATTTTCTACCAGGGATCGTTTAGAGCATCAAGAAACATGAATTAAAAAAAAATCAGCAACCTAGAGTGAAGGGAACTTCAGATATTAAAGATCAAAGTTTTCAACTCCGAAAAGACAGAAAACAACAAAAAACCATAAAACAGCCACTTGGCACAATTTTCAGCAATCAAATAAGGACTCAAATGAAAGATTTCAACGAAAGCTATCATTTGAAAGTAACTCCAAATGGAGGCTGCTGCATTTTCACCCTTTTACAGGGAGTTCACGGTTTAGAAAAAAAACTACGCCTAAGGATTTTGGTCAAATATGGTGCGTTGGCACGATTTTTTGTCACGAACGAAGTGGCAAATGAAAGCTGACGAAAAAAGCTACCGATTTGAGCCATTGCCCTTTGGGGGTCGTGCTCTCTTCGTAGTATTTTCAGACTATTCTTTAAAAATATTTCTTCAAAATATTTCTTTAAATACCATAATCAACCCTTAAATCGTCCATATTAAATTTGCCCACGTCG
The DNA here is from genome assembly GCA_949152435.1 of Gastracanthus pulcherrimus. Taxonomy (NCBI): domain Eukaryota; kingdom Metazoa; phylum Arthropoda; class Insecta; order Hymenoptera; family Pteromalidae; genus Gastracanthus; species Gastracanthus pulcherrimus. The sequence goes on along the minus strand of OX424575.1, from coordinate 6,324,532 downwards.
CACACTTTTCAGCAATCGAATGAGGACTCAAATGAAATTTCAACGAAATCTATAATATTAAAATGACTCCAAATGGGGAATGCTGCATTCTTAACTTTTTATGGGGGTTAACGGATTAGAAAAAACTACTCTTAAGGACTTTGCTTAAGGGGGCAGGCCTGGGTTAAACCCAAAAAAAGACTTTCTTCTACAAGTCCAGAAAACTTTTCATGTTTTAAAGCAATCATTCTGAAAAATTTGATGCTATCAAAGCACAATATTGTCTTAAATTTTACCGTTGTAAAACCTCAGAATCTTGACCCAACACATCACGATAAATCGCTGTTTTCAATACCATATTTATTAAAGGAACTTTGATCCTCACACGATTCAAGGTGACATTGTGAACGAAATTTCTTTTTTCGACGGTTATTCGATTCCTTTTGACATGTATTACAAAAGAAGCGGAGCACTTTTTCGTTAAAATTTTTTTACTACTTTTTTTTGGAAATCTAATCAATTTTTTAAAAAATATTAAAAATATTTCTTTAAAAAATTGATTGGATCTCCGAAAAAAAATAATAAAAAATTTTAACGAAAAAGTGCTCCGCTCTTTTGGTAATACATGTCAAAAGGAGTCGAATAACCGTTAAAACAAAATTTTTTGTTCATCGTATCACCCCGAATCGTGTGAAGATCAAAGTTCCTTTAATAAATATAGTATTGAAAACAGTGATTTATTGTGACGTATTGGGTCAAGATTCTGAGGTTTTACAATGGTAAAATTTAAGACAATATTGTGCTTTGATAGCATAAAATTTTTCAGAATTATTTCTTTTAAACATAAAAAGTTTTCTGGACTAGTAAAAAAAAGTCGAGTATACTCGTCCAAACCGCACGTCATTTTTGTATACATTTTGTATCACAAATTTAAATCTTTACTTTGTTGGGACATCTACAACCTCTCAAATTGAAGCTAAATAGTATAGCTATTATTTAGAAAATGTTACGAATTTGCAGAAAATATTGTTGCAGACTTACATCGATCTAGTCCATATACACGAAAATAAACTTCTGCGCAGGAGGGTTAAGTATGATGAGGTGGCACATTTTTTTTCACGAACGAGGTGGCAAATTAAAGCTGACGTAAAAAGCTATTGATTCGAGCAATCGTTCTTTGAGGGACATGCTCCTATTGTAGTACTTTAAGACTATTCTTAAAATAGCAGAATAACCCTTAAATCGCAGCATCGTACCACCTGTAATATGGCTAAAATACAGTAGCCTCCATTTTGAGTCATTTTATAATTATAGATTTCGTTGAAATCTTTCATTTGAGTCCTCATTTGATTATGAAAAGTGTGTTAAGTGGGAGAATTCGATATAGACGATTTAGGGGTTGATTTTGGTATTTAAAGAATAGTCTTAAAATACTATTAAGGAAGCACGTCCCCCAAAGGGCAATTGCTCGAATCAGTAGCTTTCTTCGTCAGCTTTCATTTGCCACCTCGTTCGTGAAAAAAAATTGTACCAACGCACCATATTTCACCAAAATCCTTAGGGGTAGTTTTTTTTCTAAACCGCGAACCCCCTGGAAAAGGGTGAAAATGCAGCAGTCTCTATTTGGAGTTACTTTTAAATGATAGCTTTCGTTGAAAACTTTCATTTGAATCCTTATTTGATTGCTGAAAGTTGTGCCAAGTGGCTGTTTATGGTTTTTTATTGTATTCTGTCATTTAGGGGTTGAAAACTTTGATCCTAATATATCAAGTTCCCTTGAGTCGATGGTGCTGATTCTTTTTTAAATTAATTTTTTATTGAAAAGATGTTACGGTTCCTTGATATACTTTTACTATATGTAATTTAGTTTACAAATTATAAACATTATCATTGCGCCTAAAAAATGTAAGTAAATCTTTTTTTATTTTTCCAAATTTCGTTAAGCAATAAAAAAAATAGAAAGAATAAATAAAAGAATTTCGTTATACGAATTTATTGATATAATTACAATAATTTATGTATAAAAATATTAAAATCTTCAAGTATTACCTTTGATTTGGTAGTGAGTCCAGATGGTGGTCTTTTGGCACTACCCACTGCTCTAACCAAGTACTGATTTGCGACGATCAAACTGGATAAATATACCCTCTTAATTTGAAATAGTGAAATAGTCACTACATGAATTAGTTCCTGAGTTCTCACTGTGAAGTAGTGAGACTTCGCTGCTTTACAGTGAAATTTCCGAGGTTTCACCATTTCAAATTAAGAGAGTAATATATATTTAATAATGATAAGATATAATAATCCACGGGGAAAAGAAAAATAACGCATGGAAGGATTCGCCGTGTGCGGTACGATGTGCTCCGAGCTCCACGCCGATCAGCCACCACAAGCGTCGTGTGCACAACGAAACAGAGAAACGCGCTGTGAAAACAGTTGACGCCGTTGTTGAAGCACACCGCGCCGCGACCAGCCGCAACTGCCTCACTATGTGGTTGTCAACTTTGCGTGAGTACACTCGACGTGAAAAAGAACTTTGCGTCAAATTTGTTTCGGATTTATATTTTTTGGAATACCAAAAAATTTTGACGCGAAATTCAAAGTTATTTATCACATCGAGTGTACCTATATATGAGTTGTGAGCTGGAACTGGCTAATCAACATTGACTTTTGCTGTAGTAGAGCTCAACGCCGATCGCGTCGTCTTTTCACCGCGGCGCTGCGAATTATAAATGCACTAGTTTAAAACTAATTATGAAATTCAATAGAATTTATTAAAATTATGCTTTATGGGCTTGTGTGAATTATACACATATACTTTTTACAAAACTAAAAACATTCATTATGAATTATAAATGAAGTTTTCTTCTAATTCATTATGAACGTTGAATGAATATATCAGTGACTCTTTATTGATTCATTATTTTTGACCCACGAATTCTTGAAGAACATATGAAGATTTCATATTACCGGACATACCACGAAGTATTTATGAACTATTTCAGAACTCTTCAGAAATTAATTATGAATTGTAGAAATAATACTTTATGAATTAATTTTGAATACTTTTAATTCATTACAAATTCTTTATAAACTGTCGCAAATGAGTACATTCAAAGTTCATTTGACGAATTCTTTATGAATACATCACGAACATGTATGCCGTCTGGGGTGGTCACCGCAAATCGACTTCATGAGAAAGTACAGTTCGATGCTCGGAAATGCTCATATCTGTTTTCAACTGATCAACTTATAATTTTTGGGGAATATGCTTGTGACTATACTTTAAGAAAAATGAATACATAAATATCGATTTTTTGAACATATTTTTGGTACATAAAATTTTTTTTTTCGTAAATAACCTCTTATCAAAATGCCTCTTATGCTTTACTGTACGAAGAATAGATTACACTGATTTTTAAAAATCGTTCTCTACGTATTCTAAAAAAAATCCCTAATTTTATATGACTGAAAAATGCTCTAAAAATTTATATCACACAAAGTGCAATTTTTGTGATAGGATCCAAGAAGAAAAAACGTAAATCTAAACTATAAAACGATTATCTAAATGTATTAGCTGTTATACACTGCGCATTGCTAATATTTTTGTAAAGGGTGTATAACCCGTAAAGAATATTAAATAAATAATTAAATAAATAAATCTATTAATTAATCAAGGAATTACTTTTTTTGTAATAAATACATCATGTGCAAAATAACTACACAGCATTGATTAGATAACATTTTTCTATTCACGAAAGAAATTTAATAATTAAAAGATAAGAACAAATGTATGTTTGTTCTTATTATCTAGCTATTAATTTTTTTTCGCAAATAGGAAGGTTTTATCTAAGCACTGCTGTACAGTAACTTTACACATAATACTTTATGTCAGTGAAATAATTTCTTCTTCTGTATTTCCCAGATTTCGACGGAATTTCTACCTAATAACTGATCAGAACTCAGGTCCTACTTACTACAGTCCAAAAATGCAATCCCTAATTACAATTTGTTTACATCTAAATTAATCAATGAATTACCACCATCAAACAATCAAAATTCAACCTATTATACCACAAACGTAAATCCTCCATTCAAATTTCCGCGGCTAACCCCGAATTACAGCTGTTCTCGACCCACGCGCTGTTGCGCAATATATAGGTACGCATCTGTGACGTAATAATACATCACGTGTTATTCGCCATTTTTATACGCGCAAATATTCAAATAAAAACATAATAATTTAAATACAAAATACACGAAAATATATAATCACTCGATTATCGAACAGACTCAGCCACACAATATTCACTTTTACAAACTGTGTCTGAAAGACAAAGAAAACATGCTCACTAAAGAACAGAGAACCTCTGTTCTATATTGGGGGGTCCGAATTCAAGTGCTTTTCCGGGAAGAATAGCGTGTCGCTTGCACGACAACAACACGTGGCTGGAAACAGCCTCTAGAGTACATATACAAAAAAGGGACTGGAGGAGGAGAGTAGCTCAACGGGGCTACAACGAATTTGTAGACCACGAGTAAAGTCAGTCAGAGTCTAGGCGAGCTAAAGGACACACGGATTTTCTCGCGATATTCATCTATTTCATTCTCCTCGTGATTTCTCGCTTGAAACACTTTTAATGCGGCCGTAGCCGGTCTCAAGCCCCGAATTAGACGCAGAGAGAAAGTTTCGTTGTTAATCAAAAGATCCTCATTTCAATCCGCTTTTATTATATTTCTATTCATTTATTTATTTCTAATTTATTTAAATAAACCGCTCTCGGTTCACGCGCTACCTAACCTAACCCCAGCTGGGTTGTGATGACCCAGGTCGGGTTAGGTTAGGTAGCGCGTGACCCGAGAGCGGTTTATTTAAATAAATAATAAATAAATAAATGAAATAAAATATAATCAAAAGGTAATAAATGCGGATTGAAACAAGAATATTTTAATTGAGAACGACACTTTCTCTCTGCGTCTAATCCGGGCTTGAGACCGGTTACGGCCGCATTAAAAGTGTTTGAGAGGAAAAATAACTAGAAGAATGAAAACCCGTGTGTCCGTTAGCACGTTTGGACTCTGACTGATTTTACTCGTCGTCTACAAATTCACTGTAGCCCTGTTGAGCCCCTCTCCATTTTTTGTACATGCAGTCTATAGTGATCTAGAGGCTGCAGCCAGCCACATGTTGTTATCGTGCGAACGACGCGCTTTTCTTCCCGGAAAAGCCTTGAACTCGGACCCCCAATATCGCGTAGAACAGAGGTTCTTTGTTTTGGACTTACTTTCGTTTGCCGTTTCTAAAATTGAATATTTGTGCTTGAGCCTATTCGAGAATCGAGTGATTATATATACGGTAAATGTTCCAATTTCTGCACACGTCCCTATTTCTAATCACTCGAAGTTTTTCTGTTATTATAGATATGAAGGTTGTTTTAATATATACTATACCCAAGCTATCTGTACCATATTAGTATTGCAACTAAAAACTGTAGTGCTAAATTAAAAATATTGTAAATTCTGATTAAAAAACTTGATAATAGTGATAGTTTGAGGTTAGACGCAGATACATTCTGCATGTCCCTATTTCTAATCACGAAAAAATAACGTTTTAGTTGTATTTATACAATATGTACACTGTTTTCTACTTATGCATCGTGAAGTATTTACGCGTATTAACATATTAATACAATAAAAAGATACAAATCACCGCTTTTTGATGTGAGCAGAAATAGGTGCATTTTGCGTACGTTTTATAATTGACTATTATTAATATTGAAGTTTTTAAAATGGTTTTTACGCATTTACATTGTATTGTTCGATTCATAATTAAGATAATAATCATTTCTACTTTATAAATTAATGTTAGAATAACTTTTTAAACCTTTTTGTTTGATGCAAAATGCTTATATGAGCAGAAATCGGGACATTCGCCTTATATATTGTATATTTTCTAAATGAATACGTATTATTTCATTTGAATATTCGCGCGTATAAATGGCAAATAACACGTGACGTATTATTATGTCACAGGGTCATCACAGCCCTCCAATCCGGCGTTGCTCGTTGACAGAGCGACACGAGACGCGGCAACGCGGCACGCACGAATATTTCGCGGGAATCCGCTCCGCGGCCGCCGTAAAAATCGACCATTCGACGCGCTCTCGCTCAACTCGGCGGACGCGTGTACATCCTCCATCTCGCATCCATTTCCTCCTCCAAATTTTCCGTTCTCCCGTCGATCCCCGGCCTTGACATCGACGCCCTCGAGCTCCCCGACGAGCCCGCGTTCAAATTCCCCCTGAAATCGAGGGAATCCCGACTCCTGGGCCGTGATATTCCCCGAGTCAGCCATCATGAGCAGCGGCAACGAGCAACGCCAGCAGCAGCCAACGGCCAGTAGCGCGATGGAGGACGAGGAGAACTCCGTGACGATGCTCGACGTTCTCCAGGAGGAGAACGACCTCGAGGAGGACGCCATCGCCGTCCTGGGAGCCTCGGACGATCAGAACTGCACGTATAATAAGGTTGGAGTGGTTGGTTTTGGATGTTAGTTGATTTGTAGGAGGTGGTGGTGGATTTTGAGGACTGCTCTTTGTTCGCGAAATGGCCAACTGATCTTTTCAGACTGGGATGTGTGTACGCTTACTTTCTCGAGATATTTCTTTGGCTTGACTCGAGGAGTTGGGTGGATTTTGGGGGAAGGTTGGTTTTCGGTGTTGTACGCAAGGATTTTGGGTTTGGGCTCGTCCGATGACCAGCGTTTTGCGCTCGAAAAATCGGAGGGGGCACGGGGTCATCTTGATTCTTGAGACTTGAATGTTTTGGTACGGAAGTGTCGTAAATTATACAAAGACTTTTATTTTTTATTGTATTTAGTGAGTAGTGACATTTCAGCTTTTTACACAAAATAAGAAGCATTTAGTTTGTCAATGATAAAAGTTTTGATGTAGAACCATTTTGCATGTCACACCACTGAATTTTCTTGATTTTTGTTTTGGGTTCTGATATATGAATTGTAAAGTTAAGTCATTTTTCTGTAAGAAATGCATTCTTTTATGTATTTTAAAGTTTTTGGACTAAAATATTGCTGTTATTATTTGCAGGGATACATTCGACAAGCCTTGTACGCTTGTAAAACATGCTGCAGCAGTGGAACGAGGGCTGCCGTTTGTTTTGCCTGTTCTCTTCACTGCCACGAGGGACACGACCTCGTCGAACTTTACACAAAGAGGCACGTCAGGTGCGACTGCGGAAACTCAAAGTTTGGAGACAAGGCCTGCAGTCTTGATACCGTAAGTTTAATGGAACATTCAAAGATGTTCCATAGATTCTTTGAGTTTTTATTAAAGAACTACATAAATTAGTCATTTTTTATAAATTGATTACATTTTAGGCAAAAGCATCTGAAAATAATGAAAATAAGTACAATCAGAATTACGATGGTGTCTATTGTACGTGTGCTAGGCCATATCCAGATCCAGAAGAATCAGAAAGTGATGAAATGATTCAGTGCATAATCTGCGAAGACTGGTACCACTCGAAGGTAAAGAAATTATTAATATGTTTGCTTATCCATAGAAAATAAAAATTATAAGAAATTATAGTAAATTTTAAACTAAATATATGTTTTTTTTTAGCATTTAGGAAACAGTGATAATTTACCTGGTGACAATGATTATAGCGAAATGATTTGTACTGGATGTATGAAGGCTCATGAATTTTTGTGGCGATATGCCCCTAAATACTATGGTAAGTTAATATTCTTGAACCTACTTTTAATATTGATAAATGTTGGTAAGTAATTACCATATTTATATTTCTTAATATTAATTTTTTAAATAATTTTCGAAATATTTCGGTTTTAGTTTCAAAAGTTAAAAAACCTCAAACAAATACAGATGAAAAAGTCGACGTTGAAGAGAGCAAGAGAGAGTGTAGTCTACCAGAGGATGATTTTCCTAAACAGGAAGGAAGTTGCTTCTGGATTGAAGGATGGCGAGCTTCATTATGTACCTGTGATAAATGCAAAAAAGTAAGTTTCAAACCACATTTACAACAAATAGACATTTTTTAAATTTTGCAAACGTTTATAATCATTTTAAACTTGTGACGTATCGCATAATCATTTGATTGATTTGATTATTGTCATTAATAACTTACTGTAAACTTAATTTATTACTCTAGTTAAATTACTCCGATTAGCATTGAATCTTTTAAATCTAAAACTAATAAACTTTTTTTAAATATTTTGAAACAATTGAAAATTTACAAACAATTGAGTCTAGTCAATACATTCTGAATAATCTGAATTGCCTTATAAAAAGATAAAGCGAAAAAATGTTACGATACATCAGCGACACATACAAACCAATGTGTTAATCAAACCACCATCATGACCAAACAAATGCTCACGAGTGTTTACAAAACTATCCAAATGAAAACCTATTCAACGAAATATTTCCACCAAACTCAATCCATTCTATTAATTATTATTATTATCCATTCTCTTAACCGCAAAATTGACCTTCCCCGCAGATCTACGAGGAGCACTCGGTCTCCTACCTCCTCGATCCCCTGGACAGCGTCCAAGCCTACGAAGAAGCTGGCAAGGCGAGCAAGAGCGAGAGCCAGTACGAGCAAGGCATGAAGGCCCTGGCCTCCCTCGGCCACGTCGAGCAGCTCAACGCCATCGAGGAGTACAACAACATGAAGGACAATCTCAAGCAGTACCTGCAGAAGTTCGTCGAGAACAAGAAGGTCGTGCGCGAGGAGGACATCAAGGAGTTCTTCACCGAGATGAAGTCGCAGAAGCGCGCCAAGGTCGTCGTTCCGACCTTCTGCCGTTGAGGAGAGCCGAGCGCGCGCATGTGTGCCCCCCCCGGACGCGAAAGTTACATTAACTATTTGCGAGGAGATGCGTCTTGTCTCGCGTTCAAATTCTCGGGGAAGGCTAAGGATTTATATTTATATATACTGTATTTGGAAATTTGTCGGATCGACGGCAGAGTTGGTCCTACTTCTTTTTTTTTTCTCTTCTTGTTTGTAAAGTCGTGGAGTGAGAGACATCACGCGTATAGAGGGGAGTTGATTGCGAGGTCGCCGTTCCGACTTTGCCCCCCTCCCTCCCGGCTTTGAGAAATCTCGCGGAGCATGATTCTGACAGTTGTTTGTCAATTTTTTATATAAAAGGTATATTTAAATTTTCTAAGAAAACGTCCACGATGGATGGTATTCCTATACGCTTAGCGATTGATTCGTCGGACAGCGGGTCACCTTTTTTTTATTTTTTTATAAATTAAGATCTGTATGATGCATAATGTATTTCTTGAGTTATGTGATAAATAAATGCGGCACGTTTTTTTGTAATAAATTTGTCTTTGAAGTCGTTTATTTTACAAAACAAAAACATCTCTTAACACAATGTTAAAATTCAGAAGTTCAACATTCATAATATTTTAATACTTTTCTGTAACTGTTTTAGTAACCTAATGTAAAGATTAACGTATGCTCTAAGTAACTTGCCTCTTTAAGATTTTAATGAATTTTTCGTACTCTTGGTGTTGCACGGAGGGAAAGCTATATTTTTTCGATTACGATTTTCGAACACGTATTCCCTTTTTTTATCAAAATATTCATTCTTATGTACAAAATTCGAAGGCAATCTAATCTTGAGTATTATAAGTCACCCAAAATGGAAAATAAACTTAATGGTTCGATGATTAATATCGTCCTATTTTTTGCAGCATATTGGATCGGTTTCCTTCAACTGTATCGGAATCACTACAATCGGTTGATTGATATTCGGCTTATCCGTGTAAATTGACCACGTTCTCGCGATGCAATCGAAAATTCCTAAAAGGAAGCATCGTATTTCGTTAAAAAAAATTTAATTCGCGCAGAACGAATGTTAAGGCAAAATTTGATTTAATTATCATTTACCAGTGGCAACGGTTTTGACGCAATCCTCAGGGCGTATATCCTGATAAACTCTAAAATCATCGTCAGTCTGATCGCTGAGAACTTCTATCACCTCTTGGCGAGTTTTTGGAGGCGAGTGCCTGTTGATCGCTTGATGTCTGTGAATACTGCTGTCGATTATCAAACCCTCCACCTCGGGGACCTTCAGTCGCGTGTACCTGAAATTATCAATCATTCATGAACAAAATTTTGTTATTCTACTATAGCTGTAAGATAAACTAGTGTGCTTCGGAGCTGTTTGTTTTACGTATCGAGGTGCCGCGATTCAATTTGAGTTTAATTAAAATTACAAAATTTCAATTCAAATGAATAAGAGAGTGGAACCGCAATTCAAAATCACGCAATCCATCTTTGAATCGAAAAATTTTAGTACTAGATTTATTTTTGAAACGACACAATTTTATTTCAATTTATTTTTCCATCGAAAAATGTTGTACTCGATTCATTATTGAATACACGAAAATCTTGTTTGATTTACAATCAAGCTAAAATTTAGCCGATTCATTTTTCAAGAATGAATCTAGAAGAACTCTCGCTGATTGCTTTTTGATTCGAGCAACAGATTTTTTTAAATTGAAATGAAATTCGTGATATTTTTTACAAAATATATATTTGTTTGAGTCCAATTAAATGTCATCAGTTCACATAAAATAAAATATATCTTGTTAAAAAAATTATCACGATTCATTTCAATCAGAAAATTTGGTTTTCAATTTGCCAATGAATCGGAAAATTGAATCTAGACTTATTACTTACGTTTCAAACAAATCTATTTTGAACCAGATTCAATTTTCCCATTACACTGTCTTACACCAAACATCACTGTTTCTTGTATCACAAGGGGACGCCGGATATCTCTGTCCTTGTCTATTTGAGTTTTCATTCATAATTTTAAGAGAAATCATTTTTTTGGAATAATAATAGTTGTCCCCACTTCGTTATATAGTAATCTAAATATATGTCCAAGCTGGGTTCATATGATTGTTTTGTTTTCGAGAAAACTTTGACACACTATGAAGGCCAACTGCCTGGACATTAACCTTTACATACTAAGTTTGTCAAAGTTTCCTCGAAAGCAAAACAATCATATGAAAGCAGCTTGGACGTATATTTAGATTACTATAAAACGAAGCGGGGTCAACTATTATTTTTTCAGACAAATTATTTCTCTTAAATTTATGAATGTAAACTCAATTAGATAAGGACAGAGATATCCGGCGTCCCCCCTCATTTTGCATTAAAATTCAAAAAACTCCAGCCTCGAAGTCTAGTTTTTGCGTCCGAATCGCCGCATTGCTCAGCAGTCTATACACACTCACATGTTGCAGTGAAAGAGATTCTCCCCTGGACTGGCGGTGCGTATGCTGAGCTGCGAGCGGGCCTCCTGGGGCTCGCAGGGCCCGACCTCGGCGTTGTGGAACATCCGGTCGCCCTCCTGGGCGAGGAAGGTCATGTTCACGGAGAAGCCCTCGGCGGCGCCGTGGCCCTCGTTGCGCAGCGTCTCCTGCGCCTGCACGTAGTTCTCGACGCCGAGCAGGGCCCGCGTTATGAAGTACCTCGCTGTTTCAACAGTGGAATAGAGAGACGTGTTTTATGCGATGCTTTTGTGGTGATTGGGGGAAGGATGGACGACGGTTGCGTTGGACGTTTTGAAAGGATTTTTGGGGTGATGATAAGAAGCGCTCGTTAGGCCGTTAAGAAAAGAAAAAAGCAAAGAGAAGATTAAGAAAGGGAAAGACTGTTGTACGTACAAGAGAAAATATTTTTGTGGTATCAATATGTTACGTGCATTGTGTTCATTGCATCTATTGGACAACACCTTTGTCGAGAACTAAAATGATTTAGAAATGAGCTTGTGACTGAAATTTGAAGATTCTATCCGACTTTGCTTTCGACTAACAAATTTTATATTATTATATTTATCTTATATTATTGTTGAGTGACTACGTATTTGGTGAAATTGCAACGGCCAAATTATTCTATATTCTATAAAGAATAAAGGTAACATCTAGAAAGAATTACAATCGGTAAAAATAAGAATATTTTACGTTAAAAACCAATTCAAATTTCTTACTTCAGGCATAAACTTATTTGTTGATATTTTGTATCATCTATTTTTTCACCAATCCATTGTAATGAATATCTATGTACCTTGCAAATTTTTAGTACATTTCTTTGTAAAATTTAATACTCTCATTTCAAAATCAACTAATTTATAAAATTTTTGTAAAGATAAAAAATAGATGAATATTTATGTTGTCGCTTGAATAATTGAGTTTTAACATATATTTTCCCGGGTAAAAATGACTCATATATGATCATATATAACGTTTCATATAATATATGATCGGATATAATCATAAACGAGTTATGGCAATACGCGAATATATTTGATCATATATGAACATATATGCTCATGTATGGTTTTTTGTCATTAAAATATTTATTCGGGAGGATTTTCCATTATACGACTTAAAAAATTGCACTGAACTAAGATAATGTGCCGATTCGGAATTATCATCCGGATGATAATACTCGAACAGAGGGACTAAGCAATGAATGCTATGATTCTAAAAATATTTTCTGATACGCGTATTAAATAAAAAAATTAAAATTGACAAAATTGATTTCATATATGTCCATATATAATGATATATGATTATATAAATGAGAAAGAGGTGCCATATATAACCATATATAATAATGTATTACCACATATGACTATATACGATTATATATGACTGTACATGCTTACATATGATTATATATGGATCCTTTCGAACATCCAAATGAAACTTTTGATATGTCGATATATATAATGGTATAAAGCCATATATGGGCATACATGACCATAAACGTTCATATATCGACGGCTGAGCGGAAGAAGCTGTTAGCTCGAAGAAGAGTTTTACTCGGAGTGCGCTCCTAGAGTATGTCAACTCAGATATCGCGTAAAGAACGGCTTCTTTAGCCAATTATTCCTCGCTTTACATTATGTATTGGCAACTCTAAAAGAAATAGGAAGTTCCATTTATTGCGGTAATATTCGTTCTCATATTTTTTAGAGTTGCAAAAACAGATCGTACAGCAAGGAATAATTGGCTAAGGAAACCGACCTTCACACGATATCTTAGTTAACATACTCTTGGAATTATCCTCTTCTTCGAGCACACGCCGAGTTAACAGGTTCTTCCGCTCAGCTGTCGATATGTTTATATGTTGCCATAATTCATTTATGGTCATACATGGATTAATATTACATATATGATCATATATATTAATTAACATATCTTCATATATAATTTTCTTATATGATTATATATGATCATATATATTCATATATCTTCATATATAATTTTCTTATACGATTATATATGATCATATATAAGTATATATGATCTTAGATGACGTCATTTTTAATCGGGTTATTTCTTTGTCGGCATCTAATGATAGGGCTGGGAAATCTAAGCCAATCTACACGTATTTTTTAATTTTTCTTCAAAACTACTCTATGTTTAACATAAGATACGATCTATTTAAGTTCATTATCATGACGTAAAATCATAGATACTTGAAATAAAAGAAGCCACGTGGATTTTCGAATCAACACATCTTCAACATTGGAATGCGATATTCCACAGTTCAAAAAATGTATGCTCCAATCCACCAGAAAACAACGTACACACAAAAATCACGTTAACACCACCGAAACATTCTTCGCTCAAATTTATAATCAACGGCTCTTAACCAACTTCAAAAAGCAGGATGTTCCATATTCGATGCGTATAATTTTTGTTTTAAATAAGAAACTCGAGAGCGCCTGCCGGCTGATCCTTACGCGTCTTTCCCGAGCGCAGAGTCTTCGCGCTGAGTGTGTTGATGCAGTAGACGAGGCCGTGGTGATTGTAACCCATGGTGTAGCCCGGCAGGAATCCGGCGTAGCTCAGGGAGGTGAACTTCTCCTCCTGCAGGCCCGGCTCGACCACGTGCGCGTCCACCAGGTACCAGTGGTTCAGGGTCTCGCTCAGGGCGTCCTCGTTGTGCCCAAGGATTTCCTGCAGTTGCAATCGGTTGGGAATAATTGGGATCGTTAGAGTGTTGTGTGACACTGGTTTTGGTTATTTGTATTATTGGGGGTCTTGAGGGGAGGCAGTATTGAACATTGGTGTGCTTAGCGGTTTCTATCTTTTATCTTTGGAGCTGTAGAGCATGGTGTCGAACCCATGCGAGAAGTTGTTTTAAATCATCTGAGAAATATGTAAGTTTTAACTAATAATATTGAAAACTGTACGAGAAGATAGATTTTTAGCGTATGGTTTTTTGTATTTAAAATGTTCTTTAAAAATTTTCTATGGTTTCCAATGTTTTGTAGTTGATACTTTTTTATATGTTTTTTAGGTGATTTCAAACAACTTCGTACGCAGACACTTCTTCGAAAACCATTTTGTCGATCGACATTTCTTCGAAGACATTTCTTTGAAAGCACATTTCTTCAAATCGATTTCCTCGAAATCGTCCTTCAAAAAGAATTTCTTAGAATGGCACTTTTGAAAACCATTTCTTTGAATTCTTTTTTCTTTGAAACGATTTCAAACTGTGTCAGATAGAGCTTATAAAAAAGTCGACCAAGTCGTGTCCCCGCTATTTTACACAAAATTAAAACGATATATCGGCCTAACCTACAATCAGATATATTAGATATGTAGAATATTACTGCAAGTTTTCAATATTATTGATTGATTTGATTTCGAATTAAAAATCAAAAGACCATGAAATGTCATGTGTGTCCCGTGTCTCTAACCAACTGTTTGATATTATATTAAAATTTTCTTACGAGATGATGTTTAAAGAGAAAAGTGGGCAGTAGATTTCTTAAACTTATTTTCAGATATCAAATAGATTAAGTGTAATATCTAAATTTTCATGCTGTAAGTATTTAAAATCTGTCCCTCGATTTGGGCGTCAGGTGTATCTCGTCCTTTAAAATTAATTTTAAATATATAAAGATATGCAAATTGATTATCAACGCAGGTGATACTTGTCAATGTAACCATTTCTTTTCATTTATTGGTGATTTTAACAGGTTTCATTGTTAATTTTTTACGTAAAGTCTAATTATAACTACATTTTTTCTTGCTACCCTAATTGATATAATGTGGGTCCAGTGCTATAACTAAACAGATATCAAGAAATTTTAAAAATTAACTTCGAAAATAAGTTTATCATGTGAAACAATGCAATAATTACTTCTTCCGAAATTTCATTTAAGATTAAATTACGAGTATGGAAGAAATTATTGTAAAAAATTTATCGCCTGCTTATCATGTGTGTCCCGATGTTTGATCAACTATACTATAGTGTACACTCGCACCGCCACAGGAGCAGTAAACAAACATAATGTTAACCTCTTAAACAGTCGTGATTATGAGTTACAGATAATGCGTAAAGATCAAGCTGAATTATTCTCATGTCTATTAAAATGTCACAAGAAAGAGATTTGATAGAAGAAAAAATACAAAAAGAACGAGATAATGATTTATTAATATATCCTTGAGTAATTTGAGCGCAATCAATGTGACTTATTCTAATACTTAAAAAATCTTTTAATAGTTTAAAAATAGTTATTGATTCTGGCCAAGTAGATATTTCGCATCTGTATGACCTATACTATTGTAGAAAAATGCATTTTTATTAATTTAGCATACTTTTTATTTCTTAAATTCCATACCTCAGAATCGTCGACTTTTTGACTTTTAAATACAGAATTTTGCATCTATAAGCCCTGGTGTTCAAAGAAATGTGCATTCGAAGAAATGTCTTCAAGGAATGTCATTCAAAAAAGTGGTTACAAAGAAATACTCCCCTTAAAAAGAAAAATTATGATGTTAATCAAAATTGGGATTTTCAGAACCGTAGTGGAATAAGTCTTGACGCGATGGTGAAATAACTTTATACTTATTTATGTCATGATTATGGAGATACAGATAGGGTGGAGAATAACTGAATGAACAATTGAGAAACATTTTTTGTCATAGGATAATTTTGTTATTCTGTTATAATAAATGAAAACTGTAAGCCTGTGAATGAACTTCTTATTTTTGCATTGCTTATGATTTATTAAAAGTATAAAATAGTCATTTTTATATAACTTATTATGTTATTATTCATATATTATATTTTCTACTGTTGGTGAGTGTTCGGATACTGTACATTGACCCTAGCGTGTTATTCCACCATCGCGTCGGTTTATTTTCCAAATTTTCCAAACACGCTCGTAATCTTTTAAAAATTTATGATATATCCTCTATCATTTTAATTTTCTTCATTTATGTTTCATCGTTCGTCGTTCATCATTGATAAGTCATCTTTTTTCCCAATATTTAACTGTGTGAATGTGGTTGTACGTATATCGTATATTAAGTTTAAATATATATACTTTAATGGACATGAATGTGTTGAAAATGCATTGACTTCCATCATTATTCGTCGTTACTCATTGTTCGACGTTCACCCTTGAATTTTGGTAAATAATAACTTTGTGCGCGTATGTGTTAAAGTGTTATCATTCATTGTGGTATCATTAAACTTCTCAACGTTAACTGTTTTATAGATACGACATTCACTTTCTTCCTTTTGTTGTTCTTCGATTATCGTTTCTCTCTAATACTTCATATTTATTCCTATTGTTACACTTTCTCAAGAAATGAGTCATTCTAACTTTTTAAAAAGTTAAGTTTGATATGTGGTTGATCGATACGAAAGCACATGTTATTAAGTAATATTTAATTGATCGCATAATAAATTGATTGATTAAATTATTGTCATTGATAATTTACCACAAATAAATACTACTATTTATTTAAACTACTCATATTACTATTTGATACTTATGTAAACAATGTTGAATAATAATTTAATGATTATGAGCGTTTTAAAAATTTTCAAAATGGATTTATTATGGCTTTGAAAAGCTTAATTATATATTACACTTTTAATTGCAGTATTGTACTTTGTAATTATTTATCAGTTAGTCAAGAGTGTGCACTTCAACAAAGTTAAGATTATTTGTCTATTATAATGACCAACTGCGACTACATTATGATTATTGTTTCTTCAAGAAAAGATTAAGTTAATTCAATCCAATACTCCATAGGAATTCATTTACTTAAAACCATTAAACATCTATTACTTCTAACAATGAATATTCATTCAATCCAAATAACTATTTACTAAAATAGAACAAATCTTATTTGTATCAAATAAATAACTTTCCACTTAATACCTTAACAAACGTTCACTCGAATCTGCGAAAACCCTTCTCAGTGATTCAATCGCACACATTTTCATAATCTACTCCACTCAAACAAACACCATCGCGCGCTTTCCACGAAAAAGCGACAAAGAAACTCCAAAGTGATCCCGCGAGAGACAAAGCGTCTCTCTCCGAAATCACATTTTCCATTCGTCGAATCCAACCAATTTCAATGTCATTTCCTTTGTTGAAATAAATAATTCCTTAATAAGCAGAGACACACGCGCCGCTGCACATTACCTGTCCCGGATGATTGCAGATGATGGAGGAGCAGCCGACCGGCTGCGTGTTGCCTTGCGCGCCGTCCGCCGCCGCGTTGGGCACGATATCGTCCAAGTGCATCAGGAATAGCTGCGGGATTGAATCATCAGGTTGTAAATGAAGATTTTACTTCGTCTCGTTTGCGCGTATTATGCCGAGGTGCGTAATCGCGCGCGCGGGTATATGAGCGAGCATTTTTCACTGATTCATTTACATTACGCGGGTTTTTCTCGCGCTCGGCGACGATGGAAAAGACAAACCGCGGAGGTTTTTATGTACTGGGACTGATTAAAGTTTTGTGTGCATGGATCGCGGAAGTTTTAATGATGTAAAGGAGATTGTATATGCTGTTGTGAAATAGCGGGTATTATACGTGGATTTACGCGTAGTGTGTTAATTGAAGTAGCAGTTATTTGAATAAAATGAAAATTGCACTGTAGGGGAGTAGTGGGCATTTATCTTGAAAGACCTTTAGGAATTTAACATTTCACGCACTCGCAATATAAAGATAATGTATTTGTTAATTTATTCTAATGAAATTTTTAAAGCATAATCTTATTAGCTAAAACGAGTAATGTTATTTATTGTATTTTTTTATAGGATCTGGATTCCTTCAGTGCAAATCCAAGGGTGTAATTTTGTGTAATTTAGTTTTCATGCATTGTAATATATCTTTACATGTAAAAACTACACAAGTGGAGGCGTGTCAAATTGGCGGCAAACTACGTGTGTTAAATAACACGTTTAAGTCGAATTTAACGCGTGCAATTTTATGCATTCGAATTTGCAGTGTTGAAATAAAAAAGGCTTTTTTCTTCGAAACTGGTTTTTCAACTTTAATGGAATGGCATCATGGATTTTTTTCTCACAATTATTGCTGGCATATTATCTACAATTTAATCCAGTTATCTATTCAGATTGAATCTATGTGAACATTTAAAAACAATATTTATAATCGAATGGGTATTAATTGTCAAGAAATTTTAACAGGTTGAGCACGGCTAATGTACAAGCGAATTTGTTCAATTTTTCACAAGATTAATTGAAATTTAAAATTTTTAATAAAAACTTGGCATTTCTACTTGTTTTTGATAGTGTGTAGAATTAACAAAATGAGTTGCATATATCGAAGACTAACACGTTTGCGGCGTTTGCCATCACGAAGAGTAGCACAATTGGAGATCTCCCATGAAGAAGCACATTTGAAAATTTACCACGAAGACTACCACATTTGGTGATTTTCTGCCGCCCGATTTTCTCAGGCTACTTTTATTTATTCGAGTAGCCTGATTTTCTCGGGTATACCGATCGTTTTTTGAGTACCAAAAGGGTCTAGTACCCGACCCGAATCCGATAATAAAAGAATCGACCCGATTTGCCAAGAGTTTATCAGTACAACTTTAATTTACATATTCTATACGAAAAGTGCTAGTCTTCGTGGCAGAACGGCGAATAGTGCTACTTTTCGTGGCAGAACGGTGAATTGTACTAGTGTTTGTGGGCAAATTGCGAAATGTGCTACTATTCGTGGCAGTTTGAAATATGCTAGTCTTCGTATATGTTTGTTTCGCATACAATTTTTGAAACGCCGGCTATTGAAGAAATACCTCTGAATATTATGGTTTAAGGACACTTAACTACACTCAAGTACCTTAAAATTAATTACAATATTAAAAAACATAATTAATTTAGTAATATATATTATTTTTTTTTTTTACATAATTGAATATATTTTATCAAAATATAATAGAATTCTTTTTTTAATTTTAAAGTCGCTAGGTACCCTTAAATGGTTATAATAAAAATATGCATATTTCTTGATATACCGTAGTAAGGTTTCGAGAGTCGAACTAATAGGATTTGGGCTTTTAAGGTTTTATTGCGCTCAAAATGCATATTATCCTTAAACTATCAATGTAGAATTTGAAAACGAAAATTATCGACCAAAGTTATAGAATTCAGCCTAAATTCCACATTGATAACGTAAAGAGACCCATATGTATTTGCAATAAAACCTTAAAAATCCCAATCCGATCGGTTCGACTCTCAAAACTTTCCGGTACATCAAGAAATACACAGGTTTCTATTATGTTCATTCAATAATACCTAACGACCTTTAAATACACAAAATTCCGTTCTATTTTAACAAAACATATTCAATTACATAAAAACCCATGGTCAGATGCTCTCGAATAACTTAACAAAATCGGTCAAAAAACCTTCTAAACCTGCACCATCAAATTTCCTTAATCGCCACCTACTCAAAATAATTAATCAAAAAACACACGAATCCGTTCAATCACCTTGTAAAACGGCACCTCGGAACCGTCCGCCGTGCCCCGGATCTCTCGCACATAATGGGGATACTGCTCCTCGACGCAGGCCAGGGTCTCCTCGTAGACGCGCCGGCCCTCGGCCGTCTCGTACAGCGACAGGTAGGTCTCGTTCAGGGGCCGGTAGCGCTCGACGTAGTCGCGTATTATCCGGCCGAACGTCCTTCCCTGTGCTCGTGTGTAACAAGAAAAAAAGGAATGAGAAAGAGGTAGACTGCGTGATTTACGTCGACGGACAGTCTGACTGACTGTTGTTAATGTTGGTTTGGTTCTTATGGTGTACTTGGAGAATGTGGGATATTGTGATGGTGACGGGTTTTTAGCTGGTTTTATTGAGGAGGTTACAAGTTGTGGAGGGTAAGGGGTTTTTGGAGGGGTAAAAGCTGTGTTATGTGTTAAGAAGGAATATAAATGTTTAAGTTTTTAAATATCATTTTAATGTATTTTTATTATTATTCTTAGGATCTAAGATTGATATTTTAACATTTTTCTTGATCAGTCTGAGATCATACTGTATAATAAAGGTTTAGATCTATTTGTTTAAAATTAGCTCCATTTGCAAGTAAACATCGATGTTAAATTTCGTTAGCTGTTAATTTTTTTTGTTTTTTTTTAATAAAAATCGAAGATTAAGATAGAAATACACCCCGCGATCGAAATACGAATGGTGTCTACGAATGACACTATTGATTAATTAGCCTGCATAAAATAATTTTTTCTTCTACAAGAAACATGTATTCTTAAAAAATTATTTATTTATGCGCATTATTTTATTTTTTTTATTATAGTTTTCTCTACCTCTTATTGGAGTTATTAAGATATATAGTTTTTTTGTACAGGAACACTCGAGATTTGAATTTTTTTTAAATACTGTAAGTTCATTGAATATAACACTCATTTCCGCTAACCTCATTGAAGGATTTAAAAAAAAATCAATACTGTTATAAGTTATTTGTTGATATTATACGAAATGTTAAGCGATAGTAATGATCGTACGAGTGCGAGCTGACAAAAATAACTTAATGTCGATAATGATTCATATACTCATGTATTTTGAAAATGTATGTATTCGATACACATTAGAAAGGTAATGAAAAGTGTACACATTAGCGCAGAAGTATCCGCGTGCAGTCGTTCTAAATCCATTGTGAAAAAATCACGTGTCGCCACCGCAACGATATTGAATAAAAAAAATCTTTCGCTCTATCGAAGTCATGCATCGAGTGCATATGCGGTTCTCTTTAACGAGCTGCCGCGCTTACTTCTATTCCCAACGAATTAGCATAATACAGTGACTATATATATTTTTTTCTCGTATTTTCATCAAAGACACACTCGTGCACACTCAGGTTTTATCAATAAGACATCACAATTGCAGGTTGTTACTTCGTAAGAGTTATGTGATTTTACGCTCCTGCAAGATTTATAGACGGTCAATCGAGAAGAAAATCTTCATACAATAAACACTTTTCCAATGCTAAATGTAAGATAAGAAGCGTACGTATATCTTGATGATAAATTACATTCATTTACGCTGATTTTGACGACTGTTTTCCTTCGGATGCAAATCACGTTTCAAATTGTCCAAAAATTCGCATTCGCATTATACTCGCAGAATGTAAATTTCGAGCAATTTTATCTCGCTTAAGCCTCGCTTTTATATCATAGACGCGACGATCGACCGCGCAAGAGACGAAAGAGCGACTCTTATCTCACTGCACTGCAGTCCGCGAAAAAAATGCTCGCGCGAGCGTGCAAGTGAGTAAATAAGGATTACATGTGCTGTGCATGTCCGTTTCGAGCGTGCAGGGGAGTGGCACTAGGAAAAGAAAAATGGTGTATCGAGATCGACTAATGATGTTTGACTGTGGAACAATGAGATTTATCCAGAATCAATTGTGTGCAAGTGGAAGGGATCGAAGTAGAGGTGAAGTGAAGCGTAGGTATGTGCG
This sequence comes from Gastracanthus pulcherrimus, assembly GCA_949152435.1. NCBI lineage: Eukaryota > Metazoa > Arthropoda > Insecta > Hymenoptera > Pteromalidae > Gastracanthus > Gastracanthus pulcherrimus. Next base: position 6,302,714 of record OX424575.1, on the reverse strand, counting down.
GTTAAGGAGTTGTATTGATTTTCGGCCGAGAACTCGATTTTTTTGCGAGAATATCATTAGGAAGAATAATTTTTTAAATTTATGGATAACGTTTTTCATTGTAAAATGATTTATTTTTAATTTGAATGTAAATTTTTGTGTTTTTCTTCAGTTTATTATAGTTCAAAATGTAACATGCGTCTAAAATTTTGTTGGATCGTAATGAAATTTAGAGGGTATTTTTATAAAACACGAAAGTCGCTGACAGTAATTAGAAATTAACTTTAATTTGTGAATATAAAGCACTAAATATTATACAAAATTAATTTGTTAAGAATAGCCTTTCTTATGTAATAAATAAAAGAATCAGAAAAAAATACGTATGAACTATAAGCAAAAGGGACAGTGAATTTGTATACATCGATCGATAATATATAAAGCTATACAAATATTTAGAATATTGTTACTTGCTAGTTTTGTCGCATGGAGGCTTTGAAATATATTATAGTTATTTACTTAACTATATTTCTTTTGTTAAAATTTTAATAAAAAAAAACTAATTTTGTTTATAACTCAGGTATATTCTGATAAAATTGAACCAAACGTCATATAAAAGCTTATATTTTTCACTTACAATAACAGCCCTAAAATGTTATACCTTCGTAATAAAAACAAAAGATTTAATAAAGTTCCGCCGAGGCTTCACCTTAAGGCTGTAATAAAAAATCCAACCACACAAGAAAGTTTGAAATTGGTTTTTCCGCGAGCGTCAGTGGATTTTAGACGCTCTGCAATTAAAAATCTAATACGCGCGACATAATAATAGCGATTACGCACGCAATCTACAATCGCTCTTGTGAAAACAGAGATGAAGCGAAAATTCGAAGCGCTTGTTCCCTCACATTACATTTGTATTTCGCTCTTCGTTGACGATTTTGAATCATGGATTTTAATTTGATCGATCGAAATGTTTGATCGTACATTTGACTTGCTAAGCAGACGCAGATTGCAGTGCGATGTTACATCGCGGCGGAAAATGCAATTATGTAACGGCGATCTTACAATATGTTGCGCGCTCGTGTTATACGTTATACGAATGTCGTTCCGATAATCATTTTTTCTCGTTTCGGTGGCATTGTGCTTCGCAGAGCCCGAGACAATGCGCAAAAATTCAACAGTACGTTGGAATTTATCTTTCCACGTGCGCGCTTGGCAATAAATTAACATAGATTGTTTTAGCTTTGTTTAAAATAAACTATTCCTATTTGTAATTATACTACGATTAATACAAATTTAATTAGATCAAACTAAGAAATAACAGAAAAATGTTATAAATTTACCCGCATCAACGTATAATAAGAATTTTGATAACCTACATAATAGACTTTTCTTCATTTAAAAAATTTAAAAAATGTTTCATGTAGATAAAGTGTTAACAGTAGTCGTAAATGATTATTAAAGAATCTTCTGATACTAATGTTTCTTGTATTCGCACAATATCTTACAAATTCGCAAACTAATATGAGCATCCCGGTGCGACTAGTGTCATTGCATAAGCGCAAACTTTTTAAGTGATTTATAGGTATGCGACTTTACAATTAAGATACACACGAATGAAACTAGTCTTCCGTAGCGCAGAAAGTTTTTTTGCCAATCTCGTCACGATTTTTGCTTAATGACGATTTAAAGACTCTACCGAGTTTGTTTTTATATAAAAAAAGCAAAAAAATAAAAAAAGCGATATTACGTACAAATATGTAAGATGTGAAATGGCAATAAGAGAATTTGTTATTATAATTATATATAAATAATAATATATATACGATTTATCTATTGAGAAATACAGATTTATGAATAATACAGTTAAGTGTCGTGTAAATAAATATATATAATTAAAGTAATAATCACGTATGCTTATGAATAATATATTATAACTTTTTGCTATGAAACTATTAGATATCATTATTCAATCATCCGTAAACATCAAAATATCAATATATTGGTAACGATCTTTTAATTGCAAAATTACAGTTCTATAACGACCTTTTAATAAAGCCTCTCATTAACTATTATGAAGCCGTTCCGATTTGTTTTTTTTGTTGTTGTTGTTATTTCTGTCGTGTATACTCACGATGTCAAATCCGATCTCGTAGTGCGTGCCCCTCGTGTAAATGATCGGCACGGCATTTCTCCGGCCGATGTCCTGCGAAGTCAGATTCTCACGCGGCACTTCCACTATCGTGGTCATCGCGAACGACGCTCGATAACCTAATTTCATCGATGAGATATTTCGAAATTATATTGTTAGTGCGGGTGACCTGGTTTTGGATAACGCACTATGTAATGGTATACGCGCTTGCACCTGGTGCGTTTTAAAAAGTGTGTGTGTATCACGAGCGTATATTGAAAGGTATAATGGCTAGTATATAATTACGGTGAATTGAGAATTGAAACATTAGTCAATTAAAAGAATGAACATATTAAACAATCTTGTAATTGTTATTAAACAATTACAATTATACGTTTTGTGCAGAGGTGAAATATATCTTATATATACATTTATCTGATATATCTACACAATCAATTGTAGTTATAAATAGTGCGTTATCATGTTTCTTGATCGTTGTTTAATGAGTAAAGAACAAAGGTGTGACGTTTAATAAATTTTTATACATGAATGCATTTATCATCAACAAATGTATAGATATCTTGAGTAATTGCCATGATCATTGATTTTTATAAGACGCCTTTTTATGCGATAATATTGTTTAAATACGGACAGAAATTGACAAAAGTACGTAGAAAATATTTGAGATATGTCTGAACAAAGCGGGGTAATACCATTTCCGTTTAATAAATCATTTGTGCATTGTAATTTATTTATTTTTGAATTTAAATTTATTTTCCGATTTTGGAATGTTTTTTCCAACAATTTGTTTTAAGGTAATATTAAATTCTTTTTTTACTTGTTTAATTTTTAATTTTAAGAAAATATCTCTGGTGCATTGTTAATTTTGATTGGAACAACAGCGTTCCAGAGAGATATTTACCAAAAATTGAAAATTAAATGAAAATGTAGGTACTTGTAATTGTCGATGACTGGTGGGCGTTTGCATCACATTAAAATAATCATCTCATTTTAATTCTAAAATAAAATGTTTGAAATTATTTTGATGGCAAACTTTAATTTATAATCAAAATCAAAATTGTTATCACATTGATCTAAAAAGAAATGACCTGCATTGTCGTTCTATTATTAAGACGAAGTAATTTAGCAAATAAAAACAATAACTGATTAAAAATATTCGCTATCAGTATCTCAACTTTTAAAAATAATGTATTGAATGCACTATTCGTATACAACTAAAATTAATATTAAAAAGTATGTTGGATATACGAAATATTTACTTATATTTTAGTTTTTGAGGTAAATCTAAAATACTTTATATTAACATAATTATTATAAAAATAATTTAATTTATAATCTAATATAAATGAATCAATGTGCGCTACCATGTTATTTATTATTTTTAGGTAAAAGAGTAATAATCATGCTCGTGTATTCAATAAAACAAAAAATATAATATATATAAATCCTTACTGATTAATTCCTTAATTTATATACATGAATTAATACATAACAAAACAATAAATAACGATGCATAAAAATGTACAATCAATTTCGAATGAAAATGGAATAATTCGTTTTAGTTCAGACACCCTTCATTTAGTGAAAATAAAAAAAGTGAAAAAAATGTAAAATACAATGATTCATGTAAGAATAAAACTGTTAGCACCTGTAGTAGATTATGTTTTAATGATATAATATTTCTGTTAACAAATAATATAATAGTCTGTTAATCTTTAATATCGTATACACATTTGTATTTGATAAATTATGACTATAATTTAATCAAAACTGTGGTTTTAAGGTGGTAAAAAATCAACCCCTCATTACTGAGCCCTTTATATCGCAAAAATAAAAAGAATCCTTATTCGATATAATTCATTTTACTATACGAGCCATTCTGCAGAAAATCGGAAAACGCTTGACCAAAAAGTAAAAAAAAGAATTTTTTGAGTGCCCACTTGCCAGATCCGGTATTTCCGAATGCTTTTGGCGTTTTAAAAACAGGAAAAATAGTGAATAATACCCTTTCTAATGCCAAATTGTGTCTGTGGTCACTAAAGCAATTTATGCTTAATAAAGTCTTTTATTGAGTCGTCAATAACTCAGTTTCTATTGGTAAGAAAAATTTGTTCAAAACATAAAATTAAACTATAGACGTTAAGAGCTTTAATTTGAGACGTGCCGGGTCAAAAAATATTGTCCCCATGCAGAGTTATATGCAAATAAAGATTATGTTAAAAAACGCCAAGAACACGTAAAAATTAAAGATTTTGTATTTTCTCGTTATTTACGTCATTTCGATTTTCTGTAATATTGCTCATATAGCATCTCGTGAGAACTATTATTTTACTACTAATTGTATCATAACGGGCTCAGTTTGTTATCAGCTTATGAGTGGGTTTGAAATAATAAAGATCTTAAGCGATTCAAACTTTATATATCAAATTTTCACATAGCGATTTATTGTTTCTTCAATTTTAAGGGATTTATATTCGTATTACCGTATTAACATTACCGTAAAACTAGTTAACTTTGCAACCTGGGTCACTTTAATTCAGTTCGAGTATTCCCAAAATGAAGAAATATTTTCTTTTTTATCTAACTCTCTGAAACTAAAGTATTAAAACAAAAATTTTAATCTTAAACAAAAAATCATTTTAAATTATAATGATATGACCAAATTCATTATTTGTTTTCAGCTTGTCTTACATGCATTCAATTTTATCCAAGGCCTTTCTATAACATGTTTTATTATTTTTTATACAAAAATAACAACTTTGTAGTCTAGTTTATGAACACTAAAACAAATTTATCATATATTTCAAGATAAAAATAAACTATACAAAAGTTTTTAAACATAATAGTAATGTTATTAACGTAAGTGCAGTGATAACAAAAATTAATTCTATAATACACGTGGAGCATCACGAACATGCAAATAAATAAAGAAAAAGCTTTGATAAAAATGTGTTTTGAGAAAATTGTAAAATTTAAAACTTTTAATTTTTTATGCTACTAATAAATAATAATAACAAAAATTAATTCTATAATACACGTGGAGCATCACGAACATGCAAATAAATAAAGAAAAAGCTTCGATAAAAATGTGTTTTGAGAAAATTGTAAAATTTAAAACTTTTAATTTTTTATGCTACTGTTAATGTAAACTAATTTATTTATTAAAATCGTTATAACTTTATAAAGTTTTGAGTTACGATATCTACGAATTCTTAAAATATATACTCATTAAATTATAAACTATAATAAACCCTATTAATTTGAAATAGTGAAAATTCACTATTTCACAGCCAAAACTCAGTCACTACATGAATTAGGTACTGAGTTCTCACTGTGCAGCAGTGAGATTTCACTGCTTTACAGTGAAATTTCCGAGGTTTCACTATTTCAAATTAAGAGAGAAGCACAATGAAAAATATTAGCTTTGATTATTGCTAGTCGAATTTCAAATGCACTTGTAAAAAGTATTTTATTATCTAGTGAAAGATGATTAAACACATTAAAATATTGCTTTTTATACGAACATATTTTAATACAACTATTTAAAAGAGTATCCGGATTCACCTCTGTGAACAAAATCTTACGGTGACGCTATACTTTTCAATCCATAAATGACTTATTACCTAAATCAAAACCACGTTTTAACAAAACTTCAAATTTTCATAACACTCATTTCATCAAATCAGGTCTAAAATATCCCTTCACCCACACCTCCCAACAAAACGCAACTTACTCTGCAGAACCTCAATATTTCCTCTCTCTCTCTCTCTCTCTCTCTCTCTCTCTCTCTCTCTCTCTGACCCTTGTAAAACCGCCTAAAATTAGCGAATCCGCTCCGCACTCCGAGAAAAGCTCGGCCCGCGAAAGCTCCGGCTAGCTTCCAAGCGCCACTAAGTAACTGTCGCGCGTACAGCGCCCGCAATAACCGCGAGCGAACCCGGACCGCGACGAGTCTCCAACTGCCGCGCGGAAGACCGATCGCGCGCCTCTAAGTGTCTTATCGACTCGACTCGACTCGCGGCTCGCGGCTCTATACACGCGTATATCCCACCTTACGTACGTGTATATACGTGTACGCGTGTAACAGCCCTCCGCGAGTCGAACGGCTAAATTATGCTCGCGCTCCGCTCGCTGCCGCTCGCGTGCTTGGGTGTATGGAAGGAAATTCCCCCCTTGCGAGCGCGCGTGGCTTGCATTATGCGCTTCGAGGAAAAGGCGCGAGGCGTTTGTGTAATTGCGCTGCGACCGAAGATGAGGGCAATTATCGCGCGGGCGAGTGGTGGGAGTTGTCGAGGCGTTTGGGGTAATGCGTTTGGATTAGCTTGGAGGTGACGAGGGAGGGGGTTAGGGTATAGGTTATAAATATTGTTATATCTACGAAACTAATGTTTTTCAAGCAAAATTTAAAATTCTAATGGCATTAAAGCTTGTTGCGATTAGATTGAATGTGATACTTTATGAACGAAATGTTCTTTTTATATGCAATAAAGTATCTTCAAAAATATCGTCTATCTAGTGGGTTTTCGCTATGCATAACCTAAAGACCCAATAGATAGACTAACAAAGTAAATGGACATTGATAATCGTCTATTTACTGGGATATATGTACTCTTCGCACTATTTTTGTAATTTATAATTAAACAAAAACTTCTAACATTTCTAATGTTTTTTTACTGATAAATTGAAGTTTCTTACATTTGATAAGTGTTAAATCTGATGTATAAAGTGAAAAAATATTTAAGCGTCTATCTATTGGGTAATTTACCCTACGTTCGTTATTTTAGGTAGAGTTCGGGAAATAGTTGGTTGTTTGGGAGAATTGAAGTGTATTAACTATATATAAGTAGATATAATGTGATTTAGTAAGAGATTTTTTAAGTTCATATTCTTTGATTTAGAGATATTGAGTATCTGTAATATGCAAGATCGAAACATAAGACTTTAGAGATATAGCCACTGTAAAATTATACTTGCTGAATATAAGGTATCAAATGAGCCGTTCGCTTGAAGTACGGCCTAATTCGACTTAATACATAAATGCATATAAAATATGATTTAATTTGAAAATAGAGTTTATCGGATACGTACAGCCACAATAAAGTCAAAATTCAGCATACATTTTGACTTTCTTCAGCCGTACTCAGTCGATAAATTTATTTACTGAAGTTAAATCATATTTTGTGTGCAATGTCTTAAGTCTTACAAGGAGAACACCACACCCTGTGGAATTCGGATTTTGATGAGGCTTAGGGAGGTGCTTTCTGGTACTTGAAAATTAAGCCTACCACCCTATGTTGTTCTAATGAGCCCTTGTATTCGAGATATAAGCTACTTTACTCAGAATATATAAATATGCATGCTTTGATACTAGAAAAAATGTCTGGAAAGATAATAAAAGTAGGCAGAAAGAACTTTAATTTGCTTTATTTTTGGGTACCGGAAAGCACCTCTCAAAGCCTCATCAAAATTCGAGTTCCCCAGGATTGATATTCTCCTTGATAGTCTCTTAAAACAGTTCAATTTCCTCTAATATTCATGCATTTTCAATCAACATCTTCAATTGTTAATAACTTTGGATTGATATTTTTGTATACTGAATAAAGCTTAAAATACAAGCTGTTTCCCTACTTTTATAACTTTTTGTACGATTTTTCAAGCTTTAGAAACTTGCAAAGCTTTAATCTAAAATAGAGGTGTAACATCTTTATAAAATTTATCAAATTTTGTAATAACTATTTTATGTGACGCATTTCTCATATTTAACCTTCTCTCATTCGTAAATATAGATCGAACGATATTGTAATCAGGTCAGATAGCATTAGCCGATAATAATTATGATCTAAATCACTTCGACATATATTTATCTTCTTAGAATTTTTTTTCTCACGCTGGCCTAAATTAAGTCATTGTCTGAAGTTAAGTAAATCATCATAATAATCGATAATTTAATATAATCCACATTGTAGAAAACATATACGTTATAACTATTTACAAATATTTTATGTTAAACTTATTCCCAAAAAAATATTTGACGCACAACCTACAATACTTATATTACTATATCCTATATAATATCATGACCTTTTTTAATTATTATTATAACACAATTTAGTCAGAGATATTTTAAACCATTAAAATAACTGATTATTATCAGATAATTAATTTCATGAATTATATTATCTATCGCATCTAATTATCAAATATACACTCTTTTATATTTCATATACACTAATTAATTTAAATCAAAGGTTGTTATAGAGCCATTTTCACACAAATTTTTTTCACAAAACTCAAAAGTGCACACCATTCTTGGTGTACGTGCCACACATAATATAACCAATTCTAACGCCACACATGTGTCACACTTATTAGGAAAAAATATCAATTTTTAGTTAACAGTGCATTCCTGTAGAACGTAATATAGTTTATTTGTAAACTTTTGGAATTTTCACGGTATCTTCAAAATTGAGGAAGATATAGATAAATCTTTAAAAACGGTGTGACGTCACTCCGGCCGGTAACTTTTATTGTTCTAACGGTGTAACGTCACTCAAAGGACCTTTAATAAGCTATAACTTTCGCAAATTGAGTTTTCTTTTTTAATTTCAAACAGCAATACACGTCGACTTTGGTTCTCTACCATTTGCACAAGTGCCGATCAAAAAATTAATTTTGTATTCTTCCCTATTTGCCTATTCTTATTTACCTATTATTTTATTCAAAACACATTCTTAAAATACAAGTATCAAGCAAGCGAGGCTCGCTCACCCACACAGAGACACTACACAACCTGTAATTTTTCCTATTACACTTTTATCTTACTTATTTTACACAATAAAGCTATGATAAAAAGTAGATTCAGTTCTAGTTAAATAAATCTTATTACACTATCGCATACACTAGCCAGATTAAAAACCCAAACATTTTTTGTATTTATCCGGCAAATTGAAGTTTTTTTTCTTTTTTTCTTTTTTATAGCAATAAAGGGAAAACCATTTTAAAGTAGTTAGATTTTCTCATTTTAAAAAAAAATTTTCATCAGACTTAAAATTTACGTAATCAGCTACCCTGAAACCCCCTAAATATTATAGATTGAACAAAAACTGAAATACCCTTTTCTGAGCCATTATAGTGGCTTTCCGGTACTCTAAAGGTTAAAAACTTACTCCAAATCAATATACACTTTCAAAATAGTGGGTTTCAAAGCCCTAAACCTCGCTCGCACACACTATATAATAGTGTTACATTATTAGAAAATTAATAAATAATTTGAAAACCACTACCACACGTCTTCCGTACGTTTAACTTATTCATTTCTTCATTTTCTGTATACTGGCATCTCGCCAGTACACATTTTTGGCGACAATTTTGGTCTCACAGAGACACAGACCAAATGCGCATAGTTAACTGTTCCAAAAGCTACATAAATAATCCATGATCCTTGAATCGACATTAATACATCATCTTGAACATATAATTAATAAGGAAAACTGGCTTTTTCAAATTTCCACTATACTCACATTTTTGCACATCTATATAAATCTATATACCTATTATTCCAATATAGTTGTAATAACTTGCGTTAGAGTTCTTCCATAGGAAACCTTGCTGATGTTAGATAGAAAATGAAACAAGATTATTTTACACAAAGTAAAATTCTTGTTTAAAATAAACATTGCTTTAATAAATTGCCCTGTATTAAATTAATAATACAACTTATTCGAAAAATTTGTTGTTGTGAAATCTTCAATTATTCAATTCTGTCTTGAATTTTACCTACAATTTGCTGGTTGTAATTTTATAGTATATTATGACACTGTAGTGGGAGATGGTTGTCTACCTTGCTCGAGGGTTTTCGCACGAGCGAAGCGAGTGAGAAAATCGAGCAAGGTAGAAAAACACCTCCCACAACAGTCTCATACGATATTTTATAACACAACAACCTCAAAATCGACAATAAAGTTGGCATTTTGAGGTTAGTGTGCTATAAAATACTTAAATAATACACTTTTTATCTTGGGAATAGGAAACCAACATCCTAAATTAAATATTACAATAATGAAGAAAAAGTACGACAAAAATATACGTGTACATTTTATTTATTTTAATAAACCGAAATGAGTCAGTAACGTCACAATGAGTATCGTTATGTATATAATGATTGCGGAAATAATAAATTTATATATTTTTATTTTAAATCAGATAACAACTCAAGTATTATTCAATCTAGACTACGGCAATATTATGATAATCTTTAATTTGAAATCAGATACCAACTCAAGTATTATCCAATCTAAACTACGGCATTATTATGATAATCTTTCAGAAGATATTAAAAACTACTCTAATAACCCTAAAAACCCGCTCTTTAGAAACACAAAATTTGATAAATTTGTAAACTCAATACGTAGCTCTTTTATTGATAATCTCCCATAACAAATTTTTCATGATTAAATATTATATTGTAGAATCATTAAAGAAGATGTAAAATCAAACTGTACTTAAAGCGTAATTCAAAACCCTCGCGTTAAAATTAAAAAAAACAAAAACTGTGAAGAAAATGCGAGAAAATGTGACAAAATGTAACAATGTGAAAATACACATACTTTTAGAACATCTGTTATAAACAAATATGCACAATTTTTCAGTTTTTTTACAATTTTTTCAGTTTTTCACAGTTTCTCACACTTATAAAAAACACGTATTTTATCTAATAAAACTTGCACAATTTTTCACAGTTTTTCATATTTTCTCACATTTTTTTTCATTGCACTCTCTTATATAAAGGAAATTACAACTGTAAGAAATTGTGATAATATGTTATAAACTGTGAAAAACTGTGTAAAACTATGAGATCTGTGACAACATTTATGAAATAGTTTATAATAGTTTTTTAAAATCCTGTTCCAAATGTGAGTTTAATTTTTCACGAAAATCTCATTGTTTTACACACTCTTTTAACTTTTGAACCTCATAACTCTACATAACACTTTTACTAGATAATTAAAACACTTCACTAATTTTGACTTAATCCCTTCGTTTCCTATTATGATTTTTATGATTTTCTTCCAAACGTAAAATAAATCAAGTATATATTATTAAACAATGTCAAAAATAAAAATAAAAATACTTATGTTCCTGAAAAGAATAGTACATCAAACCCTTCCTAACACTCATATTACTACTCAATTGCAAATCTATTCGTAGAATTAATGCATGAATTCATCACTATCTTTAATTATTTTCTTTTTATGAATTGCATAGGAATAAAGCAGCATTCGTAAACTAACAAAATCTGATTTTAAATTATAACTTTTTATGGATAATAAAATTTTTTTTACATTTATTTTTTTTTGCTTGACTAACCATTAATAAGAAACAAATACAGAGACAGCTATTGGGTTATATTTTATTATAAATTATATTATATTTATCAACACTTAAGTGTGTAAAATAAACGTTTTAGTAATTAATGTAACGTTCTCAATTTAAAATGTAAGAAAATCAGCTCACAATTTAACTTCAAATTGTAACATGATAAATAAATTTGTTTTCAATTGGAGCATGAAGGAAATGAATCACGACTGCTCATAAAAATATGAGATTTTTTTTCTATTTTAATGTTTTATTTCACATGGTGAATTCACATGCATCCTTTCCATATATTATATAAATATTATAGACCAGCGTAATAGTATGTCCAGAGTTGTCGGCGAGATAAACGACAGTCTAAAATATTTAGAAATGATGTTCCTACTCATTATAAATGATTTTATCAAATGAACTTTTACTTCATATACTTAGAATTGGAAATATACTAATATATCTTTTTATTTTAGGAAACTACACAATCTTTAGCTTATATGATTACAAATCTCTAAAAATTAGAGAATAGTTACATTTATGGAGATACGTCGTGATTCCTTTACCAGGAACACACACAGTAACTAATCTAACTCCAAATCAACTTTACTTCAGAAGTTGTATTAATCTATAATGTTCCTAATAAATATTAGAGATAACATAAACATAAAAGAAATAACATTTTACAAGATTATATCAGCTATTGAATTCTAAGGTTGACTAATTAAATGAATGCCGCTTGGAAATTTACGCTACAATATATTTATATCAACTACATATATATCTATATCTGGTGATGGAACCTTTGGAACAAATCAATGATATAAGGAAAATATAACATAAATTAACATTATTTATTAACTAACAGCTTTATTTGGATAAAAATAACAAGACACAAACTCAATATACATTTGAATGTTGAAAGCTTAGAAGATTTCAAGAACACTTACAGTTTAGAAAATGTTTCAAATGTTAAAATTATTGTTTTACTTCTGTAATTTTCTTCAACTATAGATAATAAAAATTAATAGCTTTAAGTAAATTTTTAAAACGTCTTGCATTAATTAAAATGAATTTAAACATAATAGTATATATATATATATATATTCCATATTGTCTAAATTAAATACAAAAATTTTATTCTTAAAATTATGTTTTAGAAATTTATAATGTGATGTTACTAACAAATTACTAACTATCTAAGTCACGAGAGCAAAACTAGAAATATATCATTATTTAATTTTAAACAATCGTTAGCATATTTAATCACTCTTAACAACATGCTACGCTTAAGACCTGCTGCCAACACTTCGGATCGAAGTGTAATTTGGCCTGGGAAGGAAATGCATTGCATGCATTTACGGTATATAGGTTTATCGAACATTACCATCATTTTATAAAAAGCTTGAGGTCGCATGAAAATCTGAAAACCAACGAATTATTTTAACCTAAATAAATGTAAAATATAAATAGATTCAAAATATATTATCATTACACATTTTGTAATAGCTAAAGAATTATTGAAAAATAATATGCGTCTGAATTAGCTTTCTTATGACACTGTTAAAAGATAATTAGTTATTTTTTTGCACTTTAATAATTCACTATCTGGATTGTTTGTAAAACTTGCACTACAAATCTAATTCTTACGTTACCGCACATCGACAGAGAAAAATCAAGCTCGTGAGACGACAAAAGTGATACTAACGCTCCAGATATCACTTTCTAACAAGTGAGGCGCAACAATTCAATATTCATCTTTGTAACGTATTATTTGAAACCAGAGACCTCATCTTACTATCAGCAGTCTTCACGCCAACTACAAGAGTTCACATCACTTCAAACCCTCAACCTCTGAGTCAACATCACTTCAGAAAATACTACCGACGACGCCAAGGACAAGATTCACAGGAGACCTCACAACATCGAAATAGCGAATTATGTCATAGTCAGCATTACTGCCGTCGTTATAATTTATGTTACGTTTATATTCACACACCGCCATAGACACACACTACCGACGTCAACTTCCACTGAATCCTTAAACACCTATCAACTCATTGACACTACAGACCGACCTTCGAATCTCATCACCTCAACCGATAACTACCAATACGACGAGATCTATTCCATACCACCTGCACCTAGACTAATACCTCTCAGAACTCCTATAGCTTCAGATTCCCTACAACCCCTCCAATCCCACCAAACACACCCTGTTTATTACCCACCCAATCTTACTCCTACATCGCCTAAGAAGGACAATCCGTGCACATATTAAACTACAACAACCCAAAGAACTCGTAATGGACACTGGAGTAGAGTTTAACTTGATACACGTAAGAGCATGCTGCAACCCAGAACTATCATCGATGGTCATAAGGCCATGACCATAAAAGGAATCACGAAGTGCAGATCAACAGAATTAATTATTCAATCCAATTCCTATAATGGAAATATTAGGGGTAGATTTACTAAAGGTAGGATTTAAAAAGGCAGGACTAGCAGAAATAAGCTCTAATATAATGCTTGCTTGAACTCGATGTTGACAGAGAACCGCCTGATAACAATAGGAAGATCTTCACGCCGCGAAAGAAGACCTTGGTCCCATTTCTCAATCAATTCCTAGATGAATACGTCTATTTACTAACCCATGAGTGGTGTTATACAAGTATCAAAATATATTTACTGTATACTTCACAACGTGTCGATTATCGAGACATACTTGATTCTACACCTTCTAAGATTCAGATTGTGCGAGACGCGTTTAGCGTTGAGTGGGAATAGTTTATTCGTTAATTTACCATAGATCAGAGTTCAGCAAGTATTCGACCGCAAAATATACGGATACTTTTTTAAATCGAGTAAATCGGCTTAATACATGGTGTACAATGCTTAGAAATTGATATTTCGATTTCTTTGTCGACATTTATAGAAAACAAAAAAGTATCCGAAAATAGTTTGCGATCGAATACTTGCCGAACTCTGCCATAGATGCAGCTTTCGCTCTGGGACATCTTGCTGCCACTTGGGAAGTTTATTCCTGTGGCTGCGTGGTCTCTGAGCTGTCTCAAATAATCCAGAATGAGATGACCTAATCTGCGGTGCCAAATATCAATATCCTGAACGGCAACTTCGCCAGTGCGTTGTCGATCAGCAATGCAGTATCATTTGGACTGCCGAAAAAATGTATCATACGTATGAACAGTTTCTCTTGAATCTAATTTATAAATTCCATTCTTTGTTATAGTTCCCATGGCAACTTCAACATTATTTTTCTTGTTTACTATATTGAAACATTTTTTGCATGAATTAGCTCATATTTTAGTTATAAATGTCTTGAATTAGCATTATATATTTGTTTTAGTGAAATATCTCTGTATTGTTTAGTTCAAAATGTATGAAAATAGATGTGTAAAAAATTTCAGACCGATTCGTTACAAATTGATGCCTAGGAACTATTTTGAAGATTCAGTTTGTCGCTTTTTAGCTGGAATGTTCTCCCTCGCTCACTTTCTTTCTTATGTACTTTTCCATTTTTGTTCCGTTTAAAGTAAGCTATGATGATATAAGAATTCGAATGAGTCCTAAGAACACTTGTTTTCAATACTTACTATTGTGTAGAACTGTTTAAAAAAGATTTAAAATATTTTTTTTTGCAAAAAAATGGTATATTCTTCTCTTAATTTGCTTTTGATTTATAATAAATAATCCTTGGATATAAATTGACCCCGCGTGGCCGTCCAAGGGTTAAGCAAATATGTAAGTGGCATATAATTGTTTGTAAACAAGTATTGTGTGATTACAGATAACTTCACATAAAAATAGAAGATATAAATAAAACATAAAATAAAAGATTAAGAGATAATATTTATCTCAATAAATAATGAAAGTCCATTTTCTAATGGATTTGTTTGTTTTTCCAGTTACAATTTTGAAATAAAAGGTTATATTTCAGCGTATCTTGGTATTTTCATATGAAAGAAGACTATTTAAGCATAAACTTTTATACAAACTAAATTTATCCTCTATCTCATTATTTCTGACAGCCACCGATTTAATTTTATGTAATTTTAATATCTATTTCATTTAGCATTAACTTCTCAGTGAATAGATTTATTGAAAAATTGATTATCAGTTATAAGTGTGATACGTGGACTCATCATAAGAAATGACATACGAAGTGAAGTGTACTAAAACTCTTTAATATTTAAGTCACATTTTAAAATACTTAATTATTAAAGACCATTAAATTAATATAAAGTTTACTGAACAAGTTTATTGCATATTATCTTTTATTTGCATAAGATATGCAAGGGACTTTCTATAACAAGTAATTCCAATATTTATAATAGAATGCATCGACATTAGCATGAAGCAGTGTTTTTATAAGTAATTTTTCAATGGCATTCAATGCTAATAGATATAGTAAATATATTTATTACTAATTAAATATTCGTTTTATTGAAGGCAAAGTTCATTGATAAGACGCAATGCTCTACGAGGTCGACAAGTTTTCGCTGCAGATAAAACAAAACTAAATTTTCCATTTCCGAAACTTCATCTTTGTCTGTCTAGTTATAAGTACTTTTAATGTATTATGGAAGTAGTTTGTTAACCGAAATGTTAAAGCAAACTTTTAAAAAATATCTTAAAAGATTATAGTAACTTTATTTTTATGATCAATTATATTATATTACTCTTTATTTAAAAGTTCTATATTAATTTTAGTAAATGTGTTGAAAGTCTTTTGGAAAAAGGCGTATTTCACTTTAAAATACAATGCATCCTCATTTATTAACTCTCGCATTACCAAAGGGGGGGGGGGGAGCAAAGATAAAAACGTTGTAAATTTAATCCTGCTTTAAAATTTGCAATTTGCAGACAACGGATTCGTAATTAGCGACCCTTGAAACCCTTGTACACTTGACGTGGATATATTCTGATTAAACGTTTTTAAAATGCTCGAATGAGATTGTCCGATTCACGGGAATTAACCAATAAGGTGACACGATTTCAAAACATTCGATCAGAATATATCCACGTCGAGTGTACATGTTGCTTTACTGGAAATTATTTAAATTATTGTAGAATTTACAGTTTTATCTGATTTTTTAGGTATTCCGTGGTAGAGCGTGGGTTAAAAATATAATTCGACGTATAACGATAAAGAAAATTTTTTAAAAAGTCTGTGAAAAAAGATGTATTTCAAAATTCTCGTATAGAGACGTATTTGAGCTATCGAAAGAAACCAATAAAATCAATTTTAATTAATTCACAGAACTCCTTTTAATAATAACTTTTCAACCTGAAATTTTTGATTGATATGAAAATATAGAACTCGTTTTATCAAAAACTATTTTTTTGTATTATACTGTTATTATGTATATTATAATTTTTTTTGTTGACTTGTGCTAAATAAATCTTAAATCTTAATCTATCTATAACTGGATACGATTGCTGGAATATGCCTTTATTCAGTGCAACTGTAAGTTACATTTTAGATGATATAACTAAAGATAATAATATTTTAGCCCCTTTTATGCCGAAACAAAATGAAGAAAAATTTTCAATGTTCCAGAACCAGGCGGCCACCTACCAAAACTCTTAAGTAGAATTAGCCGCGCGCGGTAAGACACGCAGTGCACGTGTATACGACATATGAGTCATACACTCCTCTATTATTCAATCGATACTTTTAAGCACGTCCTCCTCAAATTTCCCCAGGGACGAGGAGATCAATATTTTAAAATTCATGCCTTTTTTAACGCTCCCAACAATAGCGCACTATAAACTCCGAGTAATTTTCCCTGTCGAGGTCAGTGATAGTAGTAGCTACTCTACTACTGCGTTCCAAAGGCACGAATCCTCTCCTTTCAAGGACCTTAATATTTTTGCCCTACATATACATACATACACATCTTGCGTACCGTAATAACAAACTCCCACGCACGTCGATAACCGCACGCGTTCCTATGAATTAATTATAACACGCGCGTTAATTAGCATTATCATTATATTATATATATATATATATATATATATATATATATATATATATATATATATATATATATATATATATATATATATATATATATATATATATATATATATATATATATATATATATATATATATATATATATATATATATATATATATATATATAAAAAGTTGGAGGTTTGCCGCATCGCTTGGCTCGAGAACTTAACGCTAATGTCCCGTGCTCTTTTTGCGGCCCATTTCGTAAATGAATGCCTCGTAAAAGCAAAAGTCAATACACACCATGCCAAGCCGCTTGTAGGTTTATAACATATATATTAATCGAGTGTACGCGCAGGATCTGTCGAGCGCGAGCGCGTGCGATGATGCACCTGTGCGCTCGACTCGTCCGCCTTCACGGCCTTCTACATCACTTGAGTTGCGCGGCGCTCTTATCGTTTTCGTCTATTAGCGGAGTGTCGTGTGTGTGCGTGTGCGTGGTTGCATTGTTTTCTTGGCTGACTTGTTCCAGTTTTGGTGAGCAGGTGTATTCTGCGGTTTTTTGTTTGTAGTTTATTATTAAATGATTGTAGTAAGAATGGTTGATTATTAAGCAAGAATCCTGGATCTGTTGTCTGGAGAAACTTGGAAAATCTGGAATACGCTTGGAATTTTTCATTACCGGAGAAAACTGGAATTTTTCTTTTTTGATCATAGAAATTTGGTTTAGTTGAAAATATGACTATAAGTGTAGGAGATGTGGAGAAATTTTATATAGATTAAATAATAGGAAAACGTGAAACATTGTAAAAAGGGGTAGAAAAATTAAAAATGTAAGACCATGTATTTATTTATAAGTCCAAATTTAGGCCCTTGTTTATAATTTTTTTATATTGTTTGGAAATTCTTTTATACTTTCTGACATACTTTTAGATTTATTTACAGAAAATATTCACATCATCAGGGATGTTATTAAAGATACAGTTCGCGAAAAATTCTTATAACTCGGCTTCTATTCATTATGTAATATCTTTGAAATATACAATGAAAGAAGATTAAAAAAGCTTTAACTTGATACATCTTAGCACGTGAAATAAAGCTTATTTTATTTCAAAGTTATAATCAATAAAGAAATCAACTTAATTTTTAGAGAAAATTTGTATTGCCCATAACTTTGGAACGTAACAAGCTTTTGACACACTAAATCTCCTAAACTACAGTTTTCATTCATTATGTATTTCAAACCTATTAAAGCAATGAATAGGTGCCGAGTTATAACTATTATAGAAGAACTATTTTTAACGAATTTAACTTAATCTTGTGTATATGAAAAGTAATAACAACACGCATATGTATATACATTGTACACCCAGCGATAAAACCATTTCTTCAAACGTGCCCCTAAATAGCATCTTCTTCATAAAAGAGACGTTTTTCCCTGGTAGAAACGTTCCCCATATGTTCGCCAGATTTTACTCTATTTTATAGGGAATGGTCAATTTCTGCTTAAAAGTCTGGCCAGAAACCCCGCTACCTGTCGACGTTTTCTCGTCAGAAACCTGACCAACTTATGGTTAATGGATAAATAAATAAAAAATAACGTTTAACGAATTTTTATAAGTTAATAATGATTATTATGTCATGGATTTAATAGCTGATTGTTAATAGAATGCTAAGATATATTTGGGATAGATTCGAAATAAAAACTAAAAACTTATTTCATTAAAAGTTTTTTTAAGGTTAGAGTTTTATAATTAAATAAGACATAAAAAAATCAAATAAATAATCGAATAAAAATTTGCATGCTGTTTTAACGCAGAAGTACTATAATGGGATTTACATTTTCAATAATTTTTTAGGGTTATGTAAGCTATTTAGATTTTCTATAAATTTCTGGTCAGATGCTGGTTTATTTCTGGCGAACTATTAGGAAACGGATCTGCCCAATAGATCGTGAACCGACCATCTAATATGCTCAATTTTCTACCAGGGTTCCGTTCGGAGGCTTCAAATTTAGTTATTTATTGAATATTTTTTTTATATTTCACTAGCGACATGGTATTTTAGTTAAATAATCGACATATATAATTAAGTAACTATAATCTCCTAGTGGTTTTATAACAAAATCATGGTTTTTCATGTAGTTTCAGGCATTATTTTCAAACATTATTTTAATCTTCTGCTTATCTGGTAACTCCATCTAAAATTTAAATAGAATGCTTAAAATGCACACTTTCATTGGGATTTTTATTTTCTGTTAATGGTGGATTTTAAAGAAGAACGTCGATGCCACCTTAAAAGCTTTATTATAGCTAATTAAAACCTTTTTTGTTAAAAAAAAAACAATAAAATATATCTTCAATTTTTCGAAAAATCAGGAATTTCCCTTGGAAAACGTAGAAAAAAATCTCGAATTTGAAATTGTTGAGAAGCATAGAGGTTGTCTATAAATTACGTAATGCTTTGAAGGGATGTTTATTTTCTCAAAAACAACCGTACGTAATTTGTGAATGACCGCTAAATACAGGGGCGGCAAGTCGTGTCTTCTCTGGGTATGGAATTTTTCAAATCTTACCCCCCGCATCCGTAAACATTAAACCCAAATGCTAAACTGTAAATCCGCAAACTTACCTACCCCAAGCATAGAAACTTGTTGATAAAGAATTTAAATACTAAACCGTAAGCTCCTAAACCCCCCTACCCCAAGCACAGCAACTTGGCGATAATAAACTTAAATGCTAAACTTTAAGCCTCCAAACACTACAAAATGAAATTCTGACTTTCAGATCTAAATCAATCTGAAATTCGCATGCAACAAATTTAAGAATTGTTTTTTCTTAAAGTCAGTGGTAAAAAGTCTTTAAAAAATGATCTGAATTTAAGACGATTACTTGTCTTTATTATACATATATATTGTTTTGCGACGTTGCCACTCAACTATTCAGCGAAAAGTTTATTCAGCGAAAAGACCTAGACACGCTTGCATTGTATGTATGATTTTAAAATAAGTATTATATTAAGTTCAAGTTAACACAAAAAACTTCATTTTTGTACATACACTTAATAAAATTAATAACCTAAAAAATGTACGAGTTAGGTTATCTAAAAATTATTTCAAACGTAGTTTATATTAAATTAAAATATTTAATTTCATATTTTAATATGCGCGTCTAAAATAGTATGAATTCAATAGATGTTTAAAGCTTATACACTACTTTTGTATTACAGGTTATAAAAAACAGTAACTATAATATAGGTGGGCATATATACTTAAAAGTTCCTAACCCTTTTGTGTCGCATTTTTTGAGTAAATTTAAGTATAAAAAAACCCAAAAGTAAGTCCCTTAGGACACCATCATCGGCGACCTTATAAACAGACATTGTGTTCGATAATATTTATACTTGCACTTGGCAAGCCTTTCAAATGCTTTCATACTGACCGATTATGATTTTAAGAGCGAAATGCATCTTTGATTCGAAAGTCAGACACGCGGCAATTTCAGCTGCAACAAATTCAAGAATGTCTTTTTGTAGTAAACCCAACTAACCCTCACACAGCAACTAGCCGATAAAACATTTAAATGCTAAAACGTAAAACTCTGAACTCACCTACCCCACGCACAACAACTTTCCAAGTCTAAACTGGAATGCTGAACCGTAAGTCCCTAAACCCATCTATCCCTAGCACAATAACTTGCCGATACAACAAATTTAATTCACAAAATAAAAAGGTAGAAAAAATTGTTTTTAATTAACATTTCAAAATGTTCCATCCCTTGCATAGACCTTAGCCAGTATCTTAGCCCAGAGGCTCGTTGATCCTAAAGATGACCCTGCTAACCAGGCTCAACAATTTGAAATATAACAATTTTTTAAAATCATAAATATATAAAATGTTCACCCAACTAACCCACACGCAGTGCTCGAGTTCAAAACACCAAAATGTTAAGTTTTATTTTGATGATGATCATTGAGTTTTAACATGAATTTTCTTTTTTCGACGGTGTCTATGATATGGGTAGAGAATCGAAGCCAATTTGCAATTCTGGTTGAATTTTTTCAAAAAAGCTTAATACAAAAAAGTTACAGCTTATTTACGTTCCTTTGAGTGACGTCAGACCGTAGTTACTTCAAAGGTGTCACGTCTACGGTCTGTCGTCACGAGGATTTTCGAAGTGCTATATCTTCTTTAATTTTGGATATTTTGCAAAAATTCAAACAGTTTACAAATAAAGTATGCTATAATCTGTCAAAATATGATACAAAAGAAAATCATGTTAAACCCGAATTATGAATACGAAATTATAAATACAATGAGTTCGCTTGACGTTTAACACGCCAAAAATAAAACATAAATTTTTTCGTCGTTCTGCCTATGGAATTCCATCATACACATCTATTTGCTGGGTATGGAATTTCCATACCTTCCATACCCATCTTGCCGCCCCTGCCTAGATATATGTTAATTAATGATTATAATGAATTGAGATTTTTTTAAATTTATATATTACTTAATTATCCAGATATACGTATATATTTAATAAAAAAAATCATCAAAATCTCTAATTCTTTAACAGCCTAAAAATCATAAATAATTTTCAAAAAATTCGGATCGTACTTACTAAATAACGCCTTTAATCAAAAATCAATTATCTCAACAAAGAAGTATAGTCCCGACCTCAAATCCTTAAAAATACATTCCTGCGCATCGTAATTAACGACCTAATGATTTCATTAGCGTTTCGCTTCGCTCGAATGAAAAAAATCCCTCGCTACACAAACGCCACAATTCCGATGTAATTGTTCAACGTGAGAAAAGCGCCATAAAGCGTCCGCCGCGACCCGATTAAAAACGCCATCGTCGCTCGTCCTCGTTATCTCCTTACTAAAAAAAAAATAGGCTTATAATTATATCGCGCGACGGCCGATTCATTAATTTCACGCGCGCCAAACGTTCCGTCGCTTCTGCACTCGCGGCAAAATCAGACCCATAAAAAGACTCGAACGTCCGTTTAATTAATTAATTTCATAATAAAGCCCGTAAACGGCCGCGCGGTGTTGTATATATCAATTACGGTCGTATTTTCTTATATCGAAGAAGAAGTTGTCGAGAGATGCGCGGTTAGCCGTCGCCCTGAACTTTCCTTTAGAAGCACGTGCCGTTGCAGGTGAGCTGTGTGTGTGTATATATATACACCAGTCTGGGAAAATATCGCGAGCGCCAGAGGATGATAGCGTCTCTCTATATCCACGCGCCAAGGTCGGAGCCTTTATAAGTAACGAGTTGCTCGTGTATTTCTGTTAATGATTGATTAATTGGTTGGGTCTTTTGTCGATCTGTGAAGAGGGGATTTCGCGTGGGAGTTTGATAGGAGTGATCGGTTAGAGGTGGATGTGGGGTTTACGGGTAGCCAGGGTCAAAGGTTTTTTTGTAATTTTGAAGTATATGGAGAGGAAAATTCTTACTTTTTAATTTTTAGTTCGATGGCTTTTATTATTATTAGATGAAAACGAAAGATGGGAACGAAAGTAATTTGAAATTAATTGTATCTTGGAAAATTTCAGAGTGTTTTTGGAAAGAATATATTATTTTGCTGGTATATAATAATAATAGTCTTGTGTTATAATTGTTACTGTTTAATGCTATTTTTAACCAGCTATTTAGCTTGAAATTATACGTCTTTAGGTAACGCATGGATTCTGCACTGTCACTGCCAAGTAACCCATTACATTATAGAAAAAGTAATAAACGTTTATCATATATTTATTTTATTTAATGCAAGGTTTTTTAATATTAAAATTTATTTTCTGCAAAGTGAGTATTTTTATCTAAACTGGTCATAAATAAACTGCTAAGGAAAGTCGTTTGATTTTCCATGTCGGATGTGTTTTGCTTTTCAACAGAAAATAAAACACCATGTATTTCCATCTAAATGAGAATGATTATATATCATAAAAATATTAACCTATTTTAATACATTTAAATTCGTGACTAAGCATAAAAATGGTTGACTATAATTTCTATGAAACACCGAGATCACGCAAACATAAAATCATTAAATATTGATCTTTTTGTGTAATAAAAAGAATTTATATCTTTTCGACGCATTACATCTTTTTTATTGACTTTGTTTGTTTTATGGTGTGTTTAATAAAAAATATTATTATTAATTGAAGGATCTTAAGTTTTTTATTGTAATGGATATCGGATCTAGTTATAGATATACAATAATGTCCGTAAATACGGAGCTGAATACTGGCTCCGACATCCTCTTTAGTAATAGTTCGTAAAATACTACCTGTAAAATATAAGGTATTTGAAGAGATTGGTAAAATAGGTTTTTGTGCGGAAGAATGTATTTTGTAGTAGGCTTTTTAGCAGGTCTCATAGTTTTCGATCGATTTTCAGATCCAGAAGTATACACAAACATAAATAAATTGTATTGTGATAATTGATTCAAATTATCACGTAAAATTCAGTTTTGATTTCGAATTTTGAATATTGAAATTTTCGATAACAATAAGAATTTATTGCTATGTCAATTTTTAATAAATTGAAAATTTAAAACAGAATTTTTTAAATTTGCTTGGACAAAAATATATTTATTATTCAATATAACAAATAATAAAATAAGAATCTACCTTAATTCTGTTTAAAAATCAGATTTTCTGTGCTATAATTACCTGTCATATTTGGTTAATGATCTAAAATAAGATTGAGGTCATAAAAAATCGATACTCAATAAAAGAGGTTTCTAAAATATGTGGATGCTTTGTTTGGATGAACAGCAATCCGATGATACCGGTAGAATAAAGAAAGAACTTAATTGCCTGCCACAAATCATTTAAACTGGTGATGCCATTGAAGCAAAACAATGCATATGGCGCTGCAGATTTTTCCATGAAAATACATAAAAACATATTTTTTGGTAATACTTTCGAATGATACTTGTATAAAAACACTCAAACTAACGATCTACTATGTTACTTATTCAAACTTAATTAATTCAAGACCAAGAGGATTGATAGTTATTGATTCCAGCTTTATTTACAATTTATGACAAATGAAATAATGAATAATATTTAAATAATGTTTTTATACGATGCACTGACTCCATAAATTATAATTATGTTAACTCTTTAAGTCCCAGACTATCTTGAATGCGAGAAAAAAGTTATTTTTCCATTCAGTTATGCTTAGAATGGTCACGAACTATTGGTATTAAATCAACAATATATTTCAATGTCTCGCGTTTCCCTTGACTTTCACTTTCCTGCAGGAACTACCAGAAGCTCTAAAAGAAAAACCTTGAACTTGAGAAATTTCTCAAATATCGCCGCAGCGAACACCTCTGCACACCAGGAGGCAACGCAAACAAAAAGGAAGCCAGAGCGGACAATTGTCGCACCTCTGCGTAAGCGTTATTAGATCGCGAAAGTGTCTCGCATAACCACCTGCCTCTCTCTCTCTTTTTCTACACTTACGCAATCCTCTGCACACTCACTGCACCGCGTGTACGTGCAATAAACGGCGCAATTCCGCGATTATATATATATATATATATATACCTATACGCCGGAAAAAGGTCGCCGCGGCAAAAAGATCGAAGAGCGCAAAAGCGCGACATTGGCCCGCATCGGACGACGACGACGCGTGTGACAGATGAAGATCGAAGAGCACTTTTACGCCAAGCGTACTTACTATGTTATTTGGTTGCGAAAGGCGTTAATTAACGCGAGCGCGAAAATCTCGGATGGATTTATTTAATACTGCGAGTGTGGATTGTTATTATTATGCCTTTCAGATGTGTCAGTTGCTGTACTGAGTTTGTATGTTTTAGATGTTCGCGAGTGAGTGCGTATTCTTTTTTTTATATGGGGGTGGACGCTGGTTTTTGCGATTTATAAGGTTGAACGTGAGAATGCGAATGGTTCACGGATCGATGGCTTCTCTCGGCGTCTTTCAGGATTTTACGAGTCGGTTAAGGCGCGTTGATTTACGGGCCGACTTTTGCATAATTATTATGCGATTCGTTATAACGAGTCGAGTGGGATCATTAGCTTTTATGCAGATTAATTGTCGCGGGTGATCGGCGTGTGAGAAGTGAATGGCCACACTAATTATTTGCGAAATGGAGGGTATAAAAACAAATATAAGTATTTGTGTAATGAAATCGCGGGAGGATTGTAATTACCATTTAAATAGCGAAGTGTGGGGTTAGATTACTGGCGGTGTTATTGGTTAATTAGATATTTTCAAGCTTATAGCACTGAGAAATATAAGAGGTGTCAGCTACTGAAAAGGACTAGATTCTCTAGTGCAAATCGGTATACAACTAAATGTTTTTATAGTAGTAACAGTTACTGGCACGGAATCCGGGTCCCGGATTTTGATGAAACTTTGTCAATCGTTTTCTAGTACTTAAAAATGCACCTCAATACTTGTAGTTTTATCAAATGGGCCTTTGTACAGCAGATACAACACATTTCATTAACGTTGATAGCATATCTATATATATCTTATTTTTAGCATTGCCTATATGAGCAATACTAATGTTTTAAGCTCTATCTCATATTCAAGAGTCCATTTGATAAAGCTACGGGCATCAGACTTCATTTTAAGGTACCAAAAATCGATCCCTAAAAGTTTCATCAAAATCCGTGTCCCGGACTCCGTGAACTCCCCTTGTGAGTAAGAATTCTCGGGATAAGAAATTTTGGCCTCCTGGGCAAACCTGGGAATCCAACACTAACAGTTATAGGGTACCAAACTACCTTCAATTTAAACAAAAAATCAATACCTTTAGCAATGTAGAAAGATAAAAGAAAAAGCTAGATACGCGTTTACGCCATTTGCCATATTCTTAAAGTAGTAAGGTAAAAGTACCTGTTATGAAACATTCTCTTAACTGTGTCCCTTTTATGAAACAGTATGAAAAATGATAAAATAAGAAATAATTATAACATGCATAAGCGAATATAAAATTTTTATTGATAATTATGAATTCTTTCGTCTGTAACTACACGAACATGAGTATTGTTATACAATAAGTAGTATTATACAAAAATCATTCAATTTTGCGTGTCTCCAAGCCCGTGCAGATCGGCGGTGTTGGCAGCCGAAGCAGCTGATTTATACGACTTTGTTTTTTTAACTATATTTATAAATATAAACGACTTAACATCATGTGCAATAGCTTAAACTGTAGCTTTCGGTCCGTAGATTTGAATTATCTACAAACTGTTTTAATGTCGATGCGATTTTTATTAAATATGTAGCTGTTTCATAATAGGTGTGCGAGTTAGTGGAAGTCCGTATTTATGAAATACCTTTGCAAGGGCTCTTTCTTAATAATTTTAGCTATTTGCATATTATTTTCTGTATTATGAAGCAATAAATACTACATTTTAATGATATAGCTCTCGTACATATGAAAACTAAGTAAAATAAGCATGTTTATTGAATTTAGCAGCCTAACCTGTAACTTATAGATTACGAAGTCGATTCTATGAGGCATAACCCTAAAAATGATCATTTTGTTGTTATTAAAAACTTTTTAAAAAAGGATGTCAATCTTATGTTGACGTTATTACTTGTGTATATTAGGCGCATTGTTTACGACAGATATAGCAATTGTAAGTAAAAGCAGTCAAATAAAGTAATATTTACATATTTATTACGTTCCATAATAGGGACATAAATTATGAAACACCCGGACATCGTGCGATTGCACTGTTTCATAATACGTGCAATGGATCACTTCAGTATTTTATTAATATAATTAATTATAACGTTTAATTTGTATTTTAAAGCCATTATCTGCTTAAGGAAAGTCTAGCTCTTCGAGTACTATCAAAAGTTTTAACGTTAAACGCTTATTCAATCTCAATTTTACAAAAGTATAAAATGTACCCCGAAAACCGTTCCATAATAGGTACTTTTACCTTAACAGATGAATACTGCAATACCGTCACGGACCCAGTTCCTGATCAGTACCTAGTTCCTGATCATTTGGTTATATTTATTACTATTTTGACTTTAATGTATACAAAATTTGTGTTAAAAAAATAATTAGTAATAGTAAACTATTTAGTATGCATTTATAAGAAGTTTAAAAGTTACTAGTAAAATACATTTTTAAGATAAAAAATGTTAAAGTTGGACGTTGTTGGCAACGTCATGATTAACAGCATCTTACTGCAGTTGACTACAAGTGAGCATGCAAAGGAATTTACATAATTTCTTTAAAACTTTGTAATAGATTGTAGAAAAACTTATGTAATTAAGTTATTCAACAGTTTATTCGTATAAATCACTTAAAACATTCATATAAAATATTATTGATATTTGTAAATACGTGTGATTAGAAATAGGGTCCAAATTCTTATCGTTTACCCAATTCCTGATCAGTATTAATAACATGTTTTTATGTGTTTAAAAATCTTAAAATACACAAATATTTGTAATAACAATTCTATTAGTAGTTTTAATTCATGCGTAAATAATTTATCATGCAAAAGTCGCAGAAAACGTGAGAATAAATCACAACACTATGTGCATTTTATAGGTTGTAATATATGCTCGCACGTGAGTCTATATCGTGCAGTAGACAGATTACGAATAACCGAACACTTTTACCTCGCCTAAGTTTCACATTTATAATCACACAACCAAATAATGTTATATTTTAGTATATCTACTGTATTAGTATTGCTTAATAAGTTTTTGTTTATCATATAAAATACTTATGCGTCAATAATATTTGTGATCAGGAATTGGGTCTTAATATGATCAGAAACTACTCCCATACAAACCTCAAGTGATCAGGAATTGCTCCTACAGCTTTTTTTCTTTGAGGCTTTATATTTAACTTAATTTTGATTATTTATGTATTTTTTCAATTTTATATTAAAGATTAACAGTTACATTTGTTATTAGAAATTTAATTTTCCATGAATACCTCATCTTTACGCTTTGACACAACAAATAACGTGACGACGTGTCTTAACTGATCAGGAACTGGGTCTTTGACGGTGCGCTTATTTTGACCATATTTCAATCTATATGTAATTTTTTTAACTTTCCCCTATAAGCTAAAAGGGTCGAAGTTTTTTTTTGATTAATAGAAAGGTTACTTCCGATCTTCAATATTGTATACACAAATCTTTACAGGTTTTTCTCAAAAATCAGAAGAAACTTTTGACCGTGGGCATCCTGCTTTAGGTAACGCATAACTAGAAAAGAAAGTATTATTTATTATTTTCTTAACTAAACATGAAAAGATATAAATTAAAACTTAGAGATAAAAATCACAAAAACTTAAATTTACTTTAAAATATTTTTGCTTTGAAACTATTAATTATACTATACATATACATGTATAGTGACTATACTTTAGTTATTTTTATTAAAAACATTTATTTATCATTGAAATACAGTAAACTTTAATAGTTTAGTAACTATCTCCAATCGGTTTCTTCTCAGCGATTCAGAAATGTAGGGTAGACTCGGGTATAATGAGACACTAAAGTGAAGTACACTCTAGAATCCACGAGAAATCATTGTTTAAAAAAGAAATGAAATGACATCTGTTTACTAACTATGTAAAGAATATTACTTTACATTACTACTGTATTATAATAATCCGAATACCTCGAGAATTGGAATTTTCAAAAGTGTCAGGGTATGATGAGACTCTTGCTTGTGGTATCATGAAACAGCATTAAATTATATAAGATAAATGTAATAAATCAATATAATAATTTTTAAGGGTTTATAAAAGAGAAATGCAAAACAAAGTCAAAATAAACCTACATACGTGACTGTTTCGACAGTTGTAATAATTCGAAAAAATATTCGGTAGGCGATATAGTTACAGCTAATTTTACAAATTTCACATTTTTTTATCTAAACTTTTTTTGTAACACATGCGTGATTTTCACGTTCTTTCGCCCTCAAAACAGGGCCTGAAGTGGCCGTTTGCCGACCAGCTGGGGTAAAGTGACTACTCTACGCCCGCTCGTTCCGCCAATAGATATGAGAATAAAACTGGCCTAAACTTGGTTTGTGAAAATCAATACATGTGTTACCAAAAATGTAGTGTGCACCACGGGTGAGAGGGCCTTTTTGACCTCGGTCAAAAAAGGTTCACTTCTCGCCCTAGGTACACAATGTACTATTTTAAATTAATTTATTAGCTGAAACGTTGCTCAGTATATGACGCCAGTTATGAAGCAAGTTTTTTCTCAACTGTCGTATTATATCCCATGTATCATTTGGTCAGTATACCCCCATATCCGCTATTTTCACTTGTTTTATTGTGCCCTAACGTAAGTGTCTCAATATACTCCATTTGAGATGTTTTACTTTCTGTATCCCAACGTTGCCCAAACGTAGTGTAACCAAATTTTACAAAAAGCAAATTAAAGCTAAAAAGATCACCTACAAAACTAAACTAATGTGATTTTTATAAAAAAGAGGATGCTCACGATTTATAATATCTGATCTGTTAAAGGAGAACGTATAAAATCAATACCATTGCTTAGAGCTCATCAAAACATCAATTTTGAAAAAAATAACCCCCTAAAGTGTAAGAAAAAGTGCAGAAAAACGAGATAAAAAGTCGAAAATGAAGTAGAAATTCCCGAGTATAATTAGACTTTATACATTGCTTTAAATGGCATTAATCCATATATATTATTTTTTATAGCTTTCCCCGCATTTAGAGGGTTTAAATTTTATTTTTAAATTCATATTTAAACGAAATTTAAACAATGGTGTTGGTTTCATACGTTCCCTCAAGGGGGCTGCCATGGGCATCCTCCCTTGTCAATAAAATCAATTTCCGACTTAAAAAAGGTACTTATATAAATCATACATTTCTCTTTCAATCTAAATTTGTGTTCTATTTTTTAACTAAGTTTTAAACAACGGCGTCTGCTGAATTAACAAAAAAAGAACTCGCACAAGCAATACTCGTTAACCCAAAACACGATTCAACAATCTGGCACCACGTTTAAACCACAACTCATTACAACTGTTTTCCTTCACCCCCCCCCCCCCCATCTATCATCCACTAAGGTGAATGTCCCGATTTCTGCTCATATAAGCATTTTGCATGAAACAAAAAGGTTTAAAAAGTTATTCTAACATTAATTTATAAGGCAGATATGATTATTATCTTAATTATGAATCGAACAATACAATGTAAATGCGTAAAAACCATTTTAAAAACTTAAATATTAATAATAGTCAATTATAAAGCGTACGCAAAATGCACCTATATCTGCTCACATCAAAAAGCGGTGATTTCGATGTGTACCTATTTCTGATCACCGTTGATTTTATAGACTTCATTCATATGATTTGTATCTTTTTATTGTATTAGTATGTTAATACGCGTAAATACTTCACGATGCATAAGTAGAAAACAGTGTACGTATTGTATAAATACAAGTAAAACGTTATTTTTTCGTGATTAGAAATAGGGACATGCAGAATGTATCTGCGTCTCACCTCAAACTATCACTATTATCAAGTTTTTTAATCAGAATTTACAATATTTTTAATTCAGCACTACAGTTTTTAGTTGTAATACTAATATGGTACAGATAGCTTGGATATAGTATATATTAAAACAACCTTCATATCTATAATAAGAGAAAAACTTCAAGTGATTAGAAATACGGACGTGAGCAGAAATTGGAACATTTACCTTATACAAAGTGCGACAATCCAATCCGAAATATCGACTGGGGATTAACGAGAAAAAAGGGGGCCAGAGTGCGGCGCAGCGCCTACAAAATCGCCGCCCAAGGCCGCGCAACTTCGAAACAATGACGGGCAGAGTTCGCGGCCTTTGCGTATCTACCTGTGCGCCCGCGGGGGCTTCGCGAAGCCCCAGTCCAGCTCGGCTCGTCCACCGAGGCGAAATTAAGCGAATTATTCGGCCGACGTTTGTAGCGCGGAGGCTTCCTACAATGCTTGTAGTACGTCCAGAGCGCGAGTATAATAATGCACGTATAGCGTTGGGATAGGTCGTGATTTGGTTACGTAGCTGATGAAATTTCTTCGGTGGAAGAATGTCGATTATGTATGTAGCCTTTCAATTAAAAAAAAGTCGACCGGTTGTTACTACTTGTATGTATTTTGAATGCCGTAAACTTATCTATACACGGAAAAAAATGCTTTGTTGATCTAACAAAGTCACTTGATAAAATACGCAGTAACTATTTTTTTTATTACGCTAATTAAGTAATTTGTTAATTTAACAAATGGGTTAGTAAAATTAACATATCACTTTAGATAAACAACAAATTACTTGATAAGTGTAATAAAAGAATAGTTAGTGCGCATTTTACCAAGTGACTTTGTTAAATTAACAAAGCATTTTTTTCCGTGTAGCTTTTTTTAAATTTCCCAATGCTGAGTGGGTTGAATTTTCGTTTAAATAGAATATTTTGTATGCCCAAAGTTGTAGTATATAGCTTTCATGTTTTTTCAGGGGACAGAATTTTTTTATCCCGGGGACTGTTCCTTATAGTAACTCCTATTACAACTAAAAATATTTATTTATACCGAATTTGCACTGGAGAATCTAGTCCTAGTCCTTCTTAGTAATAAATACCATTTATATTTCTCAGTGATACGCGCTTAAAAATATCTAATTAACTAATAACACCGTCAGGAATGTAATCAATACTTCGCTATTTATATATGCAAAGCGCAACGCTGACTGTCGTATGTCTGTTTTTTCGGGCTGATCTCAGAAACTGTACTGAACGAATTTTAACGGGCTTCTGATCAACATGTATTCCGAAAGGTTTTAGGCTATTACCAATTTTTATGTCGACTCCCCTTACGAAGACCACGCATATTTCAGATTTCTCAAAAATACCTAATGCTTTTCAGTCTTCTTATAAAAAAAACTAGAACTCTTTAAAATATTCTGATTAATATTGACACTTTCTTAGATCCGCTGATAAAAATTATAGTTTTTGTCTGAATTTCTGAAATGTGATAGTCTTTAAGGAGCGTCAATATATGCAATATAAAAGACTTTATACCATTTAATGAAATATAGTCTGTTTCTTTGATCGGGTTTTAACTATAATAATAAACATTTTGGAAGATTGCAAGTCATAACTCCTCCCGGCGAAGAGTAAGAAGGCTTGGAATATGCTTGATCGAAGTATCCTTTATATACCTAGGATTCGATTGCGTTACGTGCACAATCACGCATAGCTCTGTTCAACAGGTGTATCTTTATCGAAGCAGACGATTGCGCTTTTACAAGGCTAGAGATTGGTTTACTCTGTCGATAAAGTAAAATAGAGATGTATAATAAAGAAGGATAAAACGTTAATTTTCTAGTAAAGAATGTAACATGATGCGTTAAGAGTTATGCATAACTAGTTTATTTTTATTT
The DNA here is from genome assembly GCA_949152435.1 of Gastracanthus pulcherrimus. Lineage (NCBI taxonomy): Eukaryota > Metazoa > Arthropoda > Insecta > Hymenoptera > Pteromalidae > Gastracanthus > Gastracanthus pulcherrimus. The sequence goes on along the minus strand of OX424575.1, from coordinate 6,269,810 downwards.
ATCATCTTATTCTTTTTTTGAAATATTACATATTGAAAGTGTGATGTTCGTGACAACTAAATTCTACATTAAACCCTTAGAAATGATACTCAATCAGTTGGTAAAATATTTAGATAAGAGTTTGCAAAATGTATTTATAGTAACATCTAACACTAACAGATTCTTGCAAAAAATCTTACACTTATGTACTTAAAAAATGTCTAACAAATATACATGTATATGTATAATCATAATCCCTGGCTTAGAAATTCAATACATATAATAAATATAATCGATGCATATTAGTAAAAATCGATTAACAATTGTAATTATAAATACAATCTACAATTCCGGTCACATTCTCCGAATAAAAATTAATAGCCGCTTACATCCTTTGAAAATACATTCTACCTCAAAACGTAAAAGAAATCCTCCCCAACTCAAAGATACTCTCCAAAAATTTCCCAGCCAAGGATCACCTATCAATAATAACCAATAATAGTAACCATAATAATAATGAATGAAATTCTTACGTACTAATCATACGTATAGAATACACAACGACACATCCTTACAACTAAACTCATTTCCATAGCGCGTTTACAAACGGTACACGCGTGTGCATACCTTATCACAATTTTTGTTTTGTTACATCGTGCTGCTTCCTCGATTACCAAAAAAGAAATGAAAAGAAAAGAATAAAACACGCCCACTGGTGTTTGCTTTATTCTTGTTGTCGTTCGTTCTATCGAACACGGGTGTAAAAACAAGTGCCACAGAACTTCCTACCATCTTTTTCTCTCTCTCTCTCTGTGTGTGTGCCTGTGTGTACTTGTGTGCTTTTTAGTGGAAGTTCCGAAACGGTAGCTACGCGCTGGCCATGCGCTTGGAGCGTCGGGACGACTGGCTGCGCGTCCGGCCTCCCGGCTTTGGTGACTCCGAGTCCGAGTCCGAGGGGTCCGCCGAGGCGTTCGATAACCTGTCCACGTGGCTCTCGTTGAAGTAGCGCCAGCTGGCGATCTGGCCGTCCCACTGTAAAGGAAGAAATTGGATTTTTGCTTTTCAATGTTCATTTGGTTGTTTGCTAAAATTGTATCGGTAAGAAAGTGTGTTTTTTGTGGTTCTTTCTTACACTTTCTTATATGTTTTTAGATCTTTTTTCAGAAAATTACATTTTTTTACAAAAATAATTTTCACTAGGGTATTTGTTCGTTTGGTTATTTCGCAGGCTAAAAGCCATGAACTCGTATATCGGAAATGTAAGTAACACAGTCGTATATCGCAGATAAAGTCGGTACAATCGTATATCCAATTTCATTCAATAAGGACGGGTGTATTTCGACTTTCGATAAGATGTAAAAATTTGTATTACAATTTGGTTCATTGGGTCACTAAAGGATTCACTTAAAATATTATTTCTTAGAAAATAATGACTGACTGAGTTAAAAATTGTTCACTTGTTTTTTTGAAAGCTGAACGCCCTACGACTTTAAAAGTACTAATTTTGGTAAAGAGTGAACTAGACACTGTAAACATTATAAAAACAAGTTATTCGTCTACTAAGGTATTGTTAGAGTCATTCCAAACATTTATTGAATTAAATTTGAAACACGACTGTCTTGAATGCAAGAAACAGAGAAATCTCTGAGATACGATTTTGTAAAAAGTAGTCATTGATTTATTGTAAAATACAGGTTTAATAGCTTAAATACAAACTCATATAATAATAGTATTTTAATAAATTCAATGAGTAGTTTTAGTATTTTCTAAAAAATATGGCGTAATTGTATTTATATAAAGATTCAACAGTGGATACAATATTTACTGTATCTAAAAAAAGGAATACTCGTGAACGAAAAATTAGAACGATACTTTGTCCTTATAATTATAATTTTATAACATATTATGGTAGTTATCTTAATAATTTAGGATTTGCTTGTTCAAGCAATTTTACAAAATTTTCATTCCAATAATTTTTTAGGTTGCCATTTTTTTTAACAGTCGAAATTTCGTACATAGGTCCATTATTTCTCAATGAAGGGTAGTAAGTTTTGATTTTGTCTAAATATAAGTATTTTTATAATTATAAATAATTATTCGCTAATCGGTCGGTAAAAATCAAAACGGAAATTGGAATTCTTAATTCACTTTCGGACCCCCTTAAATGCTTAGCAAAGAGCAACTATATAGGTATGTGAGAAGTAAATTAAGAATGGAACTTTAGAAATCAAATCAAAGTTCCATTCTAGATTTTTAGAATTTTCTAGTAATAGCGAAAAAGTAATTACCGAAGTTGACACGATTTCTTGATGTGTAGGATGCCAGCTTACGTCTCGTACAACTGTTTTGTGACCCCTCAGCGCTTTTACAATTCTACCAGTAAGTATATCGTAAACTGAAAAATATTCACAAGATTAGTTTTTCGTAGCGCTTTAGAAAAGAAAAACAATGCTAATTAATATGCTGCTTACTTATAACACGACCTGTTCCACAACCCGTATAAATATATCTCTGGCCGGTCGTGGCGGCAGGCGAAAAGTGACATCGAATCAAGGTTTGTACTACAATGTGCCCACGATACGTCATAAGGCTTGAGTCACCTTTCAGTGGCGTTCTTGGATACAAAACTGTGACAATAATATAAACGTTAAAGGCTTAATTTAATACGATATTAAATATTAGATGTTTAAGATCACTAACATTTCTTTGGTACATGCTGCCACCTGTAGTCCCAGGAATTATTAGCCATGGTCACAGCTATTTGAGCCTCTTCCGTAGCGTCTTTATTCGAAAATACACGAGCATCCCACAGTTTGATGGTCTGGTCCTTGCTGTTTGTTATTACATGCCTTCCATCGCCTCGTGGATCGACGTAGGTTAAACCACCCATGTGTCCTGCCAGGAGACCCACTGGCTGAGGATTATCCTCTCGTAATGCTCTTCTATCCCAAACCTGTATCGAATCATGGATTTATTCATTTAAATAACGTTCAAAACATATTAAAGTTTCAATGTGCTATAGTGTAAGTCTAACGTAAGTTCATTTTTTTGAAAATTGAGTTTCGAGCGATTTTGGTATCCTTACATACTATTTTATCACATCAAAATGCAAAAAGAAAACAGGAAAGTGTGAAATAAGTGATTATATTTACTATTTAAGAATTTTTTTAACATTAGTTTAAATGGTAAGTGATAACTCTGCCCTTAGTATCTCAAAAATATAAAAAATGGACTTAAGTCGATTTTCCGGGAACCCATAGAATTATAGTTAACTTACTTTACAAAATCCATCATCACCAGCGCTGTACAAAATCTGAGACGAATCATCAGCAAAGGCAACACAATTTATATCATAACCATGTCCTCGAACCTAAAGAAAAAATTGTATTACATATTTTAATACAACCAGATACAAAAGTAAACAATAGTGATAAAAAAAGCTTACTTTTGAACAATGTTGGGATCCTCTGTCATAGATATATAAACATCCATCATTTCCACCACAGAAAAGTTCTCTTCCGTCACTAGAAAATACAACCGAGAAGACACAGAACATAGGATGTTCTGCACTTAATAATAAAGACTCCCTATGATCTGGATCTCCATAAATTGAATGCATATATACTGCAACATAATTTAAATAACATTTTAATAGTAATTATAAATATAAAACAATTAGCTATGCACATTATTAGTTATCAAATACTTACGGTAATCTGACCAGCTAGAGTAAACAAAATAGTTTGCATCAGGACTGAAGGCAGTATCTAAAATACTCCACCCTACCGACGAGACAGAAAACTTTTTGAATTCATTATACTCTCCGTGATCGGTGCGATACAAGCGTATAACTCTATCTGTAAAATTACAATGAGTCAGTATTCAAAGTAGATGAAACAAAGCTTTGTTATTTACATAAATATATATATGCTACATACCATGTGTGGTTGTAAGCAAATAGTTTCCATCTTTTGAAAATGTTCCGCAGAAAGGTTTGTTGTTGTACTTGGCGATTCTCTGCATATGGTTTGGCAAGTAATTGCTAGTTATTTTAGACTTTTGTCCACATGTGAAGTTCGGCCCTCGCTCTCTGCTTTCGATCATATGGGCCACCGATGGCACAGACTCGTCATCGTGTAAGCCTAATCCACAAGCTTGTCTGATGGATAAGCTGATTTCGCTTTTCTAGAATTATTATAAGTTCATTTAGTATTTTGGATAATGAAAAAAATTTGAAAAATATGTGTTTAATATCACACGAAGAAGATGGAGTAGCGTAAGTGTGCGGTTTACCATGTCTTAACCAATTCCTCTACTTTTTGAGTATTTTTCGCTTAACAACAAAATTTAAACCTCTATAACTACTTTCAAAAGTTATAAAAATACATATGAATATTGTGTGTCAAAAATAATTAATGATGTATTGGGTTTCTATATTATTTAGAAAATTAAAAACCCACAGTGATTGGGTGTTATCATTTGCCTGAGAGGCACAGTAACCAATGCACTTACTCTATTGCGTATTTAGTTGCATTATGTTATGACATATCATATCAGATGTTTACTTAGTTTACATAATACACAAAAGTGCACGTCATAGTCGACTGACTTACCGTCCTCAATTAAAATAACTCAGACTTACAACAAGATAAACAAACCAGGACGAACTTAATCAATCCGTTAAAACACAGTATTCGCACACTTAAAAAATAAGCTTCAAACTACGTACATCCAGTTTGTCCCTGCTGGAAATGGCATGCCTGCCCTTGGGCTCCTGGTTGATCACCAAGAAATCGTGGTCGTTGATCTCATTATCGTTACTGCAAAAAAAACAACAACATCGATTATCGACTAAGAAACCAACAACCAACAAACACCCCCATAAAAACGAAACATCGACAAGGCACAAAAGCGTAAACAAACATGACAGCCGAAAACATGGCGATCGGCCTGAACAGGGCCAGAAATCTGAAGACCAGGGAGTTCAGCGAGCGTAGCACTTCCAGCTTGGCGGCTATCGCGCGTCCATCGGGGAGAAAGCACGAGGAGACGCTTCGAGAGAAGGAAAATAAGCGAGAGCGCGCCGCGGCGTCGTTATCATAATCCCGAGTTGCAGATCCGCGAAACGTCAAAACAACGACCCCCGCTTTGTAGGTTATGTCGCGGCGCGTCTGTCGCGATCGCGAGCGAATCAGCGAACTGCGCCGTAGCGACGGCGGCGTAAAAAATGCGAAATTACTAGTGTGTGTATACGTATGCAGCGGCAATGTATTAATGTAAGAACTTGTTATACCTATATGCACACATGCAAATGCGCTGTACGTGCGATAGGAGCAGCACGGAAATGTAGGTTAGGTTACCCGATAAAAACAACGCGGACTCGCGTGCATTTGTGTACGTTATACATTGTAGACGCAAAACCGGACTATATTATAAAGAGAACGAGAGAGCGCGCGTTAAAAAAGGAAACAATAAATACTATGAGTAAGTATACACATACCGCGACATCCTGGATTGGAGGAGCTCGATGAGTCTGCCTTGCTCGACGTTCAGCTCACGTTCTAGAATGAGCAGACGCTGGGCTATAGCGTCCATAACTCAATAAAGGGACCGATGGTGTTGCCGACTAACGTATCCTACGTGTACTTTTCTTTCTCTTCTATTTACATCTGCCCTTTCTCATGCACTTTCGAGTTTATGTGTTAAATACTCGAGCAGACGAGACTAAGGTACTTGTAAGTACTTATTACGACTTGCGAGGGTCTATCTCGCGACATGTTGCGGAAACCGCGGTTCTTTCGGAAAATATATAGGTATGTGTAGGTACTTGTGTGCGGGAAATTGAGAAAAAGATGCGGGATATATATATATATATATATATATATATATATATGGAGGATTGCCCAAAGCGGTCAGCTGGTGAAGGCGTTTTGAAACTGGAGGTCGGAGAGTGGTAGTTGAATTTTGTATATATATAGGTGAGGCGTGCTGCTACTGCTGCTAGGTGTATATTTTTGTAGCTTGAAATGGGATATGGTCTTCACGATTCGTCTGTTTCTTCTGATCTGTTTGGCGAATTCGGAATACAGAGGTTTCTGTAAATCATTTTTTTGTAGGGAAAAGTCACGTGAGATTATGAAACAATTTCTCAAGTAATCTCCAATTTTTCGCGTGATTTGTCATGTAATTTTCAATTTATCACGTGATTTCTCACGCGACTCGTATGTCTTCACGCGACTTCTATTTTCTCACGTAAACTATCACACAATATTTGAATTTTCACGCAATTTCTCTTATGATTTCTCACCTAGCATTAAGTTTTTGATTTCTTATGTGATATCTGATCTCTTTCGTGATACTTAAATTCTTAAAAGATTTCTTATTTCTCAATTACGCAATTCCTAATTTCCCATACGAATTTTAATTTATCAAGTGATTTGTCATTTTTAAATTCTCACGTAAATTCTCATGCTATTACTATAATAATCAAATGCTATTACTATAGTAATCTCATGCTATTACTATTAAGTAATCTCATGCTATTACCATAATAATCTCATGCTATTACCATAGTAATCACATGAGAATTTACTTGAGAATTTAAAAATGACAGATCACTTGACAAATTAAGATTCGTATCTGAAATTCGGAATTGCGTAATAAATCAAGAGAGATGTTAGAAATCTCGTTAGAATTTACGTGAGAATTGAGAAATTGCGGGAGATCCCGTAAGAAATTAGGAATCGCCGGAGATTTCACGTGAAAAATAAAAAATCTTTTGAGTATTTAAATATCACGAAAGAGATCAGATATCCCGTAAAAAATCACATCACAATCTTAATACTAGGTGAGAAATCATACGAGAAATTATGTGAAAATTCAGATATTGTGTGATAGTTTACGTGAGAACATAGGAGTCGCGTGAGAACATAGAAGTCGCGTGAAAACATACGAGTCGCGTAAGAAATTGTTTCACGTGATTTATCACGTAATTTTTTGTAGTAGCGTGTGGTATAATGAGCCATCAGTTTTAGTACTGTCGAGAGCTTCAAAATAAAGAATTGGACATGTTTATTTATAAAAAAAACATAATTTGATAAATAGAAATCGAAGCAGATATAAAACGGGAATTTTAATTTGTTTTATAGCAGTGAAAATGACAAAAAGTTTCATGCATAGCGAATGTAAAGTTTCTCTTTATTTATGAGTCATTGTAAAGTATTTCGATCCAATATCGAGATTGATTAAGCATAAACAAGCATTGTACTTCTTTCTTATGGTATTTTCATATCCATAATTTGATAGCAGGAGTATAAAATTCCGCTGGCCCGTTATACCCCAATCAGGTGAGGGTTTTCACTTTCCCGATTGGGGTGTACGGGCCAGCGTAATTTTACACTCCTGCTGTCAAATTATGGGTATGAAAATACCATAAGAAAAGAAGTACAATGTCTATTTATGCTATATATATATATATATATATATATATATATATATATATATATATATATATATATATATATATATATATATATATATGTATATATATGTGTATTAGGAATATAAAATACTTTTATTTTGTGAATGTTCAGATTTGACTTATTCGAAACCTGAATAATAATATTTTATTTAAGCTAAACACAATTTTATTTCTTGTCATCACTGAATAAATCTATTTTTTTTTGAGATATTAAGATTTTAAGTTTTTATTTTCTATTTCAACCAATGTTAAAAAAACTTTACTTATTTTTATATTTTCCTGATTTTTTACATTTTGGTCTAAAAATATACTATGTAAGGATTCCAAAAATGGTGAAAACTCAATTTTAAAAGAAAGTGACTCATTCGGTTATGCGGGGAAGTCGCAGAATCAAAATTCTAGAATTTTTCAAAATTTTGAGCAAAATCAATTTTTATGTGAAAGAAGATCCCCGTATTTAAGATAGATTTTGAGTTATACGCAAAGTTTACTAGTTTTGCATTTCCTTCAGTACGTTATTATGGCTACTTTAAAGAGAAAACTATAAATATGAGTTTATTTCAACACTAGTAATTGGGCGGGTCTTGATAAATTTTTATAAATCTGGGAAAAATGAGATGAGGCCCTGATAAAGCGTATATTTTTATTTCCTGGTTTTAATCGTCTAAATACGCAAAAACGCTGCCAACTGCTTTGACACTATGCCTTCTCAAAGAGAATTTAATTAAAATTATTATATAAATAAGGGAGAGCTGCGCAGTACCGTCCGTCATGGTTATTTTCCTGTCTAACTATTTCCATTTAGTGATTTCTGCTCTACTGAAAAATGAATATTTTTCAATAAACATACTATCGTATAAATATATCGTACATCAGGGTGTCAGCGATGTGTCATTGATTCTGAAAGCTATTTTTATCTATAAAATTAAATGAAATCTATACCTCTAAAAGATTAAATGAATGTTTTATTTGTTATATTGCAAAAAAATGTATAAGACACAAAAACGCATCATTTTTTAAAATCACTCACTTAAAAATTTTACTTAATTTTATTTTATCGAACGAAACTATTTAACATATACTGGTTTATAAATCCCATCATCAAAATAGTATAAAAATTATAATTGTTATATGCTGTATTATAAATCATTTTTAATAAATCACAAAATAATAATATTTTTAATATAACATTATCTTTCCAGTTCTTGGATTTATTTGTGTAATATAATATGTAAAGTTGGCTAGAAGTGTAGAATAGTAAATCTCATATATAATAATACTTAATATCTACAGTAAAACTCACAAAGATAAAGCTTAGAGATGGCGTGATATACAGGGTGAAAAAGTATTGTATAAATTGAATAATTTCTAATACCTCAGAAGACTATGAACGAAATCGGCTCACAAATATTTAGCCAATAACCTGACACCTAATAAATATTTTCTGAAATTTTTAAGGCATTACACCAAGTATTCCTCAAGTTATCGTTGTCAAAAAATGCATTTTTTTGAGATTTTATTTTTTTCTCAGAAAAGAAACCGTCCTATGATCTAAAAATGTGGAGGAATATACCTGTATATGAAACAAGTATTTTAAAAATTTCACCGACTTTTATCGTATAGTTTTCGAGTAATAAATGTTGAAAAATGAATTTGTCACACAGCATAATAACTGAAAAAGATTCATATAAAATCGTTACTGGTCCTTAAATGACGGATTTTATGAGTACTTTATTGTGTAAAAAGTTCGCTTCCCAAAAACCATTCCTGCATTGGAAAAATAAAAAAAAACGAAATTTGAAAATTTAAAAATTTTGAACAATGGCTATAAAAAAATGCATTTGACCAATTTTGCTGAAATTTTAAAACGCACACCGGGTATTGATATCAAACATCCGTGCAAAGTTTAGGAAAGTTATACCGCAGATTTAACGAATGGTAATATGCCTCATACTAACACACATACACACACACAAACATATGCACACAAGCACACGCACACGCTGACGCACACGCTCACGCACATGCTCATGCACACGCGCATGCACACGTACACGCACACACACACATACAGACACTTTGTAAGACTTGTGTATTCGGACTCCCCAAGGCATACAATATGTTTATATGTTAAAAAAACAAAAAAGATTTTTTACCATCACAAAACTTTCTCTTTGAGAAACAAAATAAATCATCGGTTTTCACGACTTTTTATGTTGGCGATAACGGGCTATAAGAGGTTCGATTCATATTAGTATACGTATTTTATCAGATATTTAAGCTGAAACCTTGGTAACAGACCCGTCGCAATTCTACTGTAATTCTGATGCAGTTTCTCTGAAAATCAGATAAAATTGCTACAGCCCCTGCACATGCATCAGAATTGCAGCAGCATTGCATTAAGAAACAGGCTGTAACTGCTTTGCAGCAGAATTACGATAGAATTGTGCAGATGCATACGTGATGCAACAGAATCGCGAAAGAATCTTCGACAATTCTGCTGCAAATATTAGTCTGCAATTTCGCTGTCTCAATTTTGCCGCAATTTTGCTGAGCGCGTACATGAATTTTCAAATAGTTTGTCTGCACTTCTCTGTTATACGTTTCTTTCACAATACTGCTGCACGCAGTGCGCGCATTATGTGTATCCTTTGTCTGCAGTTTAGCTATCGTAAGACTGCCAAAATTCTGCCGCAAAGAACGTTACGCAATCGACAGTCGAATTCACGCATTAAATATTTCATGTTACAAATATACACGTTTCTGGTAAATTTGCTACATTGTCGTAAAAGTACTACCGTAGAGCTGGGTGACTTTGAGTCGGTGGGGCAACTTTGTGCCTCAGTTTTATTTAATTATTGTTGACTAGGTATAAAACATAAAACATTTTAGAATGTTCAAACATCTTGTATTTGTCAAAAAATACCTTTTGCAATTTTTTTTGTTTGAAATTTGATTTTCGTGAAGCTGTCTGGGACTATTTTATTGCCTAGCTTTATTATTATTTTATTATATAGTCCGAAGATTGAATGTATTGTACCTAGTGAGGTAAAAGTACAATGGTGCATTTCTCAGAAGTTAAAGATACCCGCAATATCTAACAAATGTAAAATATGAATCAAGTACTAAGTATATGAATAATAAAAACTATTAATTTTTCCGCTAAGGCCTATCAAGGCCAAGAATTATCAGCCGAGTACCTATATACTGACCCGTTTCAGCGATCACAAGTGAACTACGCCTCGGAAGTATAAACCCTGACATGCACTATGGGTATAATATTTGCACGACGCAAAATAGTGCAAGGCCTCAGCCGTCTTAGAGAATCATCTTGGCAGTCATTCTTGTTTACTATTATTACTCTAAGCTCGCTTTAGAGCCTGTGAAGAAGACCAGCACGTTTTGATATTTTTTTTTATTTATAGCATGTTTGCAGTTTTAAAAGCTCAAGTTTAAACAGAAATCTTAAATTGCATGCGCCGTATGTTTTGTTTTATCAAATTCATAAATAAATTGCTCTCAAAAATTAAAAAATTAAATTGAAATTATATTTGAGGCTTGCTAGTTTTCGTAGCGAATCCGAGAATCGTGCTAGTCTTTGCGAGAATCCAGAATATATTTTCAAAATACACTTAGCTGTGGAATTAATGGTGGTTGAATTTATGATCCTGTATCCAGTTCCGATGTCACCTGCTTATAATTTAGCGATTGACAGTTATTTCCTGCTTGACGTCTTTGCAGCAATTTATCAGCGGACTAAAGTGTTGAACTTTATATCGCATCCCTGCAACAAGTGTGTGGCAAGTCTATATTCTATGTTTTTGTAAGGCCATAAGCATGTAAGGCAAATTTAAGTTCTCATGACAACAAATATTTTACTTAAATTTCATTATTGTATTATAGTATCTCAATCTTTTTCAATCAATTTTCGAAATGTATGGAGGGAATTTTTTTTCTTGTGAGCTATTTTGTGTACAAAAATCAGATTGAGAAAATTTTGAGCTGCGATAGCGTTATTCTGGGTAATGCGATATATTCTTGCTGTAGCTAAAAAAATATGCTTACAATTTTTAAAAGGTCAAAAGGTACATGTCTGAGAAATTGAATTTGTTATTTTTGTCCACAAGAGTTAAAATCTTATGAAAGCAAATTAAAAATAAAAGTTAGACCTGGTGATTGTTATGAATAATTATGAATTCGCTAAGACAATTTTAAATCCTCAAATTGCTCGAACAGTAAAAATATCGTTAAAAGTACTAAAAGATAGAGGTTGATAAATATTATTTGAAGGATCCATGGGAAAAATTAACAATGTCAAATTAATTATTCTACAATTTTTATACCATATATCGTATGAATGAAGATACATGACAGTCATACAGTAATATGCGATATAAAAAAGGCAATATTTTTAGATAGGTTAATAAAAACTCTCATTCCCTCTTTATCCAGTGGAGCATTCATTTATAAAAATCATGATTTGAGCAATTGAAATGGTAGCAAATGCAAAAAAATTTAAATTAAAGTCTTTGTAGGTGTAAAAAAGGCAAAAATTTGTATACGAATATTATATAGCTTTTTAGGTCTAATATTGACATTGATTAAGCATAAACAAGCATTGTACTTCTTTCTTAACCCTTTCATATCTAAATTATTTTTTATGAGAATGTGATTTTTTCGACCAAACATCCATTGTAAATAAAATAATATGAGTTATGTTGCATTTTATGTAAACTTGTCGCTTTCTCAAAGAAATACATAGCTGTGTGACGATGAAATATTTTCTTTGTATATTTTCAACGAATAAAAGTGTGTATGAACACTGGTTGGAAAATTCTTCGGTCCGAATGATTTGAATTTTTTTGGATTTAGTGGAAACGAGTATTCTAGCCAATGAACACTAAAAAATAAGTAATTGGCAACGGTTACTAAACACTCTAGTAAATCTCATTCTAGTTAGGGTTAACATATTTGTCTAGTAAAGTTTACTTTTTTTGTTATACTATAAACAAATACGTTTTGTTAAAACAATTACTTTTTTATGTAACTTTAAAATTGTAAAAAGGAATATATATTCTAGTAGATTTAACTTTTCGTGAATTAAACTTTACTAAATTTTCTAGTTATATACGAGTAGTAAAGGATATCGTATGTGGTATATTATTTTATAACGTACGTTACTAAATTATTGTAGTTACAGCTACCAGAATTTCTATAAAATTTTTAGTACCCTATACAGTAAGCTTGTCTCAGTGAAGTCGCAGTATTTCAAACAAATTCAAACGCATTCGAACAGAAGAATTTCACGTCGAGTGTATATATGTACATTCGTGCCATAAAAACGCAACTCTTCAAACTCATCTCAACGGAACCATACGTGGCTCATCCCTCGCACAATCCATCTCCAATGTGAGAAGTATTCGCCGTGTCGCGCGCATCGAGCGAAACTTTCCTCCTTTTCTTATTATTCCTCATACGCATCGAGTCTTCATTTTTCCTCCATCCTCGATATACGCGAAGAGCGCGCGAAATGTTCACGGTCGCACTGCACAATGCAAACTCGCGCACCTCGCGGGATGAAATCCAATCCGCGCATATATACACAATCGGCGTCTTGATTTTCCTCGACGAAAGAAGGAAAAAAAAAAAGAAGAAGCAGCTTCAAGACCAAAGCTACTTACCCACACGCGCGCTAGGCTTTTCACCGTCGTATTTTTCCTTTATATTCTCGCGCAGTGTATCTATGTGTTTGCACCGGCAGCTATTCTTCGCGTGTCTCTTTGAAGACGTGTGCGTCTTACACATCTTCCACTTTAGAAATTCTGTTTCGCATCCTTCCGAGTTTTATTTTTATACACAACGTGGGCAGAGCCGGAACTACGGGGGGGTGTATCCTATTTATTCTTATTTCTCTTTCTTGTCTCTTTTTATCCGCGCGCAACTCGGACGTTTCAATTTCTCGCGGTCGTCGGAAAACAAAGACACGCGCGCTCGCGCGTTGCCGGCAAATCGCTGGGGAACCCCCGACGACGAATGTGTGTGTATACCTTCGGACCGTGCTGGCATGCTGTATACGTAAGAGTCGTAAAAGAATTTGATATCTCCTTTGTATGAAATATATCGCCAGATATGGAATATATACGAATTTTAGAGCTTCTTATGTTTTGCGAATTGCTGCGTATGATGCGAATAAGGGGAGGAGGGATAAATTTATTGATTACCCTGGGGGGAAAGGATCATTTTTTATTTGAATTAATTTATGTCTTTGTAATTCATATAAAGAGGTTTTTTATTTCAAACATCGCTCGTGTAAACAAAAAATAAAACAAAATAAAATGGAATAGATAACAAACATATATTATTTTATATTTTTAAATTTTAACACATGGACTAAATAATACATAAATATATAAACAAAACATTTTTTATATCTATCTATTATAGCTATAAATACCTAATTATAAATACTTTTTCGTACTCTACATGGCCTACACAATACAGCTGTTCTTTTAAGGAACGTGTTCTATATTTCCGTAAAAGAATTCCTTTTGTTTTGGGAATTTTTACTGTGGTGATTAATATGGTACCTAATATCTCTTAATGACTGAAAACATTCAATATGGCGGATATTTCGACAGTTAACATAAAAGTTTTCAGTTGAGATTTTACTTGTTCCAAAATAACAAATGAAAAAAAAGGACTTTTTCTATATCTCAATGTTTTACAAATATATCTTTTTTTTTTGCTTACTACAATAGTTATCAGACACAGAAATATAATGCTGAAAGTTTTAAATCGAAATTCGAATTATTTAATAGCTTTTAGAGGCTTCTAAGCGAAGCGTTAACCCGCGCGCTTATGAGTCACGAAAAATTTAAACGCGTTTTTCTCAAAATATACTTTTCTAAATTTGCGGACACGATTTCTCTTTTTATCCGATTGAACTGAAGTTCACATTTTGGAGTCCAGAAATTGCAAAAAGAAATTTAAATGCTCAGTTTTCCAAACCTTATCTATATTGTTTTAGGGGTCAAATTCTGAAGAAAAACGCGTTAGAATAATGAAAATTAGGCATGCAACTATGTTTTCCAGGCAAATTAGGTGTTTTTTTACGGTTTTTTAATTATATAAAAAAGGATTTTACTGCGCAGTTAATAACTGTGCAAATAAAGGTGGACAATTTCTCTCCCAAAAAGTATATTCAAGTAGAAGAAAAGACCTTTAATTTGAGTTTTTGTTCGTTGAAAATGGATGCTCCGTTGCGGAAGTTATGACCAATTGAAAATAGGGTAATAATTCGTCGAGAATCTCAGATACTGCAAAAAAATGGAACATCTGTCAGTTTTTACTCTATTTTCAACGAATTATTACCCTATTTTCAATTGGTCATAACTTTGCACCGGAACATCCATTTTCAACGAACAGAAACTCAAATTAAAGATCTTTTCTTCAACTTTTATATACTTTTTGGGGAAAAAATTGTTCACCTTTGTGTGCACAGTTATTAACTGCGCAGTAAAACCCTTTTTTTGCTATATTTGAAAAACCGTAAAGAAGCACCTAATTGGTCTGAAAAACGTAGTCATACTTCTAATTTTCATTGTTCAAACGCTCTTCTCTTCAGAATTTGACGCCTAAAACAATATAGAATTGGTTTGGAGACCCGAGCATTCAAATTTTTTTTGCGATATCTGAACCTCAAAAAGTGCAATTTTATTTTAGATTTCGTTATATCGATGACTGAGCGGAAGAAGCTGTTAACTCGGCGCTCGCTCGAAGAAGAGGTAAACTCGGACGGATTCTTTAGCCAATTATTCCTTGTTTTACGTAGTGTTTTGGCAACTCTGAAAAAATATGAGAAAGAATATTACCGCTAAAAGTGCAATTTCCTATTTTTTTAGTGTTGCCAAAACACAACGTAAAGCGAGGAATACAATAATGGGCTAAAGAAACCGTCCTGCTCACGATATCTGAGTTAATGTACTCTTGGAGTGCGCTCCGAGTTAACCTCTTTTCGAGCGCGCGCCGAGTTAAGAGGTTCTTCCGCTCAGCCGTCGATATATACTGTACTGAAGTACCCATGCTTTTTAAAAAAGGTTGAAAACTCTTCTTGCAATTAGCATTTATTTAAAAAATTTTAGGATAAAAAATGAACTTTTTCGAAAAATAGCTGCCATTTTGCAAACAAGAATTATTTTCCATTAAGAATGGGTACTTCATTAGGTTTAATGGTGTAGATAATATTCCTATTTTTTTTTGCTCTACGATGACCAGTGACCCAGCAATTGTGTCCACAAATTGACATGCTCAAAATAAAAGCGATTCCGACAGTGGGTCAATACGCCGCCATTTTTATTAAAAACAATTTTTTCAATATTTTTTGTATACTTCAGTACAGGTACAATAAAGCCCTCAAAGTTATTTTTAAATAAAGCTTTCTATTTGCCCATATTAACTTCCCAAACTTTAGGTTCATGTTAGAGCCTCCAATGTGGCGTTACCCCTTAAAAAGAGTCCGTATCTACTGTCCTTGTCTAATCACGTTTTTGCTATATAAACAAATTGCAGTTTGTTAATTGAAAAACTAAAAGTTGGCCCCAATTGGTATTAAAATAAGGAATATTTTAAGATCTTAAAAAGTATCTAACATTATTTACTTTTCGAGAAAACTTCAGAACGCGAAAATTGAGGTTAGCTTTTCCGTTCCGAATTTTTCTAGAAACGGAAATAATGTTAGATACGTTTCAAGTTCTCAAAATATTCCTTACTTTAATACCAATTGGGGCCAACTTTTAGCTTTTCAATTAACAAACTACAATTTGAATAAACAGCAAAAACGTGATTAGACAAGGACGGAAGTTGATTTGGCTATCATCAGTTCACGGTTGTTTTCTATTTTTAAATTTGTCTTGCAATTTTGTATATTTCTTATATGATTAATTTAGAAAAATGTTCATAAAATATTTAATAAATTAAAATACGTATACGCAATATTATGGAGTAGTGGATATGAATAGAATTGAGAAAACGTCAATTCTACTTTTTGAATTTTCAATCATCTGTTCACGTTGGAATTCAAAAGAAATTTGTTTTTACTTGTGCTAGACTTTTGAAGATCTCAAAGAAGAGTACCTTGAAAATGAAGATTGAAAATATTGGATGGCAGATGTAGACCAGAAATGTCAGATGTAGAATAGATAGAGTTAGTATACGAGAGCAATATTGCATAATTTATTATTGGAACAAGAATTGTTTTATCTGATCCTTTTATGTTCAAATCAGAATCATAATCAATCATTCACAAACGGTTGTCAGATTATTCAAGATTACGCATTACATTTTAGGATCTTTATGGGCATGCAGAGACGATTAAATTGATAAAAAGCGCCTACAGGTGCATTAAACACTTTTCGCTTTCAAGGAAATCAATATAACAATAATATTTAATGGCATTAAGGAGGGTCTTTCGCTAGATATAGGGCATAAAACAAAAAATCGTATGAAAGTTTATAAAGGTCCTATGATAATACTAAAATAATATATCTGTAATAACAGAAAGCTAATTATTTATAAGTAAACGCGTAAAATTTTATAAACAATTGGCTTTCTCTAATCACAGATATATTATTTTAAAATTTTCTTTCATTAACTTTGTAGAGAAATGTTTAAGGAAAAAATAAGCCCCGAAACATTGAAATTGGTTAAGAAATAAAAAGAAAAAATGGGGTTTAACTAAATATTTTTTAAATTTACAATATTTACGCTTGTGACGATTTTTTGTGACAATTATTTTCCATGTAGTTTTGGACTATTATTAAGTACATATAATTAGTTTCATCGTAGGACCTTTATAAACTTTCATACGATTTTTTGTTTTATGCCCTATATCTTACGCAAGACCCTCCTTAATCCATTATATAACGGAAAAAATAACGGAATGAAAATTAAATTATTAAAACTTTTTTTAGATAAATAAAAACGATTTTAATTTGAAAAGAGAAATAACATAGATACGGATTGTTTATCGTAAACGCAAGTCCAATGAATATTACAAAATTCATCGCGCTTGATCGCAAATGATAGAAATTAATAAAGACACGGTTCACTCATACCGTCGGCGATCGAATATTATATGTGAACAGTGAACCGCGCGAAGCTAAACATGTGTGGTGCGTATATGGTTTGGAGTGAGATTGATTGATTGAATTCATCTATCATGACGTGACTTATGAAGCGAGCGCAACATAATTACATTGTACAAGTTTTATACGTATACAACAGGGGAGAGATGAGCGCACGCTCGATCAACTCCAGAACTATGTTGAACTATAATTGGCGAAGAACGCGCTATTTCGGGCAGGGGACGAAAAGTATCGAGTCATCTTGAGTAATTTGATGTTTTTGTTTCTACTCTGTGATTTCAAGGTCGACAATGTTTTATATATAGTCGAACAACTTTTTTTAATACTTTTCTAATATTATCGACGATTTCATTAAAGCTTTAATGAAACTAAAACTTAATAATAACTTAGTAATACTTAATTAATTTTTTTGTTGGGGGGGAGGGGGTAATACTTTAACATCTAAAATTAAATTGTTGTTCGGAATATTTTTATGGTGTAATTAAACATTTTGTGAAATATTTTTATTGGCATATCAAATTAAACATCTTAAACTATAAAATTCCATATAAATTCCGTAAAAAAATAATATTTGAAGTCACAGTAGCCAACAGTCCTAAGAAGACTGTTATTTTTAAAAATAAAGTATACAAATTCAAATAAAACTGTCGAAATTTCAACTGAAATCATTAAAAAATAACACATACTCTCAGTTAATAAAAAATAAAATATTACTTTTTGGTTTTAAATAATAATATTTTTTATTAATGAAATAATCAAACAATTTAAATCTATCCATGACTGTCTTTTTTAAAGGATACGAACTAGTGCGTGCATCCCATGTCCCCAATCTCACTTTCTCTGATAATTATTATTTAAGAATTTCATTACGAGAAGATGTTTTAAGAGAAAAGCAGGCAGCAAATAAGTACTACTTATTTTCAGCTATTAAATAGATCAAGTGCAATGTCTCAAATTACATTACGTGCGTATTTAAAAATGACTTGAAATCTGTTTTTCGATTTTGGCGTCACGTTGATCCTGTTGCTTCAAATTCATTTTAAGTATATATAAAGATGTTTAAATCGATTATCAACCCAGGTTATATTTGTTAATTTAAGCATTATTTAATTTTCATTTAACGAAGATTTCAAAAGGTTTTATTGTATATATTTTAAGTAAAGTCGAATTATAACTGAATCTTATCCAGCATCTTTAATTGATATTAAAGGTGTCTCGTGTCAAAACTCAACCAATATCAAAGAATTTACAAAACAACAACTTTAGAAACGAATTTTCCGTGTTCAATAATAAAAGAATGACTTCTTTCGAAGTTTCATTTAAGTCTTAATTACAAGTAAGAAGTAAATTATTGTGAAAATTTCACGATCTGCTTGTCACATTAGTCTTGTTTTTTGATCAAACAGACTACGATATATATACCTAATATTGTCTACGCTCGCGGCACCATAGCGCATGCATGCATTGTCCATGCATTGTCGCTACGCATAGTGAAACAACAAACAAACATAAAGTTTACCTCTTAAATAATGATGTTATTGAGTTACAAATGTTGCATGACATAAATTTTTAAATATAAAATATAAAAGAATAAAGAAAGAACTTAATTGCCTGCCACAAAATTAAAAATGGCGTAACGATGGCATAACAACAAAGCAATACATATGGGAAAAAGCAATTGCGCATAGTACTGCAGATTTTTCTATACAAAGTAAATTTTTCTTTTCTATAATTATTCTATCGATGGATACTTGTATAAGAATACTGTAACTAACTAACTATGTGAGTTATTAGCATTTTATTAATTTAAAACCAGGAGGACTCACTTATAGTTGTTTATTATGTCCACCTCTAAACATTAAATTTAGAGCTTATTTCTTTTCATTTGCATTTTTAAAATGCTTCAAGATAAAAAGAAATATATTTGCGCATAGGAAAAACACAAAAAGAATGAGAGTCAAGGCGATTTATCATAAGGCTATAATAATATTTTAACACTTTAACAGTAGGAATTGATCGTGGCCACGGAATTTTTCCAAGAATACATGAATGAGAAATTAAAGAAAAATGGCATATTGTCCTTGAATAGCGAGATTAATCTTTTATTCTTTAAGCCAATATAACTCGCGTATAAAATGGACTATCAAGCCAAACCTTGCGTCAAATTTCTAGTTTAAACATCTGTATAAAAAATAAATGTCAGATTTTTGTTTCCGTTCAAGGTAACATTTGCCCTTAATTTACCAAACATCGATGCAAGAAACGATTTCTTTTCTAGTTCAAAAATTCCATGCCGATACTAAATATTGATAACCAAGTAACAAATAGTCCCGTCCAAAATAACAATACATACTTTATTCATCTTTCTCCTATTGACGTTCCACTGGTTAATTATGCAAGCCACCGTCTACATAAATTAACAAACAATCAGAACTAGCACAAATCCATTACAAAACATCTGAAAACTGCCTACAAAACTCGAAACACCTTGACAAAAGCAAAATAAAAACGAATCCCCCAAAAAAGACAAAAGAACAAAGAAAAAAAGCACAGTATAAGCACCAAAAGTCTTTTAAAAATGAACCCGCTGTCCCTATAAGCCACGCACGCGCGCGAACGCAGCCGTGAAAAACCCACTTTAGGATCAGTCGCATGAATACTGCAAGCTCCCCGTGACAGTGATCAACGACCTCCGCACATTCCTCGCACAGAGAACGCATCCACCTCCCCTGTAACTCCGCGAAACACCCACCACCCGAAGAATTATTACGTCTGCGCCCCAAGTATTTTTCACTCGCCCAGCACACTTATATATTTCCACGTTCCAGTTACACGAAGTGGCGAGGGTGCGCGAGCGAGGGGTTCATTAGCTTTGTCGTGGCTCGCTGGCTCGAAAATGAGCCGTGGCAAGGCGCGACTTTAATAGACAGACGCGGGTAGTTGTGGCTTAGGGGCTTTGTTCGGCTAGTGTATTATGAGGGAACGGTACGGCGGTGTGTAAGGAGCCGCCCGCGGAGTTGAATCTCAGCGGAGGTGGATGCGATGTGCTTTGCGGGGATGCAGTGTTTAGAGAAGCTGCGAGTGGCTTGTGCAAATGTTGGAGAGGGGGGTAATTTTGGACTGTTGGGGAGAAGTTGCTAGGTGAAATGTAGGATGTTCTTTTTTGGGAAGATTGAAAGAGTTTTTAATTTGGACTGATAACAAGAAGGTGTGGTTGTGTGATTGGTGGGAATCTGAATATGAGAAAACAATATTATGAAGAGATAAAACTTCGAAGATCAAAGTAATGAATGAGTGATAGTTCGATTTATGAAAATGACGATAAACAAAATTTCGAAAATTTCGTAATATCGAAAAACTAAAACTATGAATTGCAAAATTAAGATCAAAACGCTGAAAAATAAAAATCGGTCATTTAAAATTGATGACCGATTTTTATTTTTCGAAGTCTTTTTCGTCTTAATTTTTGCAATTCGTAGTTTTAGTTATTGTTTATTTTGATCTTCGAAGTTTTATTTATTCGTAATTTAGTCTTTTTGTTATTTAAAACCCCAGCATTTGTGTGATATGTAGAAAATATCTCTGCCTATATCCTACTAAAATCTATTCAACGACTTTTGGTAGTTCAATATTTTAGTAGAGTAGTGGTATTTGTTAGTCGATTAGCTCATGGTAGTCGACTATTTGATATATCATTAGAACAATGAATTATCCCAATATAAATATGGAGATGTTTAAAACTAATTTATTTTTTATTATCAATTTGTAATTGAAGAATATCAAGGTCAATAGTAGCCTTAAAATATAAAAACCAAAGTGGTCGACTATTGACTGTTCACTACACGAGTCTTTACTATATATGTATTGTAACAATAAAAAAAAGGAAATTGAAATTTTAAGATTTTATTGCTCGACAAAGAATAAAATATTGAAAAGAGACTTAAATTATCACTTTGAGCTATACATTTCAACTCACCTTCTCAATACTAGTAGATTAACTTGGGGTCAACTTTTTAATACTCAACTGTATACAATTAATCACATGAACATATATGAGGCAATCATAACAGAAATTAAATGGGATATAGCTGATGTGCTGAAAAAGAATTATTATGAAAGTAAAAAAAGCTTCCTCTATGAGGAAGCAATAATAGAAATGTTTTACCCGCAAAATTCCAGCTGGATTCCTTAGTAGAAGTCCAGAATTTCCCACTCATAACGGGAACAACGGTAAAATTAATATAAGATATTATTGTCCGTATATAAAAAAGGGAATTCTAGACCTCACGTCATTGGAGAGCCCTGGAAACTGAATTTCCTAGGCGAAATTTTTTTTACTTTTATTTTAGTTCTTATTCAAACATTTGCTAGCCAATTTAGATTTTGTTATGATTCCTCCTATTTACTCTTCTTATTTTTTTTCTCATACAATGGAGGAAATTAAAAACTGTTATACAAGCACTGACAAAATGAGCTGCAATTTATAACTAATTATAGTTTTTCGGTTAAAATAGCAATAAGACAATTTGTATATCCTTGATACAAATTAGTAATTTTAATCTATTCTTCTGAATCTTTAAAAATAAATAAACATAGAAACAGAATCATTTATAAAAATCAATCAAATTGTTATAATCAATTACAGAAATAATAATTATTTTTTAATTAGAATACTCAACTTCTTGTATTCTAGAATAAGCCTTCAAATAAAATTTTAAGTAAATTAGTTAATTTCTCATGTATTTCTGGGGTTCGTTGACAATAGTATAAACGGCATTTGTTCCGGCACAAAGCAGGATTTACGAGAAGAGAAATTAATAATTCAATCACAGTTTAAACTTTCAAAATTATATTTATTCAAATGCCTAGCCGACATATTCCTGTGACGTATTTATGCTATAAAGTCGATGCTTTTTCTAATAGTCACATGATGTGAACTATACGAGAGTCTAAACTGCACTGCCTTGTTGTTGTCGAGAGCGCCAACGTCGGCTCTTTTTTTTATGACCTTCTTTCGGGAAATGCACTTGAGACAAAATACACATGCTCAACCTTTACGCGTAGTCGATTTCATTTGGTTCTCTTTCTTTCATAACGCTGTAGTTAATACATTGCATCACTTTAGCACTGCATATTTATTTACTATCAATTTAACATTATTATATTCGCCGTCAATTTTACTTTACAATAATTATCATTATTTCTGTCAGTAACAGCATTAGTAACCATTTATTTAAAACTGCACTATCTTATGTAAAAAATAACAGTTTTTTGGCTATCGATACAACCGAGAAAAGGATATAGTTTCTTATAGATTTCAACCCACCTGGAAACGCACTGGAAACTGATTTTTATAGAAAACATATCGCTACAGTCTACAGTTCAGCGAACAGAAGCACTGAGAGTAGCGACGAGAATAGTGCTAGTGAGAATAGCTATTGGTCGTATTAAATTTTTCCGGAAACTCTGGGAACATATCATTTTAGGATGTTCAAACTCCATTCTTTTAAACAATTTCATTTGCAATGACTGATTAAACGACATGTTCCTAGTTATACTTATTAGAAATTATACTTATAGAAATAAAAAACATCCTTTTTTGATATTTCTTTTTAATTTTATGTAGTAAATTTAGAAAGAGTAAGTTCTACCTATCTATTTATTATTTATAAAAGTCATGAAAAACGGTCAGAATTCTTCCAAAATTTGTAGAAAGTATGTGAGAATATCGAAATACAGCGCCTGACTAAACTCTGCGTCGTTCTACTTAAATATTATTATCTTTGTTTGGAGCATCGCTACATTATAAACATAATAATGTTATTTAATACAGTTAATGAGTTTGAACATCTGATATAAATCCAGTAACATACGATTTTATCCTTGAATACAATTTCTTAACTGGCTTTTAAAACAGATTGATGTCGGGATGTAAAATATGTTTACAGCATTAATGTAAATGGGGCGCACGCCCACTTTCCTGTTAACGAATGTTATGAATGAATTATTCTTTCCGTAAGTGGATGCAATGTTTCACGATTTTAAAGTGGATCATGAAATATTCGGACGCAGACAGATTTTATTTCATAGCTGTCCATTTAAGATTCTTTTTAATTTCAGATTCTATTAAAAGATTTAAGTGAATTATGGAAATATAAAATGGATTTAACGTTCATTATTCCATGGTTAATTGTTTGAATTTCTCTTCGAACAAGCTTTTGTTTCAATATAAAGCTCGCTTTTGCATGGAGATTTTGCAAATTCATCAGCTTTTTATCATAATATTGGTCCAGAAACGTTTACATTGCTTAAATCACTCAAGGCAACATAACAAAGCTAAGTATAAACTAACTCTCATCGATATCACGAATTTCTGCGTCAAGTCCATGACACACAAAGTTTTGAACTCAATTTGAATTCAAGTTAAAGACAGCGCAACTTACCACTGTGAGATAAACTTTTGATTTGCAATTCCAAAGCACGCATAAAAAAATCATCTCCAAACCCCGCCACAAAAATCCCCTTCAACCATTGCATCCCCTTGGCCATTCATTTATTCATCTCTCCAACCCCTTTGCAATTCCATCCTCCGCTGTACACCACTGGCGCACACCACGTTACATGCGATCGCGCGCTCGCGCGCAAGTTTCGTTAAACGCGAGCGGCCTGGCGTATCATAATTAATATATACGGCTCCTGCCTGGCTGGCTGCTAACCGCAGCGGTGGCGCCGCGTCACGACGCGCTAATTAACATCTCGAATTTCATAAATCCGAACGCGCACCGGGCGAAGGCTGCGCCGCTGATAAAACGGCAAAAGCGAGCGGAGTGGATGGTGCTTCATAGACGTCATTAGTCTTTCGCGGGCGAGGCTCGTTGCGCCGCTCGGGGGTGTGGGTGTGTGTATTCGTGGTGAATGCTTGCGCCGCGAGAATTCGTCCGTGTTGTTGGTTTTATCTGTAGTTGTTGGAAGTTACGTGTACTTGTGTGTGTGTTTTGTTGTATAGTTACTTTGTCTATCGTTATATGGATCGTTCGGAACCGTCGGTGAAAGAAGTATTGAGATAATGAATTTAACGATTTCCACGAGCCAAATAAAACTTTTGGGATTCGTGGGAATTCTGTTAACTTCTTTCTGCGTTAGTTGAGTTGCTTTATTATAATCGCTTGATGGAGGTTCGAGCGCCAAAATGAAGATGAAGTCTCTAAAAAATTATTCTTGTTGAGAATAATGGTAAATAGTTTATGCTAAAATGTCGAGTCATTTGAAAAGCTCTTTGTATAGAACAATTTTTTTTAAATAAATACAATTGTATTTATTTACAAGAACATCCCGTTTATTTAGTTTATAAGAATAAATGCATTTTCAATGATCTACCATATCTTTTAGAAAAAAATTGTAAACTGCTCTTGGTACCTTTAAACAACGATTCTTTATGTTGTAAGAAATAGTTAATTTTTTTAATCCTTTTATTCCCAAATTATTTTTTTCTCAAGACAGAAATTGTTTCCTTGAAAATTAGCTTAGACAGATCAGTTCTTGTGAAGTATACTAATACAAAGCTTCCTCGTCGTGAAATTCAATAGTATCATATGGTTACAACGGAAAGATATAGTAACTAAACGATTAATATGTATACATATCATATAACACAATCGTCCTTTCTGATCGCTCCTGATGGCTGAAATGATCGAAGTGATTATCGAGAAGAAGACGACTGGGTTAATGCTAGAGTACACCTGAAGGGTTAAAAAATCAACTTTTATTTTTCAAAAAACTATTCCTTGAAGCTCACATTATACGTTATAAAGCACCAAATTGTTTTTTAAATCATCATATAAGTTTTATGAATATTTTAATTGTATTTAATTACATTGTATTATATGCAACTTGTAATTTTAAAGTTGTTTTTCTCAGCACTTAATTTTTGGCCTTAAAACTGCTCCTTGCGTAAAGGCGAGCGGTAAAATAACTTGAAACTTCAAATAATTGTTGTTTTTACATTAGAAACATATTGTCGGAGCTATTTTTCATATAACCCTCGTGTACACATTTTGCACGCGAACTTATGAAATATAATTATGTATTACTTTTTGATTTATCTGAGTAAAATTTGTATAAGGGGGTTATATGAAACATCGCTCTGACGATATGTTTCTAATGTAAAAACAATAATTCTGTGAAGTTTCAAATTATTTCACCGCTCACACTTGCGCAAGGAGCATTTTTAAGGCCAAAAATGAAGTGCTGAGCAAAGCGACTTTAAAGATTGCAAATTGCATAATAAGGCAATGTAATTAAATATCATTAAAATAATCACAAAAATTATAGGATGCTTTAAAATGCAATTTGGAGCTTTGTAACGTATAAAGTGAGCTTCAAGGATCACTTTTTTTAAGATAAAAGAAGTTAATTTTTTTACCCCTTCAAGTGTACTTGTTACGAACAGAAGTAATGATAATTATTGTAAAGTAAAATTGACGGCGAATATAATAATGTTAAATTGATAATAAATGAATATGTAATGTAAAACTGCTGAATAGCAATAGCTACAGCATTATGAAAGAAAGAGAACCAAAAGGAATCGACTACGCGTAAAGATTGAGTATGTGTTTTTGTCTCAAGTGCATTTTCCCGAAAGAAAGTCGTAAAAAAAGGGCCAGCGTTGGCGCTCTCGACAACAAGGCAGTGTAGTTTTGACTCTCGCACGGTTCAGATCGTGCGACTAGTAGGAAAAACATCGGCTTTTGGCGTAAATGCGTCACATGAATATTTCGGTTAGACATTTAAATAAATATAATTTTGAAAGTTTAAACTGTGATTGAATTATTTATTCCTCCTCGCGTGACAACGGCTTTGTGCCGTAACAGTACTCTGGCCTTAATTCAGTATTTTTCTCAAAAATGCTCGCTGAGGATTAATGTTTTAAGACTCGTATGAAATAAACTCAATGCAAAATTTTTAAAAATAATTAAAATGTGGCTTTGAAACTTTCTAGTTAATAACTGTTAAAACGTGTCGACGCGAAAACTTACATATGTAGCCTCCGTAAGTGTATACCTTAGATAAATAAATACTAAGAAATGCATATTAAATGATCAAATGCTAAAGTATTTGATGAATCTATATTGCTCGTCAATGAATTGATTAATAAGAAAATTAATGTTTAATATAATTAAAAACTCGTGTTTAATTCTAAATATACCTACATTCCTCCTCTCAGTGCATACAATTCTTAATGATTTAAAGAAGCCAGTTTTTCTAACTTACGAATAAAATTATGCAAGTGCGTGAAAAGTTTAATTTTATTTATTTATGCCCCAGAGAACAGCGTAGCGCATAAAACAGAAACATAAAAGTCCTTCAGGATTCATTACAACGCCATTGACGTTAACGAGTGTTGGCTACGGTCGCTTTGCTTCTCTCTTTCTGCTGCGCCTCGCTTTTCAAGACACGTCGCGCGGACTTGCAGAGAGATAAAGAGCTGTGCACAAAAGTACCCCACACTGCAACCAGAAGTATAGAGATCATTTTGCGATTTGTAATTTCATACGGACGCTCGATATATTATACGCTTGCGCGTGCTAATTGGGTTGGCGCGCGGATATAATTGTTCGGTTATTTAACATTTAAGCAGGCTATTATGTTCGTAATTACAATGTCAAGTTAATGTTTAAACGAGTTACGGCGGAGTGTAATTATACAATGTGAAGTTTTAGAATTATTTTGGGAATCGTGGGGTAGTTTGAGATTGTAATGTCGTTATGTCATAATGACATCGTGAAAATCAGATTTTCTACTTTGCTCGATTATACTTTTTAGGTCTATTATGCATATTTTGTTAATTATTATGTTTGTTAATTTTTGTTTTATTTATTGTATAAGTAGTGTCGATCGATTGAGATTTAAGCAGTAAAAGAACCTGTAGATGAGCTGTGGTAAATTTAAACGTGACTATGCATACCTCATATATAAATTTACGAATTCTCCTATATTCTGTTTAAATTTTAGATTTGATTCAAAGTATAAACAGTGCTTTGCAACTATTAGCTTTGCAGAAAAATGTAGGTTACTCGATGTAAAAATCATAAAATATCGATGATAGAAATACATGTTCCAAATATCAGAAATTACGTAAAAAAGTAGAACGCGCGTAAGAAAGGTAAGTGGATGAAACGTACGAGAATCGCCTACAAAAGTATTCCTAGCTAACTCTTTTTTTCTTTAATTTTTATTACACGTTTCAAATAAAACTAATAAATTATTCCCTGTATTGATGGAACAAAAAAGTAAGCGTAGTTTACCCGCCATTAGTCAGTGATTTAAACAGGTGCTAGAACAGTTCAACTGAAAAGATTTCCATAAATTATAAGAAATTTATTTTAATTTAACTTAATAACTATACTGTGATTTGTACACAGCATCAAGTGCGTAATTGTTAAATGATTGCATAAAATTGAATGTATAGGATTATATAGAATTAACATTTAAAACAATATTTGTCAATCATTTGTTTTAAATATAAATTCTATATAATACTGTACATTTGATATGATGCTATCATGCATTTGGTGCTGTGTAAAAATTACTACAGTTATTAAGTTAATTTAAAATAAATTTATTAATAATATATGCGAATCTTTTAATTTCATATTAACATTTTCGTTTTTGGTTTGATTTGTATTATGAAGAATGTCTGTCATTAGGATAAAGTATAAGGCGCTTTATGAAAAATGTTGTAATCTTTAATTGAAACAAATAATACAAAGACAAAGTTAACTTTCTTCGTTATCACAACGATATTTACATAGTCAACATATATTTGGGCTACCGTAGTGCCTTAGTGAACGAAAACGTGATCAAGCAACTTTGATCAACAAAAACTGCACTGAAAAAATTATTATTTACAATTTTTTAGCAACATGGTTTAACTAGTAATAGTATAATAAAAATTAAAATATACTTCTATTCAGTTGTTTCACTTTATGCCTTGTTAAAAATTCGTCTCGAAGAACCAACATTTATGTTTATGCCTGGGGTTTCAATGAATCGAGGAAATTTGAAAATCCTTTTTTGTAAAATAATTTTATTTAAAGAAAAATAATGATATAATTCATACAGCTATTGTAGCAAATTGGCGTAGACATTAAAAGTGTGAGGATTATTAGTATATCAAGTAAATATACCTTCCTCAAAAGCTCGGTACTCCGAACTCTTCAAAATCAAGCACCACATCCACTCCATGAAAACTCAGTCTCCCCCTCAAAACATCACAGCGATTCCAACGCGCACTTCTCTTCTCATATCACCCTGTACACAGATCGCGCCTATACCCACGTTCTATCCCACCGTACCGCTGTAGGTAAATGCGCGGGCTCATAATCGGCGAAGGTCGCCACGGCGTATGCCTCGTGCGACCCGAGAAGGAAGGATGGATGGATTAATCGCACCGGCGCTCGCACGAGATTGCGCAGCGGTGTAGGAAAGGAGACAACAACGCTGGGTCTAATACATTGACAGAGTCAGAAAAAATGTGACAGTACCACGGGCGGCTACCGGCTTGTATTCTTAATAATGCTACATAAACTACGTAAATTAACTTACAATCATCTGAAAATCCCATAGGCTAACGTTAAAAAAACGGACAAATTTCGTAAGCTCACGTAAGTCAACGGAATTATACATGTACGATAACGTAGGATAACATAAAATCATGTGCAAATTATGTAGGATAATGTAAAGTCTTTTCAAGATCACGTAATATACCGTTAAATAACGGAAATATACACATAAAATAACGGAATTAACGTAGGATAACGTAAAGTAACGTAGGATAACGTAAAATAACGTAGGATAACGTAAAAGTACGTAGGATAACGTAAAATGAGGTAGGGTAACGTAAAAGAACGTAGGATAACGTAAAATAACGTAAGATAACGTAGGGTAACGTAAAATAACGTAGGATAACGCAACGTAAAAGTCCGTAGTATAACGTATAAGAACGTAGGATAACGTAAATTAGCGTAGGACAACGTAAAATAACGATGTTATCACGTAGGATAACGTAAAATAAAGTAGGATAACATAAAAACCGCACGAAAATGTAAAACAACGAAAGATTATGAAAAAAGTATATTAAATAACGCAAAACTAATATAAAACCAGGAAGAATGAATCTGAACCCTTTCCATCCATTCACCCCTCTCAATCCCATTACCCGTCACCTACCAGAAACCACTACACCACCTCCACACCACAAACAAAAACACCATCCTCACCCTTGCACACCCGGAGGCTGCATGCGGGCTCCGCTCTCTCACCAGGTAAACGCGCGGGCTCGAAATCGGCGAAGGTCGGCTCGGCGCGTGCCTCGCGCGCGAAAGGAAGGAAGGAAGGAAGGAAGGATGGATGTAGCGCGCGCCGCGCCGCGCCGGCTCTCGCGCAACGAAGGGGGAGGGAGACAGAGTAGGCGGAAACGCGTGTCTCCTCCCTCCGAGCCATATACCGCGTGCAGCCTTGACCCGAATTCTCATCGGTGGCCGAGAATCGGCCAGTAGGTCGAGCTGCGTTATACGTCCTCCTGAGCCCCCCTCCACCCCCCTCGTACAGTTTCATGCCACTGCGTGGGTAGCGCGGGGTGGCACAGTGGCTCTGGATGCTCGATGCTCTCCTCGATGAAGGAGAGAAGAACGGACTCGATCGAGAGGATGCGCTCGCGGATGGCCCTTCTGGGGGCTGCTCGGCTATATCGCGAATGCCTGGCTGCGGCTGCTTGCGTGCGGCGATGGGGTGGAGAGAGAGAGAGAGAATGCACGTGTGAGTGGGAGAGGAGGACGTGAGGATCTTTAACTGCGGGGTTTTCGAGTTGAGTCTTACGGAGATGCTGAGACGCGAGAGGTCGCGGGAGGATTTCTAAAGTGGGATGCTGAGAGAAGGTCGGACATAAATCGAGGGTTTTTTCTTCTTTTGTATGGTGGATTGTGCGGAATCGGGTGGTTTTTAAAGTTTTGAGTCTTATGCTTTGGGAGATGTTGCAACGACATTCTTGTCGTATGAAGCTTATATATGCTTGAGGTGGAATAGGCACCTTAAAATTTTAATTTAACAATATTTATTAGAATAAACATACAATAATTTGTTTTAAGTTTAAGTAACAAGGCTGTGTATTGAAATATGGTTTCTATGTGTATAATGAAGACTTTTCGGTCTCTGACAAGGCTTAAACATGCTTATATCCGTTAGACTTCTCCAATCCCATTCGTTGACTTTTGTAATTTGTTACATGGCAAAATTCACTTGCTGTAAAGTATCTTGAGTAATTTTCATCCAATTATCTTGAAATTTTACACTCATGTGCTTCATAAAGACACTTACTTACAATATCAAAATTATAAAGATTGAAAACACTTGAAGCCCTGGATTTTCGATTTATATCATAATTTACTCAATAGAAAAATTCCTACATATTGCTTTAATGCTTATGAATTGTTGTAGACTAGTATTTAATATTTTTTCCCGCTTAAGTATGCCTAAAAGATTAGGTGAAATTCAATGAGTTTTGTAACAAGAAGTAGACAGCGTATCAATTTGAAACCTTTATTTTAAATATGAAGACTATATGAAAATTTTTCATAAAAGAACTGAGAATAAAAGAATTATAACAAATATTCGAAAAGGCTTAAAAGTAGTTTATCCATACCGTTTCCTAGTTGTTTCAACTAGCCAAGTTAGATACCCTTTTCCAGCAAGTCACCTAAATCGAATTCTTAATCCAAATGATTTTTGCTCCCGTCCGTACTCGAAATCTCAAAATGGCAACATTTAGAAATAAAAATAGATTTTCGCATAGAAAATTGATTATTTTTTTGTCGCTAAATTGTGATTTTACAAATACATATCAAATTGATTTTAGTACGGGTGAAAAGTATAATCCGTCTAATATTATTTATGTATACGATCGCCGTTTAAAATAAAAGTGGTTTTGGGGAAAAAGAGTTTAAAGTTTTATATGCAGTTTTATTCTGCATAAAAATGAAAATATCATAATTACATCTGTGCAATCATTTCGGGGGCATAAAATACACCCTTTTCTACCTCATAATTGTCCTTTGAAGCTTGTCTGTAAGCAATCACATCCGCCTATAATTTCTGGGCGATTCACAACTTCTTGTTGTATAGTTTTACAGCGGAACTGTTGATGGTCGAGCCGATTGTAGTTTTCGAAAATTAAAAGGTTATTAAAAAAGCAAAAAAGTCTTTATAAACTAACTATACAATAATTTAAACAGAATTCAAGCCACAAAACAAATGTTTCGTGGTGAAATACTAAAAAAGACGTCGAAGCGTACACTGTTAGTTAAAACTATTACATATAAAAGTAAATAGATGCCAAAAATGCCCCTAATAAAAATCAAGAGCAAAGCATTAATAAAAATCACGATAAATCGATATGAACACATCCCATCTACTCTAGAGTTCCAGAGCGCTCGGATTGCTAATTGTGCATTTCTACGGTTTGACTCTGATAACTTACTAAATATTTCGAATCGGGTTAATTCACTTTAGGATTATACTTTTGAAATATACCACCTTATCTTTGAGAAATGATGAGGTGAATAAATGAAACAAATGTATTCAGACCGGTTGGATGTCAAAATAACTGTCAAATAATATAAAAACTAAGAGAAAGGTTTGGGTTAGACTATATTGAGCAGGATCACCTTATTAGAAAAAATTAAAATAAAACCATTTTTCTTTCTATAAATATTACAGTGATCTTCAACTATTTTAACATTCTCATCTATTTGAATATTTTTGTCTGCTTTTCCGTTACCTATTTTAATTTTCTAGAACCTTTTTTTCCATGAACTTCATTTAAATATTTTGCATGTGTTATTCGACTCATTTTCCCTTGTGCTTAACATAATTTAGCCTGTTTATACGTTTTCTCGCACTTATAACTAAAACTGATGAAGTTAAAACAGACGAGATATTTCCATTATGAGCTGTTAAAATAGGTGAGGTATTACTGTAGTATACATTCAGTACGTGATATATATTGTTCTGAAACAGTACGCGTAAAACGTGATTTTCAAAAGTGTTTTAAATTCAAGTTTTTTCTTAAAAATATCTTAAGAATAGTTTTAAAAGACATAAATCGAAAGAAAATCAAGCGCACTTTAATAATTTATGTCCATTTTTTATATATTTTCAACAGAAACTGCCGAAATTTTTCTATTTTTAACATTTTTTAAGGCAAGATTCTACTTTCTCGGTCGACAATTAGACCAATGATACGAGATTTTTTGTCGTGATAAAATAATACTTAAATGTTTCAAACTTTTTCTAATATATTTTAGTACCTTTGAAGTACAAGAAAAATTAAATCATTTTTGTTCTCTTTTTGCAGAGAAAGTAGAATGTCCTCTTAAAAATGATTATTTTAACATTTTTTTAATGTGATTATTTTGACTTTTAAAAACATTTGATTATTTTAATATTTTTTAAGAAAGTGATTATTTTAACATTTAAAAAAAGTGAATATTTTAACCTTTTTTAATGCGATTATTTTATCAAAAACGTTCTGAATATTATTAATTTAGCTCCAAAATATAATCAGTTTGTTATGTCTTGACCAACGAATGATCGTGGCGAAATGCGAGAGACGTTTTACAATTGGGGAGCGCGCGGAACTGAAGACTAAAGTATTAGTATAGATCTCAGCCTGCTACCTGGTTGCTTTAGTCTCTCCGCAATTGCAAAAATGCAAACAGCATAAATCGACTGATCGGGAAGGTGGGACAATCAAAATTTGCTAAACTGTGTGAGAAAAATTACCCTGCTATAAATGATTATTCCCAAAAAATAAATGAATCCTTGAGACTTTGAACAGGATTTAATTTTCTCGTTTCCAATTCGGAGAAGTCTAAACAATATCATAACATGATTTGTGTAAAATAGGTCCTTAAAATATTTAGGAACCCTCAACATGTAGTACCATCCGTATGATACCACATATTTAGGGGGACCTAAACACTATCATAACCTGATTTGTGTAAAATAGGCCCTTCATTAGCACCGAAAAAATTGAATCCGATTCAAATGTTTTGATTCAAAAGGAAACGCGATTTAAAATCCCGATCAAATGAATCGAGAAAATGAATCGAACTCAAATGAATTGGATTCAAAATTTCGATTCAGATGAATCGAAACAGAATCGCGGCCACTCGATACACAGAAACGCACAGTTCTGGCGATGGACAATCAAATGATGTCAATGATGTCTCGATGATTACATTTAGCAAAAGGGAAGCGATGCAGAAAATCCCGGGTTGAAATGCGAGAGAGAATATCAAGGATACACACACATACTCTTTAAATACAAGAGATAAAATATTGAAAACGCACACAGAGAAAAACAATACATAACAAGAAAACATTTAACACTCATTTGGTAAAATTAATTTCAATATTCAAAATTAAAATGCAAATCACATTTCAATTTATAATCCCAAAGTATACGAAAGGCGCCGCGAAATATCATCATAAGACTATACGCGAGTATAAGTATAAGAGGGCAAACAAACAAAATTTAAGTCACGATTATTCTAAGTCACAGACAGACATTTTTAAAAACCTTTTTTTCTAACTCATAAACTTCTAAAACATCAAAATTTATCAAAATCTGATCTGAAATTTTTCAATGTTACAAAGCTTTCTTTTTGAGAAAGCAAAAGATTAAATTTTAAACATAAATAACTTTATGGACTTAAATCAGCCTTAAGCATAGTTTTATTAAAGAAACAGTCTAAGTACAAGGTTTATGTATTATTGTTATTACAGTTTATTTGATAAAATGGTCGCTTATTCGATTAGATGCTTACCCACGGCTACTGATGCATTACGGATAAACTAAAATTCTATTAGTGGTGAAATGGTGATCACTGTACACAGCATAGAACTTAGGATAAGTTTGTTTAAAATAGGTAGCATTTATTGCAGAAACTTATTTCGAAAAAGTGGGTTATTACTTAAGTTTATAAAACTCTGTAATGACTTGCAATCACGTTAGAGTGGATGTTCTCTTTATACACCATTTAATGGCTGTAATCCAATTAAACCGAATTCCCTCCATGGACAGATAAACGTATATCGAATAGGGCATAGTAACACCTTACGTACACGGCCAGCGTATAATTTCTTTATGAAGTGTTTAACGACCTATAAAACACCTGCGGTCTTCCAAAATACTATTTTGTATCGAAATATATCCATCTATTATCGTTACCCCAAGAAATAATTACTAGATGTAACTGAAGATTCATTACAAACATTTTACTCTTTTACCATGAATATTAGTAAATTACAAGTTCAACTAATTTTTATTTTTACCAATAAATCAACTATTCTACGTTCAACAGAGTAATCGGCTCAATTACTATGCTTTCGTATTTACATAAACTCATCGAGTGAGCATAAGAAGGGGCCAAACCGGGGAAAGAAACAAGAAGGTGTCAACTCGGGAAAAGAAACAAGAAGGGGCTAACTCAAAAATAATTTTTTTACCCGAATAAACCTCGCAAAGAATCAATTAATTTATTGATCAGTTTTAGTGAAACTTGGCATATATTATAAAATTTGGGAGAGACTTGACTTGAGACACACAATTGGTACTTTCGTTTAACACAAAACGATTTTTCTCAATAACTTTCAAAATAATCGATACTTCGAGCAAAAAATTGGCACAGAACCTATTAATATCATCCTATATGTATGTCTTCGCAATTTTAGCTCGTTACACCGAACGATAAAGAAGTTCTCGAAAATTCTTATACAATTGTCGCATGAATATCACTTCAAAAATTTCAGTACAACTATTAAACAAAATCCCAATTGGATACTCCGCCGCGCGCTAAATACGACATAATTCCACGAAATCATTAATGCGCACCGGATACACTCCTACGTGTCCGTACATGCATAACGCGCAGCCAGTCCGCACAATGTGTAACCTCGCGCGAGCGGAATTTCCCTCTTCTCCGTATCCCGTAAAGAGAAATTTCATCCGTATCATCGAGTGAAAAGCGGAAAAAAGTGCGCGCACGCGTGGCGAGTATCATAATACGGGGAGCACGAAATTTAATTTTAAAAAATTTATAGAGCGCGATATTGCGGATTTCCCCGCGCGAAGGATATATACATACACGGGGACTCGGAGATAGGGACGTTAAAGGATATAGGCGATATCTGAGTAGTGCCGCTTCTTTCGCGTAATCCGAAAGAGAGAGAGAGAGAGAGAGAGTGGAAAAAATGTGGTGGGATTCGACTGGAGAGTGAGAGAGAGAAAATTTTGATCGGCTTATGGGCGAGCCTTGAAAAAGTAGAGCAATTTCGAGAAAGTCGAGACATTCTTGATATCATGGGATGGTAGTACAATAGAGTTAATGCATTTCAAGGCTTTAATAATATTTTTTTAGCTGATTTGTAAAATTATAAATAAGTAGAATCGAGATATTTCGTTTTCAGGACGTTTTGGATAAGTACCTTATACTTAAGGTTGCTCCAGCATTAGACTCAGCACGCTAGGAAAAAAGAATAAATTTAAGTTAAGAAGAAAATAAGTAAGAAGTAAGTCTTATTGTTAGTTTTTTTTTAAATTATTAGGAAAAAATATTAAGTTTAAGAAAAAGTATATTTATGTTTACTTATACCTAATATTGATTTGCAAAGAGGAAGTTTTGTAATGTAAACAAAATGATTTTAAAGTTGGAAACATGTTATGGGATATAATCAAAATACACTATTTTTACACAATGTCCATGTTGATGTGTGTGTATGTGCATGTGTGTATGAGTGTGTAATTGTCCGCGCCAGTTTCTGAGGATATACACGGTCAATTCTAATGTATCATGAATTATCTTCTTTGTTTCTTTATGATGTGGAGGCAACATTTTTTAACTTTCCTTGCTACCCAATTGCATTGACCAATTTTCTGGAATAAATAATCAAATAGAAAGGTAATGGGGAGAATATTTAAGTTATTGGTTCATCTTTATATATTAGAACTGATCATTACGTATTGGAATGATTAATCAAGCTTGAGGAAGCTAAGTGTCAATGAATTGGCAGCGGTTGTTTTGCTTTTCTTTTTAATCCATACAAAAAAATTGTTTTTTAATTTTCATGCCATTAATTGATTTGTTAAATGGATTAAAAATACTTGCTTATTAGTCTTTACTTTATAGTCCACAATACTGTAGGAAAGATTGAACCTAATTCATAAACTTTATTTTCTTAAACCTTTAGTTTCACTGCTTTATAATAAACTGCATGCTTGCAATTAATGTATAATTAGTTATTAAATATACGGTCATTTACATTAAAAATTTCAGCTCTTTCTTTATCCACATAATGCCCATATTTGTTTTACATTTCAAAAACAAATATTAATAAATGAAAAAATTCCGACAACCCCTGGTTATAAATAAAATCAATTAAATACGATTCTTCAAAACAGTATTTCGATTCTATTGTCATTGTTCATAAAAAGCATAAATAAATCATGAAGCACTACTTTTACTTCCTCAAATATGTATTTCCTACGGGACGATTTCGATGTCAGAATACTGTAAGCTCGTTATCAGCGAGGAATCATCGGTTATAGCAGTTGAAAGATGGTTCATGTTACCCTGCGCTCCACTTAGCGAAAATCGATCGTCGCAGATAAGAATAAACGGGTTGCCTCGCTGTCTGTTCTCTGCCTCTTCTGGAGATGGATCCTTTGGGATATTTCTTTATTGTCGACGGTTATCGCCAGGCTGTAACTGCTCTTCCTCGCCCTTGAACAACAACAGGATAGCATTACGATAGCAAGACTAAGTGTGTGTATATGTGTGTGAGAGAGAGGTGTATTCATCAGAATCGAATAAAGATGCAATGAGATATCGCCTTTGCAGATATGAGAAATCTAATATTAATTGTAAGGAAAGGTTGCAGCATTAAAATGACAGCAAAAAGATTCTTTGATGCAACGTAATACTGATTGATTGAACTTTAATTTTATTTGAAAAAATTTGCGATGTACTCTGCAATAAATTTATAATAAAACGAACTACTAACTAATATAACTGCTTTAGAAGAATGCTTTCTCAAAGAACACTTCTCAATATTCTTACAATTAAAAATTTTATGTTATTTAATATTACATAAATAACAACCTTTTTTATAACAACAAAATAAAAGACACAGACATAATTATTAATTTACATATATAAATTAATTTGACCTTTAATTATATAAATTAGTATTTTAGTAATAATGTCTATCAGACGCTAATTAATAAAATTATAAAAGCGTTTTTACTATGTGTTAAATTATAATGAAAGCACGTCTACTTTATAAATACATACACAGTTTTCATAAATATAATGCATAAAACGGAAAAGACAATTTATTTTTCAATTGTTCATAATTTTCTAACTTTGTAGATTTTATTAAAATAAGTAAATAATGAAATTCGATTAGCTTCACGAAATTATCACGTCTAAGTTCGATGATCCATAATATACTAGCGAAATCTTATTGAAATATATGTTTATATACACATACATTTGCACATACACACAAATGCACACGCACTCGCGTACACACATTTACACACCCATACACGCGAAATCTTATTGAAATATATAGATAGATAGATAGATTAAGATTTATTTTGCACAAGTCAAAAATATACATCATATATACATAGTTTCGATACATTAAATATGTTTATATACATTACATATAATAAGTTTATTACATTACATATGTTTATATACACATACATTTGCACATACACACAAATGCACACGCGCTCGCGTACACACATTTGCACGCCCACACAGGACACATATTTTTGAAGCAGCTATATATTCCCTTTCAACCACTCACGAAAACATCGGCATTCATCGAAATATGGGATTCCTAAATCGTCATCAAAAGAAAACTTTCTCTTTGAGAAAGCAAAAGTGTGTATCTGCCTTTTTGTTCGATACCCCGTAAGAAGTTTCTTGTCAAACGCGTGTGAGGCGCGAAACACATCGACTTACCGCCGCGGCTCGACGCGAAAGGCCGGAAGTATTCGCATTACGCGAAGGAGGATATACAGCGAAGAGTTACTTTTTCATTTCGTGCGCGCGCGCGGATCTTTTATTCATTCCTGCTCGAGAGTCGACGAAGTGAATTTGAATTTATGCGAGTGCAAGGCGGCGGTAGGCGGCGAATTCCCCCGGCTCTTTAATCGGAAATTATTCGAACTGGAAGAAGAACAAGTATAAACATGTAAGTAGGTTTGCGCGACTTACTTTTTCGGAGTCGAGTCTTGCGCTGTGAGTGAAAAAGGTGTTTGAAACATTGGAGTGACTGTGTTTCACGCCGAGCAAGACGAAGTAAAGTAGAATTGACTGAAAATTTATTGAGATGGATTTTGTAGTTAATATTGATGTTGTACAAAGAGATTGTGAATTCGAGTAAATTACTGTAGGCTCGTGTATGGTAGTTAATTTGACATGTATTATTTAATTATGCATACATATTTAAATATTAAAAATTACTAAAACTCTATGACATATATTTTAATGATTGCAAGGAAGCTTAATAAAATTAACGGAATATTAGAGCTCTGAATGTTTTGAAAAGTTATTACATAACATAAATTTATGTAAGGGATGTAGAGGGCCATTTACAAATTACGTCACACTGTTTTTGAGAACTTTGGACCCTCCCCCCTACGCATTTTCACTGATTTTACTATGTCTTTAGTACATACCGTTACGCTAATAAAGGCCACCCTCCAAGCGCAACGTAATTTATGTATGACCTCTGACACTTGTATCGTAAATTTAAGTTGCACATAAATCTCTGTAAAACGTTTTGTACTTTTTTTAGCTTCAACTGCTGTCCAATTAAAATTTTCATACTTTTTTCGATGCAATATTTGTGTTGAAAACAAAATTAAATATTTAAGAATCTCTGAAGTTTCCACATATTGCGGTCCTTTATGAAGGAGGTTGAAAGCTTGCGATTGAATTTAAATTACCTTATAGAATAGACTAGAATAGAATAAGTATCTATTTTGAGTAAATCAAAAAAGAGAGAGTAAATCCAATCAAAAGTGTAAGTAAAATTTTTTAATGATTATCGTTATTTATTTATTTAATTATGTTATATTTGAATTAATCAATCTATTTTATCTGTAAATGC
Source organism: Gastracanthus pulcherrimus (assembly GCA_949152435.1). Taxonomy (NCBI): domain Eukaryota; kingdom Metazoa; phylum Arthropoda; class Insecta; order Hymenoptera; family Pteromalidae; genus Gastracanthus; species Gastracanthus pulcherrimus. The sequence continues at coordinate 6,229,964 of OX424575.1, read as the reverse complement.
ATCTGCAAACTTTTGAATTTTACGCTATTTACTTTATTCGATACGGTAAAATTGAAGTCATGAATTTTTTGCGATTAATTTTCTCCCCTTTCTAGAAGCGAAAAATTCCTTAACATTTTTCTCCACAGACGAACAGTGAGGTTGTGAATTCTTCGTTTACTCAAAGATATAGCGTTCGACCCATGTAAATTTGAAGATCTTGCAGTAGCAAACAGATTTTTTTCATTAAACTGTACGAACAAATATACGAGAACTGCAAATATAACGTATTTGCTTCCAGTGCGAGGTAAATAATTTATTGCAATCTGCAGGAGTATTTCGACGAAACATGTGAAATGAAAATTTTTATTTACGAAACGTATTCGAATATTATATCTTAAATTTTTAAAGTAATTTCAATTTTCATTCAAGTATTTTCTAAGTTACAATATTTTCTGAATAAACTTATAGAGAATTGTTTACTTTTTTATATTATTGTGAAAAGTTGAAATTAAGGTAGTACGTATCTAAACACTTTTTCTCAGAAAGGAATGTTACTTAATTTAAGAGATATTGTTAACATTCTTCAATAGCGAATATTAGAAAAAGAATGATATGATATATATACATTAGATAAACAAATACAATATACTTAATGTTGTGTTTCAAAGATACAAGTGATAAAACCTTGCGTTACATCATTTATACGTGTACCTTTCATTCTCCAATGTCACATAATAGCATTCTTTTAAAACGTCCCTCCTCGTCCTCCACTTTGAGACGTTGTATTTTCAACAACACTTATACAAATTTTTACTTAGATTATTAGAATTTTAGCTGTCTTTCGTATAGGGTAAGTAATTAAAATATAAAATATAAAAAACGCTATTTAATAATTAACGGAAAAATGCAACTTTTGCGCTTCTGCAATTTCTAAATTCACACAAACTCAGCAATTACTTTTAAGCACTCTCAAACGCGAAATCCGATTCACCTCAAATGACGTAATTAGAATCCTCATACCGCACAAAGACAGAGAAAGACATAAAAGAATCCACGTTAATAAAAGGGAACAGAGCTATTCGCCATCGCCTGGCGCAAAACGCTCTCGTTCTTTTTCTCCTTCTCTCTCTCTCCCTCTCCCTCTTTCTTCCGCTGAATCGGATAAGGAAGAAGAAAGGCAGGCGAGCAGGGCCCGTCAGCGAGATAACGAGGCACAACAAATGAAAAACGTCGAGATCCGCGCGCCGAGAAGAGCGACGGAAGTGCTCACGTGCGCGCCCTCGCAGGGTTCTCTCTTATCAAAGAGACCGGAAAAGGAGACGCACACACAGAGAGCGGAGTAGAGTGGTGTAGTAGCACAAGAGCCATGAGAGCCCTTTTCTCCGATTTATTTTCAATGGCATAATGAATGGAAATGCCGCGCATCATCCCTATTCACAAACTCTTCTCGATTTGTGCTTGGGTGCGTGTGTGCGTGTGTGCGTGTGTGCGTGTGTGTGTGCGTGTACGAAAGAGAGATTTTTTCCGTGGCATTTTACTGGCCTCGCAGATAAGGAGAGAAAAATGAATGGATAAGAGAGTGAGTGGCTCGATATACACGCGGCTTTGAATGCTTCTTTTTCTTTTCTGGATGTGTGTTTTTATATATATATATATATATATATATATATATATATATATATATATATATATATACACACGCACACACGTACATGCAAATACAAGCAAACATACAGACGCACAGGCACATACGCACGCACATACAGACAAATACACACACATACACACACATGCACATACACGCAAACATACACACGCATACGCACATACGCACGCACACACAGACAAGTACATACACACACACAGCCATATATATATATATATATATATATATATATATATATATATATATGTATGTGTGAGTTTGTGCGTACATGTATGTATGTGTATGAGCGAGTATGTGTGTGTGTGTGTGTGTGTGTGTGTGTGTGTGTGTGTATGTGTGTGTGTGTGTGTGCGTGTGTATATGGAACTGAAAATTAAGTGCGCGTTTGAATGCTCGCTAAGCCCTTTCGCCCATTGTATATTTATGTACCGAGACGGTAGGTATATATATATATATATATATATATATATATATATATATATATATATATATATATATATATATATATATACCTACCGTCTCGGTACATAAATATACAAATATATATATATATATATATATATATATATATATATATATATATATATATATCCGGATAAGAGGATATACACTCGCGATATATATATGCATTCGCGTTTCGACGGTGATATATGGTTGAGGACCCGCATGCGCAGCATTTTGGAATAATATCGAGGCGAGCGAATGAGATGATGAGGATGAGCCCAGGATTATCTGCTCGAGCATTTGGGGATGATATCGTATATACCTATGTACTTTAGGTTTCTTCTTTCCGTGGAATCCGCTGTGGATGGAAGTTTTGTCGACTGCGAAGAGCGACAATTTGTACAGCCGATAGAGAAAAGATAGATTGGATGGAGATTATTTGAGATTTTCTCGGTAGGATTGTCGTTGTCGCGGGACGGATAAACCGATTTAATGGATACTTGCACGAAATATTTGTATGAGTATTAAAGCTTGGTACATAAATCGAAATAATTTCTCGACGTTTCGAGAGTATTTGAAAAATCTCCTTTGCAAGGTAAAAATACATATTTATACAAAAACATTATTTTTATTATATCTAATTATTGACAAAAATAGACGATTACAGGATAGAGCAACATAATAATTATCTCATACAGTATCTTCAGAACAGACATAGATGTCAAAAATGTACAAAATTGATATAATATTAGGTGTCCAACTTTGCTTCCGACGTTTTTGCCCAAAATTTGAGGCTTTATTCTTAAAAAGTGATTACATACACTTATGATTTAAAGTACTGTCCGTCTCTGGCCACTACTTTTTCCTATCTTTCTGGCAATTGTCGGATACCATTTCGAATAAACGATGCGTCTTTTGAGGCGATCCACGAATCGATCCATTTTTTGACTTCTTTATAAGAGCGGAAATGCTGATCACCCAAACCGTGTGCTATCGATCGAAACAAATGGTAGTTGGAAGGAGCAACGTCTGGAGAGTACGGCGGGTGGGGTAAGACCTCCCATTTCAGCGTTTCCAAGTAAGGTAAAAGTACCTATTATGAAACAGATTTCGGGGTGCATTTTATACTTTTGTAAAATTGGGATTGAATAACGTTAAAACTTTTGGTAGTACTCGAAGGGCAAGACTGTCCTTGAACAGATAATGCCCTTAAAATACAAATTTAATAAGTAAATATATTAATAAAATACTGAAGTCCATTGTACGTATTATGAAACAGTACAATCGCACGATGTCCGGGTGTTTCATAATTTATGTCCCTATTATGAAACGTAATAAATATTTAAATATTACTTTATTTGACTGCTTTATTTGCACTTGCTATATCTGTCGAAAATAATGCGCCTAATATACACGAGGAATAATGTCAAATTAAGATTGACATCCCATTTTAAAAAGTTTTCAATAACAACAAAATGATCATATTTATGGTTATGCCTCATAGAATCGACTTCGTAATCTATAAGTTACAGGTTAGGCTGCTAAATTCAATAAACACGCTTATTTTACTTAGTTTTAATATGTACGGGAGCTGTATCATTAAAATGTAGTATTTATTGCTTCATAATACAGATAATATTATGCAAATAGATAAAATTATTATAAAAAAGCCCTTGCAAAGGTGTTTCATAAATACGGACTTCCACTAACTCGCACATCTATTATGAAACAGCTACATATTTAATAAAAATCGCATCAACATTAAAACAGTTTGTAGATAATTCAAATCTACGGACCGAAAGCTACAATTTAAGCTATTGCGCATGGTGTCAAGTCATTTATATTTATAAATATAGTTCAAAAATAAAGTCGTAAGAGACGCGAAATTGAATGATTTTTTATAATACTACTTATTGTATAATAATACTCATGTTCATGTATTTACAGACGAAAACATTCGTAATTATCTATAAAAAATTTATATTCACTTATGCATGTTATAATTATTTCTTATTTTATCTTTTTTTATACTGTTTCATAAAAGAGACATAGTTAAGAGGGTGTTTCATAATATGTACTTTTACCTTATGTCTTGACCGGTCTTACGACGTATGGCCGAGCATTGTCATGCTGGAGGATAACTTTGTCGTGTCTCTCTTGGTACTGTGGCCATTTCTCCTTCAATGCTCGGCTCGAATGCATCAACTGCGTTCGATACCGATCCCCTTTGATGGTTTCATTCGGTTTCAACAGCTCATAATACACCACACCGAGCTGGTCCCACCAAATACAGAGCATGACCTTGGCACCGTGAATATTCGATCTGGCCGCCGACGTGGAGGCATTGTCCGGCTATTCCCCAAGATTTTCTGCGCTTGAGATTATCGTAGTGGACCCATTTTTCATCGCCGGTCACAATGCAATATAGAAACCCCTTTCGATTCTGTCTTTGAAGCAGCAGTTCACAAGTAAAGAAACGCCGTTCAACATCTCTCGGTTTCAACTTATACGGAACACAATTCTTTTGCCTCTGAATCATTCCCATGGCTTTGAGACGTTTCGAAATGACTTGTTGAGTCGCTTGCACTCCCAATGATTCTGCCAATTCTTCTTACGTTTTGCACGAGTCTTCATCAAGTAATGCCTCCAATTCGGAATCTTCGAAAATTTTCCCTCTTCCACCGCCATGGCGGTCTTCGACGTCAACATCACCGCTCTTGAAGCGTTGAAACTACTTACGACACGTTCTTTCACTAAGAGCAGCTTCACTGACAGTTTTATTCAAATGAAAGCAGAAAATCAAAACTTCCCGCAAATGACGAGGATTTGGTTCGAAAACTGACATCTTCGAACGAGAATAAATGTATGATGCAATCACAAATTCACTAATGTGGTGCTGTAGTTATGTTGACAGATGTCCAAGCTTACTGTGTGACACATCTGACCTAACCTATTTCGACCACCACCTACTGCTGCAGCCATCTATCGAAAAACGGCGGAAGCAAAGTTATACACCTAATATTTTTTTTAATTTAATGAATGTTATATTTTAGTACTTTTTCAAATAATTTGCCAAACTAACTATAGTATAGTTAAAAAATACGATATTAACTGCCTTAGCAGAATGCTTTCTCAAAGAGAGCTCCTGATTAATCGATTTAAGGAATCTTACAATGAGAATTCGCAATTAATAAATGAATGCTCTTATTAATTCATTAGATAAAAACGTTTAGGTATTGTCAGTGAGAAAATTAAAGTATTAAAAGACAAAAAAAAATGTTTCGATTTACAAACTTTTTTAATACAAATATTTTGTTATTATTTCACATAAATAACTTTAAAGATATTATAAGATATATAAATCGAAAGGATAGTACATCGACTTTATGAAAACATACATATTTTTGACAAGTTCAAAGTATATAATTACAAAAAAAAATTTTTTCGATAATTACAAATTTTTAAAATTAATATTTTTGCTAAAAAGAGAGTTTAATATTATCCATTCAGCCCAACAAATGTAATTAGTTCTAAGTTTAAACATATGTAATGTGCCTTCAAAATTTCAGCACGTGATATGCTTCCCTTGAAGTGTTATGGTGGATACAAATTTTGGTTTCATACATACACACACACACACACACACACACATACACACATACATACAGACAGACAGTTTTAAAAACCTATTGTAAATCTATTTTTATGACTCAGAAACCTCGAAAACATCGAGATTCATCGAATCTCTGAAATAGTAATAGATTGTATGCTTCTAATGGGCCATAGTCTTAACTGGATAAGTACTGAAAAAGAAAAATCTCACATGTTTTTCTACCATTACAAGTCTGGGCGCCGGTAACTGCTAGGTGTCAAAAACGTTAATTAAAAGAGATGTCATTCTACCACTGTACCATCATAAATCCAGAGAGAGAGACTGCAAGAAAATTCGCGGGAAAGCGAAAACTTGATGGATGAAACACGAACAGTCGGAGAGACTTCTTATACAGTTTTATCATCGATGGATAGCTTTCATTTAATATTAATATTAAGGGAAAATATTTTTTCGAAAATTAAGTAAATATTTCTTTTGACATTGTTTATAAAACTATTTACTTGAATAAAGTGAATATATATCAAATTAATTGAATGACTTTCTTACATTAAATAAATAACTTACTGTTATTAGATACATATTTTGTTAGTACTATAGAAAGAAATATTTGAATTTTTGAAAAAAAATTTCAATATATTCTTTTGTAATTTCACGAGTACTTGAAATTAGTTTATACGAGTCTTTCAAATTAGTGTTTAGTTAGATCAAATTATAATTTTTTTCTTTTTCAATCGTACACTGTCAACACTTTCAGGATATCTTCATTCCTTGTTTCATTCAAAAATATCATCAAAAATAAACTAAATAAATATTGGAAAATGTTAGGTTAAGGTAAAAACTTTATTTTTTTAATATAAGTTTTAAGCACGGGTATTTATAGTTATTTTTTAATTATGTAAATTCTATTACATTTACGTCTTTAAGTCAAGAGCTCAATTTTTTGCACAAGCTGCTTCATCATGACAAGAATCCATTACAAGATACGTTTTAAAATTTCATATAACCAAGTTTGTCACAATTTTCTCGAATTATTATTACAGCCTCGAAAATTGGCCATTTTATTGCTAAGCCACGTGGGGTATTTTAAAAATCCAGGAATTCCAAAAACATTTTATCGTCAGGGATTACTCTTAAAATACGATTTTCATTCTCGAAATAAACATTTCGAGTGCGATTTACAGTTTTATTCCGAGCTTCATAATACCAGGAGAAAATATAAACGAACGTGAGAGGCGAACCACGCGAAAACAGCGCTTCCGCAAAATACCCGGAAACGTGGAGAGAACGAGAAATGGCAAAATTACGATGACGGAAGGAGGGATAAAAGTGCACTCTTACGGCTTCCCTTTACAACGAAAAAGTGTCCTTTTTATTTGGGCGTGAAATCACTTTTGTCGAGGAATAAGATGAGTTTTTCCTTTTCTGTTTTTTTTTTCACCCAAGTCGGCGGGAAATTGCTCTTGAAGAATTTCATGCCAAGTACAGAAGGAAATTTAAAACGAGCGCAGAATCATAATTTCCTTCGGCTTATTTCGGAATTTCGTTTCGTTTGCTTCCCCACTTGAAATAACGAATATTTGTCGTGTGAGGTTTTAGGTGTAACGACGTCGCTTTATACTTTCGACATTATATATAACGTTGAACGAAAGCACTACATCGCGGTAATTGGAGATTGAATAAATATTGAGAGGGTGAATTTCCGAAGTTAATCGAATTACAACAATCGAGTTAAGATCAAAATTAAATTCCACGGTAATGCATGCGTGTAATGTTTTTTATGTAAATTTTCGATTACCACGAGCAAACTAAAAGCTACCGAGTCTTCAAAATAATTTCGTGTAGCATGTACAGAAAGAAAACGAGCGGTATAAAGACGAGATATCTACGCAATAACTATCGGTGATAAAATAACATTGTAAAAGCTCGATTGTATAATAACTTTGATAAGACCATTGATAAGACATTGAAATCCTTTCAACCTCAATATAATTTCTTTGAAGATAGAAAAGTTTCAATTAGATTTATTTATAATTTAGAATTGTATAACTAACTATTTTTATTAAAGTTTTTTGCTATGCGAAGACACATATTCTAAAAGTAATTATCTATAGGAGAACGAAAATTACAAACTACGTTAATTGCTACCATTAAAATATTAATGAACCTTGAAATTAGCAGGTAATAATCATTAAATCGCTTTTCAAAGTTTTGTGTCATTGTAACTTTATGTGAAAGTTGAAGTCCTGCAGAAGTTACGGATTGAATATCTCTCATTTCTTCCACACTAATTAAAGCTAAGTAAGCGTTTAATTATATTTAATTGCAAATACGTTTCAACACTAGTTTAATCAAAATATTGTATTAAAGGAATGAAAAGAACCATTATATTCCACGTACCTACTCTCTTATAATTAATTTTTTTAAGTGTCTTAATAAGAATGAATATTTAAAGATTTGAAAAGCTTATGCTTTTGGAGAAAACCTCTGCTAATTGCTTTAGCAGAAAGCTTTTCCAAAGAGAGATTCTAAAAAATCTAATTTGAGAATTTTATAATAGAATATTGCATTCAATAAAGTAAAGCTAAAATTAACTCATTAGACACACGCGTTTAAGTATTGCCAGTCTGAGCTAATCTTAAAACTTACTTAACCCGATAAGGACGTATGGTCTATTTTTGTACCGTAAGATTTTAGCGTTTCTTTGAGATTTCTACGTGATACATTGGCAATTTTGCAAATCTAATCACTTGATGAGATCGAAGTAGACTATTTCCGATCACTTATGGTGGGCCTACGTTACTTTTAAGCGCATAGAAACCAAGAAAACTAAAAAAATTTGAAAAATATTTTTTTGCAAAAATCTTGTAGTCAAGGGTTACAACGCATTTCTAAATTATTATACAAAGTTTTTTTCAATTTTTTGAGGGCCTTGTTCTTACGGCGGTCTCAAAATCAAATTTTATCCTCCCTACCTTACCGATTCGAGAATTCTAAAATATTGATAGAGAACCTAACATTATTTTCTTTCCGAAAAAGGAAATAATGTTAAATATTTTTTTAGGTCTCCAAATATTCCTTATTTTTAGAAGAATTGGGGACGAACTTAGTTTTTCAATTAACAAACTACTATTTGAGTAATTAGCAATAATGTGATTAGACAAGGATAGTAGATACGGCTTCCTCTTAACGGGTTAAAATAATTTTTGCCATGTCTCTACACGAAAATTTCTTACAGCCATTTTTTATTTAATATTGTTCATTAAATAAATAATACAGTACTGATCTTTAACAATATATTTTATAGTTGAGGTCTATCAGAATGAAAAAATATTTCTAAATTTTCTAAAATGACCGATTTTCGAAAACTACGTATTCAAAATTCAATTGCATTCCTCCCTCTAAAGTAGCATTCAGGTGATTGCTATTAGATATATAAATTGCAATAAAATTATGCCCGTTTGAAGAAAACGTACATATTATCAATACGTTTGACGTATAAAGAAAAAAAGTTTTTTTTTTATTTTTACAAATTTTGTAAAATTTATAATTTTCTTTTTCTTTTACAATAAAAACTTTTAAATAATTGCTAGATATATCAATTGAAAGGAAATTAGGTGTACCTTGTGTAAACATACATATTTGTGGACACAATTTTTGTCACACACACACACATACATACATACATACAGACAGACATTTTTTAAAAACATATTTTTCTGACTTAGTATCTTGAAAACATCAAAACTCATCAAAATCTCTAATAAAAAAATTTTCATCGTTACAAAGCTTTCTCTTTGCAGAAAGAATTAGTGCGTATACCTAGTATCCACGGCATATTTCTCGAATTTTTTTCACAGCCGTATACGACTGGTTTAAAGCCGCATAAAAAAATGCAGGTAGACCGTTTCCGGCCCGGGCAGAAATAAAAGCTTGCCGTTTTTTGTGTTCTCGCGTTGTTCGCAAAACACGAATCCTAGCTCGTGAGCTCGTAAAAAAATTACCGTCATGATTTATCCTCTTCAGGAGTCTTCCAAATGCGTTCCAACTCGAAAAACGTGGATCACTAAATATAATACTAATGTTAAAATTTGTATGCAAAGCTATAGCTAAGGAAGGCATTTAATCATTGTTTCTCTTAAATTAAATCTCTAGGTAAGTTTAATCGCAAAAATGAATTACGATCATTTTTTAACTTGTTACTTTATGAATATGAATATACCGTACCTGTAATCTAATGAAAAATTATACTTACTCCTGTAACAAACGTTAAGTTAATAAACAATCACAAGATACTTGGCAGCATAAACGCTATTAAAAATTATCAATCTTCAATTAACATTTACGAACTATGCAAGCACTAAAGGGACAGATCTGGGTTTAACCCAAAAATGATTTTTTTTTCGGGTTTAACCCTGGCCTGCCCCTTAAATCATCAATAAAAAGACACGTGAGTGACATCAACACATCAACAAGATTACACTGTTAGCAATATCTTGTTTATCCCAATTAAGAAAAAAAATATTATAGGTATACATTAGCGCATTTTCCAGTTCCATTTTCCAAAAACAAAACTCTATTCGAATCATTATGTCTCTTCCAATTTCAAGAATTCTCATCAATAAAATCAACAAATATTCTCAATTCCAGTAAAACTCGACACAAATATCGATCGGAATTCCATCCGAATAAAACTCAACCCTCAATATTCAATATTACGGCATTTCAATCGTCCATCCCGACGAAAAACGCTTCGACCGCGCGTGACCGGCTACACTTCCCACCTGACAATAACCGTCCATGACCGTCCGACGCCGCGACTGCCCGATGATCCGCAGAGACGCAGATATGACAGGCGTCGGTTACACGCGGCCGATTTGGGGGGGGAGGGAGTCGCGCGTGCTCTACCGCGCAAAAAGTAATTGTCAGCTGACTGATCGCGGGGTGAGCGAGCAATTTTTTCGTTCGTTAACGTGGTGCGATTCGTTTTTCGAGGGCTGGTTGGCGAGAGCCGAGGATGCCATGGTAAGTTTTGGGATTGACGATTTCTTCGATTTTCATTTGACTCGTGGATAGAAGTGTATTGTTTGGGTTTGTTTGTAATTTGAGCGTCTGATCGTGTCCAGGACTTTCTACTTAAACTTTTCCGGCACTATGGATCACTTAGATAGCAATCTAGTTCGTATAACCAATTTTTCTGCATTTGTTAGACTACCTACTATAGCAAAATATAAGTATACAATTACAATGAGTTTTTAAGGATTGTTGCTAAAATTATTATTAATAAGTAATCGCAAAAAACTAGATTTTGTTTGCAATTCATGTTAAAAAGAAGTGCTAGATTTCCATGAAAAGTATAGGAGGATTTTTGGGTCACCGATTATATCTCTCGGACAAGTAAACAAGGCGGAAGTATATAGAAAGCACGCAGTAGTTACACTTTCTTATTTGAGCGACAGATACAAATTCGATATGATATTTTAAAAATTAAATATATCCGATATGAAATGGTATGGTAAAATTTAAAAATAATTTAAGGTCCATGACAATCAATGAATTTTGAAAATCTGATATTGGATTCTTAGTCAGCATACTGCATAGCAAAAAACCTTTACCAAAAACCTTTACAAAAAACCAAAATGACCGTTTTCCGACCGACAAAAAAGTGGGTGCAAATAGTATATTGTGTACCTAGGGCGCAAAGTGGGCTTTATTAGACCGAGTGTGGAGATTGCAGTTACTTTTGCGCCCGCCGGTCTAAAAAATTGTCCTTTAGGCCCGCTTAATAGGTACAGAAAAACGCGAAAATCGTGCTTGTGTTATAAAAATGTCTTTTGCACCTACAAAAAGACTGTGCGCTCGCTTATTTTACCGATCGGAAAACGGTCAGTTTAGGCCCGCTTTATAGGTAAGAAAAAATCGTAAATCGTCGTGTGTGACAAAATATCTATCAATACTCTCCATTGAACGCAATGCATTCTGGCTGACCATACGCAGATGTTTCTACTTTTTCCCGCGATTTTTATTTTTTTTATCCATCGCATTTTTCTCAACTTTTCCTACATTCAAGGTACTTAAATTTTATACGTTCTACTGTAAATGGTTAAATACTAAAAATCCGTGGGTATTCTCCCTAGTGCTTCAAAGAAATGGAACTCATAGAACGCCCACGATAACCTGAACATCGTACGAAAGTAATTTATAAAATGATATGAAAAATTCTTTGAAAACTTTTGCTAGAATTAAAAGGAAATTTTCTAAAAAAATTTTCCCCGAGAAAATAGAAAATGATAATACCTCGGAACATACCCTCCATTCCTAATTCCACACTCGACCATACGTTTTTCCGCCGTTTCCCTCGCATATCAGACATCTCGGCTCCTCCTCTAAATTCATCTTCCCTCGGCTCTCTAAACAACAATATCCAGCGTCCCTCGCGTAGGTTTCCCGCATTCTCCCCCCCCCCCCCCCCCAGAGGTCAGAAAACCAATATATCCCGTGGGATGCATCCTCCCGGCTTTACGGCGACGTCAGTAGCGCTCGGGGTTCGGCTCACCCCCGAAATTCGAATCGCGTCGTCGCTGGTCTGCCGTGCGTGAAAAGCCCCCGGGCGTGCGCCAGCCTCCCCCTCCAATCGATCGCGACAATTATACTCTCCTCTCGCCCTCCTCCCCGCTCTTCCCCTTTTGCCATGTAGGATATACACACGCAGTATAATGCGTGTGCAGCGGCGGCAGCGGTGACAGCGCACGTATCTATCCCCGTGTGCAGTCATATAGACGACGGCTACCCACTCCCTCTAATTCCACTTCTCTCTCTCTCTCGCGTGCTTATTACTACCTGCCTCCCTCTCAGGATCGCGTATAGGTATATAGCCCCCAGGTGCGTACGTGGAATCAAAATACACGAGCACACGCACGCGAGTGCATGCACATTACACACAAATACGTTAACACACGCGTACACACGCACACACTTATAATTCATACTTACAAATACACGCGGATACGTATATACATTCATACATACACGCACATACGCACACATGCACACACTTACAAGTCATACATACAGATACATGCAGATACGTATATACATTCATACTTACAAGCACACACACGCACTCACACGCATACACTCACACACACACACTTACAAGTCATACATACAGATTCATGCAGATACGTATATACATTCATACATACACGCACACACACGCACTCACACGCATACACTCACATACACACACACACACACACACACACACACACACACACACACACTTACAAGTCATACATACAGATACATGCAGATACGTATATACATTCGTACTTACACGCACACATATGCACTCACACGCATACACTCACACACACACTTACAAGTTATACATACACATACATGCAGATACGTATATACATTTATATTTACACGCACACATACGCACTCACACGCATACACTCACACACAGACACACACTTACAAGTCATACATACAGATACGTGCAGATACGTATATACATTCATACTTACACGCACACATACGCACTCACGCGCATAGACTCACACACACACACACACACACCTTCAAGTCATACATACAGATACGTGCTGATACGTATATACATCCATATTTACACGCACACGTATGCACTCACACGCATACACTCACACACACATACACACTCACACACACATACACACATGCATATATATATACATGCACATATACACTCGTATGCACATTTATACGTTCATGCACCCACCCTCCCACAAACATACATACATATATAAAAATATATACACATGCACGTACACGCTGTCATAGACATACGGGCGAGCACACCTGTACGGCAACAAGCGTCGACAAATTGGAACACACACATATCCACGTCGCGTAATATGCACGCGTACGCGAAGACACTCGTGCTGCGCGGGGCACATAAGCACAAGTGCAAACACGTACGTACATACTCAGTCGGTTACGCTTGGAGAGCGAGCGAGAGAGAGAGAGAGCCGCACGCGTGCGTAGAATCTCAATAGGCAGGGGCACACGCTTGCGCGCGCTCTCGCACACTCGCGGGCTTCACTCTCCCGCATAGCCTGCCACGAGAGAGGACTCTATATAGAATGCAGAGAGCGAGAGCGAGAGAGAGAGAGAGAGATGGAATAGAGCTCGCCAGGCTTGCTGGCTTACTGGCTCGCTCGCTCGCCAACCACGACCTTGACCCGGATGGTTAACGGGGAATTAGGGAAATCGGGGAGTGCGAGCGAGCAGGAGAGAGAGAGAGAGAGAGAGGCGAAGCAATATAAGCCCGTCCCTCTCTCGGTTTATATAGGTGTGCACACGCCTGTCGCGCAGGTGCACGCGGCTCCTCTCCGGCTGGAAACCGCAGTCGCGGTGGCGGCAGCAGCAGCGAAATGGAGAGCGAGAAATAGAATGTGAGAGGCTGCGCCCAGAGGGAGAGAGAGAGAGAGAGAGAGAGAGGTGGGAGTTTGAATTACGCGCGTCGATCGGCTGCAGGCGCGAGGAGGATGGATGCGGGATAAATAGTTTATTAATGTCAAGGTAAATGGAATGCGCGCGAGCTCAGCGAGGAGCGCGATTTCGAGCGAGATGCTCTGTATCACTGTGATTTGGAAGAAAAAGGGAGAGAGAGAAAGAGAGAGAGTTTCGTCCGACGGGTGACGTACTTTTTTGGAGGAATAACGGTGGGGTTGTGTTTTACTTTGGTTAGAGATAGCTTTTAGAAGAACGAGGATGAGAGATAATTGATTATCTAAAGTTTTGGATTACGTTATCGTTGTTTTATACCCGAATGTAGGAAACGTTGTGGAAAGATTTGATATTGATATTCGTTTTAATGAGACCTCTGTAAAACGATGTGGAAGAATTAGGTATTGAAAGTGTCGAACATAATCATTGCGTTTGTTTACCTTTTTTAAACGATGTTGGTTTTATCTAGATACATTTCTTATACTCTATGTAGATACACGGTTTACAAGTATTAGAGAAAACATACTATCATATTAACACGTTCTAGTATCTAGATATATTTCATATCTTTCAGATTTTAATTTTATCCTTGAACTTTATTTTAGCTAAATGTGCATGCCCTTATGTTGTACAAAAGTTTTTTTTTAAATCTACTTTCTTATCTAGATTAATACTTACATAAACTTGTCTAGATGCTTATGAATGATTGTTAAACTCTAATCAAGTATTGTATATGTAGAAGTTTGTAAATAGAGATTGTACTAGAATTGCATTTCTCGTTAAGGTACATTTTCAAGGAGTATTTCGTGCGCTAACGTGGCCACGTGATATTTTCATATGCAATACTACATTCTTTATGTTAAAATTTTTAAACTTCAGTACAAAATAATTGTTTTAATTATTGAATCGAACAGTACACTATTGGAAAGGGGGGCCTGCGGCGGCTCAGTCGGTAGAGTGTCGGATTCCCACGCCGGTGACCCGGGTTCGAATCCTAGTCTCTGCCGATTGATACAAGCACCTCTGTAAAAATTACATGTGCTTTGATTACAAACACACCGCAGACCCCCGTCGTCGATTAGCACCACATGGGAGCATAAACATGGCGACGTTAAAAAAAAAAAAAAAAAAAAAAAAACTATTGGAAAGGTTCTCTCGATAAGAAATTTTAAAAAGCACTGAAAATTCATTTACATTTTAAGGAATCATATTTGAATACTCGTACATCATTAATATAAAATGTTATTTTTCAAAAAGATATCGATTATGCATATGACATTGGAATACTTTGTTTTAAAAATAACCAAGTTAACATAAATTTAAATGCGCTCGTAAAATGTTATGTGACGCAGAAAAAGTTACCATCCATAAAATCGCACTTGATCATATAATAATAATGTTTGACAAAAGATTTTTATAGGTACAGTTAAAAATTTGTTATATAACACCCGTTAATTATTATTACTATACCAGTAAATTTATTAATTTGAATAAAATATTTTTGTGTAGTTAAATTTTTATTTTAATTACACATCTTTATTCTGTACCATCTTCTTACTAAAGTTACTTACACGTGTTTCCAACCGTGTAGTGGTTATTGATTGTTGCGCATTTCTGCTGCGACGTCATTTCATTGAACGATTTCACATTGAAATACGAGTGTGAGTCGGCACACTGCAGCACACGGGGAAATATCGAGGAACGCCCCGTTTCCATCGAAATACAGCAAAAAGAAATAAGCGAGATACCGTTCATTCAATCTAACTATTGCGCTTCTGTTTTCGTTATAAACTCGGGTGCAGAATTAAAGTTTCGCGTATTTCGTCGATCGTAAAATTGCAAAACTTGAGCGTAGGAAGCAAGAACTCCGCGCCGGAAGGTCTTAGTCGGACAAATAAAACAGAAATTAAAAGTGGTCTCGGTGTCTCTGTTTCGAGGCACGCACTTAAGGGGCAGTTCGCTCCGCTTTGAAGTTAAATTAAGAACGGGGAATCGTCGAATTCTCGTTTTAACGACGAAAATCCGATCTCGCAAAATACTAAAACTTAAATTCCGACACGCAGACTTCGATCGCGGTACAACCCGAGCATCGCGATCGTATTTTCTTTCGCAATGCGTTCCTTTGAAATATCTGTAGAAAAAACTCTTTTCTGAAAATACAGCTGCTATGTGCGTTGGTGTACCCACGTGTGTATATAGGTCAGATAGTAAAACTTACGCACACGGGTGTTACCTATGGCGGCGGCGTAAGTGTGTTAGTTGCAACAGTTTGTCAATTTTCGCGTTGTGTGGGAGGGGAAAAAGTGCGATAACTTCTGCTGACGTTATAACTTTACGTTAAATTATCGCGAGAAAATTTTTAAAGTTACTTTCTCGATGTAACGTATCGCTTTTGCAAGAAACTTTATTGATTCTTTTTTATGAATAAAAGAAAACTAACAGCCACTTTCAAGACTTTGATTGCATGATCAAAGAAATCTTTTCAGTACTGAAACAAATTGTAAGGAGTGTAGGTCATTGTTATGCAAGAGCGGCGTGTTAATGAAGAAAAAGTAAGCAACATTGCTAGTATAATTAACAAAATGCCAAATTGAGTTAACAGTCAATAATGTTTATTAAATAACAAGTGATATCAATGTCTCGAACAGTTTGATCTTACTCAAGGTTATATTCCCCTAGATCAGTAGTAAAAGACATGAATGGATGAGCGAAGTGGTGGAGAATGAAAGGCCGACTGATTAATCGATTAAATAATTTATGAAGTATATAACATGATTGATTTAGACCGAGTGGAGCATTAATTATGTAAAACCGGTTGTGACTCAATATTAATAAACTTATTTCTATTAATATTTCGTTTTCCGCGGTCAAGTTCCCCCTAATCGACTACGAGAAATACGTAAAATGGTACATTGAAAAAAAAGTAAGTAAATTCAAATAAATGTTTATTACAACACTGTTAGAAAAATATTTACTTAATTAATAAACATTTATTATTTATAAACAATGTTTCATTTTTCAAGTAAAGGTATACTCGTGTGCGCAACGCGATGCAACGCAGACTTCGATGTACAAAGTTTGAACGCAGTATACGCCCGAGTTACGCGCTCGATATCTTTATATTGACGCCTTATAGGTACACAAGACTTAAATTAAATAAATATTATTTTATTTCATTTTGTATAAAATAAATCCTTATATTCGTTTGCTCATGAAACTCATGATACGATGCCGAAACGTCGCTGGCAAATAAAAATTGTTCGTTTGGTTTGCAAAAATCATTTAAAAACCTTGCAATATTTATTTCATTTTATTTCTTTATTGATTTGGCGGGTGTTGCCCCAATACAAATGAAAGGCATTACAAAAGTAATGTATTTATTCAAATAAAATGTTTTATTTAGCAGTATTAAAAAGATCATTCATATGAATTTATAAAAATCTTTATTCAGTGTTTTACAAAAGGAAAAATAGTAAACAAAGAATTTTCTGTATCGCTCGTGATGTTTATCGATCACACGAATATAATTTTCATGAAATCCACGGCAATCACCTTTATTTTTAAAATATCACGTACAATTCTCTCCATAATACGCCTGACATGAATATTTCGACGTTGAGTGTCCAAACAACAATTTATGTTTAATATCGTGCGCTCATGCGTGCGTATAATGAAGATACAAACAAAGAGCACGAGCGGATAAATAAATACTTGATTTTGCGCCAAGAGTCCCGGGGAAAACCTCTGGGACTGCGCCCGGTAAATGTACATTGTTACAGAGAATTTGCTGCGGTGCGCGGCCATGGGCAGACATCAGTGCGGTACTTGTTTCGTGCGGCACCGGCGTAGTTGTAACGGACGGGGTGTGCATGCATTTATCAAGAGCGCGTTTATGCAAATTGTGATTTTGAATACAAATAAAGTGTTCAAATGAATAGTTTTGGATGATAACGCATTGTGTACATACAGTTGTAACATTTACATAAGAATAAAAATAGTTGGTAGAATAAAAAAAGCAAAGTATTGATAGTAGGGTGGAATCTAAGTAGATCTATTTCAGAAATTAGTTAGAAATTAAGGTAATTATTATACTAATCAATTTGAAAATAAAATTGCCAAGGGGTTATCACTTACGTTTTTGCGCAAATATGTATGATTGATGTCCATGTTTCCAAATCATGGTAATGGTATCCAAGAGCTCATCACCGAGATTGATTGCGTTCCGTAGTTTTTGGTGTCTAGGCGTGCGTACTGATCGGAGGAAGTCTCTAGATGTTTATTGTATAGTCTATGACGAGAAATAGGTCGTGTGCTCCGTAGTTTTTGGTGTCTAAGTGTATGCAAGGATTGGAGAAGTTGGCAGGTTGTTTATAATGGCCGATAACAAAATATAGGTAGTGTGTTCTGCAGTTTTTTGTGCTTAGGTATGCGCAATAATCTCAGAAGGTGTCTAAGTCTTATTATCTATAATGTAGCTAATCGGTCAACATAATCACCTAGACATCTCTTTCGACCAGTATGTATATCTAGATACTAAAAACTATGATTCGCGTTACTTAGATTTCGTAATAGGTCATAATAAATACCTAGACATTTTCTACCATCAGTGCGTGCACCTAGACACCAAAAACTATAGACAGAACAACCTAGAACTAGTTATCTTCCATCAGAAATACGTAGATATAATCTGCGATCAGTAAATACACTAAGATATCTGAAACTATGGAGCGCACTACCTGGTCAACGCAGTTGACTAACATGACTTACTAGACACCGTCTCGGAATAGAACGTTCATCTACGCATCGAAAATGACGGTGTGTACTAACTGGATGTGTCGGCCACCATAACAACTTCGAACTATATATATATCTGGATATCGCTCATGACTTGGAGACCACCCGAGGCTTATTACATTTTAAAAAGTTGTCAAGGTTAATTCTTTTTGCTTCATCGGATTCTATCTAGAATTTCATTTAAAATACATGTCGAGATTAGTCGGGTTTCTAGACAAAATTTAGCGTGATCATAAAAACCTAGCTAGAATTTGGTTAGAATCTGTCGAGGTTGATATCCGGAATATTGTTGACAGACTAGCCGGAATATCGTTTTACATATAAGATCTGAAGGATGGGTAATATAGGTAGGTCAGAATTTGACCTCAAGATAAAGAAAAAGAGATGCCTTTATCTGTGAACGTTGCCGGTTTATAGCCATTTTCAAACGACTATTAGATTAACTGAAGCAAAAATAAAGCTGGTCATTTATTAGCAAACGTGGTTATTTACTGGTAATGTTATACTACCTTTTAATATATAAATACGTTAAGAAATGAAAAAAGTAATTAGTATGAGTGCAATTTTCTGTATACAATAAAGAAATACAACTACAGTGCTTTTTTTCTTAATATTACAGTAATAATGTTACGGTTACTAGTTACTTGTCTCAATTAATAAATAAATCATTGTTGTAAAACATCCAGAATTACGGAAAAGATTCTATCAGATACACTGATAGCTACTTAAAACTTACTTATAACATTATCAATCGCATTAAACTCTCGCTAATTACATCTATACCTCCACGAAATTCGTTCATTTATTAATTATAAAACGCTCGCCCAAGCAATAAGCAACAGTGCGACACGGGATGTGCAGCGAAAGAGGTGGAACGAAGGAAACTACGAATAACAGGATCGTCGGCGGCGAACGCGCTCGAAAGAGATAGGGCGCGCACGCGCGTGTGAGTGCGTGCGTGTGCGTGTATGTGGGTGCGTGTGTGTGTTAACCAGGGCCTCTGCGAGAGCTTATTAGAGCCCGGTGCTCGCGCGCTCGTGGCTAACTGAATTACGCGAGTTATTCAAGTATATATACGTCGCGCGCGATTATTTTATCGTTCATCAGATTAGCGCGCGTTGTATGTGTATAAATTCTACAGCCCTTTGATCGAGTTAATTTGCGACTATATTCGCGATGCGTTGATTCATTAATTTTGTAAGCATGGATTTGTTACGAGCGATGAATTAATGCCGCGAGTGCATAATTTATGCAGAAGAATTTTACGGGCAATAAGCTCTTTTACGATGTCAGATAAGTGTGTGGATTACATAGTAAGTGCCTGCAAATGTTGGTACATTTTACAATTAATATCAATTAATAATTGCCTGTTCGAAATGTAACGGAATGTTATCGATATATCTATTATAAGCATTTGCTCAAGATATTCAATGCGGAAGAGGATTTTATAAAAAATTTAAAAATGTTCGGTATTTCTTTTGAATTTTATCGTACGATACAACGAATGTAATTTTGGAATATGGAATTTATATATCGATTATGTGCGTTGGCATTTTTTATCAAGAGAGGAATTTCATTTACGATGATTATACAAATAGTTGTTGTTTTATAACGGAAAGTTATTTTTTGATAAAATTTCAAAACACGAAAATCTCGTTGACCTTGTTACGAAATATAAATTATTAATCAAAATTAAAACTTTTTGGAAAGTTGTTGAGTTATAACTTTGGAGAAGATGAATTTATTGATCGCCACGAGCCAAATCATGCTCGAGAAATAACTTTACAGTAACAAGAAAACTTTTTTGTTAGTTAATATCATTATTATTTCGCATTGAAATTTTTATATCTTGTGAAAGTGGGTGTTCGTAATATATGACTCATTCTTAGAAAAGATAATCGCAGATAAAAACGCTGTTAATATAACTAACCACTAATTAACTACTCATTATCAGCGTAACTCTGACTCTCAACCCTGCCAACACAAAAAAGCCAATTTCGCGCACCCATTCTCCCCTTCGAAAAAAGAAACTAATTGCTGCCCCGCTGCGCATCGCGAACGGGTTGAAAAAACGCGTGCATAAGAGCCTCTTTCTTTCTCTCCCGCTTTCCAATGAGCGAAAGCACGAGGAATGCATAGATTTCGAATTTGCCCTCTTCCCTTTTTCGCCGGCCGCTGTATTAACGTGAATATTATTTTGATCACGAGCGCGCGCTCTCGGCAAGCGCTCGCGGGAATTCCCTATATATTCCCGATCCATTATAACGCGGTGGCGGCAACGGTTATATCCTGCGGGGAATGCAATTCCGTAAGCGTACCCGCAAGAACACGACGATAAACAATGCAAAGCTCGCGTAGCCGTCGGCCGGCCTGGCTTATCTTTCTTTTTCTATTTTTTTTTTAAATCGATGAAAGCTGGGCTATGCAAATATCGAGTTACGTGTCTGGGATTTTAATATTAATTAACGATGTTGTGTACGAAGGCGGGGAATTATTTGAGAGGGTGATCAAGAAAATGATTTTGGTGTTTCGATGGAATGGATTTTTTTTATCGAATTCTTTCATGTGTACACTGTGAAAAATGTATTGGTCGAGCAGCCAGAATTTGATTCGTCGAACCTAACTTTCTAGCGCTGCTGCAACTATACTTCGGTATTGTTCTCACAAATGTACTGCTTTGCCACGACGAATATTGAACAGCAAAGTCATCCATAATATAGCTACGACAACAAAGTACAATTTTACGATGCACTGTAATACTCTATATCATTGATTTTCCGAAATCTTAGATGCAAGTTAAACTTATTCATTTACAAGTTGTTTATCTTTCTTAAATACACAGTTTTTCTCAAGAATGACAGCTTTTTCTTACATATGTTGTAACGAATGTTATATAATTATTATTCAAAATAATAAATTACTTTTAGAATACGATTTTGTTAGATCCATTTGCTCATGGTAGAAACAAAACAGCTTTCCTAGATAGTTGCTAAGCAATTTTCTTATAAAGTTAATTTGCCAGCAAATAATAATCTTTTACTAATAACAAATATATCGTTAATTAAAAATATTAATATTCATCTACCTATTGTTTAATTGCATTTGTTAAAAATAACTGTATATTTAGCTTAAAATTATCAAACTTCTAATACACGAGTTTCAGTACTGCAACTATTAAATAACCAATTATTTTATAAAACAAGTAATACAAAATTAAAACGATGTATCAGCGTAACTAAAAGTTGAGTATATAAGGTTTAACAATATGAAGAACATTACTGTTAAGTTTAAATGTTAATAATTGATTGGACTTATCAATCAAAACACTATAAAATGTCACGTGTGTTCCATGTCCCCAACCAGATTCTGTGAGATATTGTTTAACTATTCTATTACGAGATTAAGTAGAATCGCTGTCCCATGCCAAAACTAAACATATATAAAGAAATTTACAAAGACAACGTCATAATTAAGCTTATCATACTAAAAACTACAATAATCACTTATTCAGAAGTTCCATTTAAGTCTAAATTACAAACAGGAAGTAAATTATCGTGAAAATGTCATGATCTGTTTGTCACGTCATTTCCAATGATTGATCAAGCATACTATAGCATACGCTCATGGCGTCGCTGCTGCCTTGTCCACGTATTATGGCAGTGCATAATGAAGCAGTAAACAAACGTACAGTTAACCTCTTAAGCTTTACGTGCACACCTAATTAGAGTCTCATAGGTGACACCTATAGAGGATATAGTTAATTTCATAAACATTTAGTTTTGAATATGTAAGAAAAATCCGGAAATTTTGCGATTACATAGATTAATTTACCGTGGGATCGCCAGAGACTCTATATAGCAGCAAGGGTTAAATAATCGTACTTTTGAGATATAAATGTTATGCAAAGGTCAAGAAATTAATTTCATTTTAGTCAAAATGTGCACAAGAAGAAGATTTAATCAAAGAAACTAACATGTTTTTTTGAAAACTTTTTATTTACTATCCCCAAGCTGCCTCTTTGAGGAAGCAATATTAATCTATATGTTCTTTAATCCTTATATGCAACAGTAAATACTGTTAAGTAATTGTAATAAATCGAGTAAATAATAAAAAAGAACTTTATTCGTATTATTACAAAATAATATTCATAAGACGACATGTTTATGTGCGTATACCGAATACTTAGGAACGTTTTCTTTTCTTTACTTGAAAGAGGGTGGTCCTGAAGTGATCTTATGAAAAAATCGAATCAGTAGGTGAATATCCTTTTTTTTACAAGGAAAACAATTTTCTTTTTATAAATAGGACCGAATTAAAAAATTTGTTATAAAAAGTATCAAAAAACTCTGTTTTCATTAATAAAATTGAGAAAATAATGGGCTTATACTATTAAATATTTGTTAATGTCATTTTAAACAGTCAACGTTTTAGTCGTTTGAATTTCATTTGAAACTTTTTGGAGTTGGTTTTAAAAATTTTAGCGATAAGTAAATTAGTTATCAAATTTTTACAACATGAAAAATTACATCAAATTGCACCATGTTGTGATTAATCGCAATGGTTGTTTCTGGCGTCAACTCCAAAATGTTGAACTGAAATGAATTCAAATGACGGAAACGTTGACGTCTTATTAAATAAAATGAATAAATATTTGTTCGTGAGACCACTTTCTCAATCTCAATAATAAAAAAGGATTATACTTTACATTATTAAACATTATATTTTAGATTCGTTTCTATGTATACATTTTTTTTCAATGCCTATATAGCGTGACGTAACGGTACACTAGACTCCCCCTCCTTCTGTAACATTTTAGAAACGTTACGTAATATGCAAATGGCCCCTTATTGATTATGGTTATGTAGATAGTAGATTATTT
This sequence comes from Gastracanthus pulcherrimus, assembly GCA_949152435.1. NCBI lineage: Eukaryota > Metazoa > Arthropoda > Insecta > Hymenoptera > Pteromalidae > Gastracanthus > Gastracanthus pulcherrimus. The sequence continues at coordinate 6,206,093 of OX424575.1, read as the reverse complement.
ACGCCTGTATGATGAATAATATTGTAGAAAAATGCATTCTTATTAATTCAGCGTACTTTACTTTATTGATAAAAAAACCGCTGAAGAAGTGTTTCATTCTCTACCTGGGGAGTTCGCAGTTTGCATGTACTTAGTAAAGGGCCTCCCCTAAATAAGGTACTTATCGAACTATTTTACGCAGTTCAAATAACCCGATTTCCTCTAATCGCTTAATCCACTTAGGCTGGCTCTTCCCACGCCTGCTGCTGTTCCCAAATTCAAGGCTAAAAATTTGACCTTCCCCCAACACAAATTGTGTCTATCATCTCTATAGGTATTCTCTAGGCACCAAAAATCGACGCTAACCGCTTTAGCCGAATGTTTTGCTGAAGAATCTATGTATTGAAAATTTGCACTGAAAAATACTTTTTTAGAATCACTCACAAATAAAACAAAAGCAAGCAATATTCTTGTCAAGACTCAATGTACAATTTACCCATGTGTAAGGTAGATCAGGGAAAAATCGATAAATGAGTTTTTAGAAATTATAGCATTGAACCTTTCTAAATCAAAATAAAATCGATATCTTATAGGGTATAAGAAATTTTGAATGAACGCTTTTAAGCCCCTTAAAAATTGAAAGAAGAACGCCCATGGATGGCCGCTACGCCGGCTCCAGGTATAACATTGATCGGGGACTTATAAAACTGATATTAGCATGATGGGTTTATAAAATCTTAAGCATTTAAACAAAAATTTCCCTCTGCATGAAGTGATAACCATAAACAAATTAATCCTCTTAATTTTCACTACTGAGTGTCTGATACAATTTTAATTATTTCACTCATTTTATCAGCTTTTTGACAACCTTTAAACAATAGAGTCAGTTTTGTACATCTTCCCGTGTACTTTTACTACGTATTCGTGGACATCCTCCTTTGAAAGAAAGATTAACCCCCTCAGAATTATAAATTCGTAATAGTACATTGCGCAACTAGTGCAACTATTTTTTGAACGAATTGTGAGAAGTTCAATCACTAGATTCAGGTGAATGTGAGCGAATTATTAGTTCAAATATTGCTATATGAAACAAGATGAAAACTAAGTTATATAATCAGGGTTTGGTAGAACCAAATAATATTTAAATTAAAAAAAGAACATAATTATAAAAATCGATAAATTAAAACAAAATATCTCTCAAATACACACCAAGTGTCTTAGAGTATTTTCTTTTCTGTGGGACAGAATCTTCTTAGGAAAAAAGTAATTCATTTTGAAGGAAAATTCCGGGATTTATTTTCAAATGAATTCGGTTTTTCCCAAGAGGATTTCCAAATAATACGAAAATAACAATGTCTAGCTGGACAATCTAATTTTCGTGGCATTTATATTGCAGATTTGGTATTTGTTACTACATATCGATGCCTCATACAAAGAGAAACAAATCTCAGATTTTCGAAAAAATGGCACTATTTCATTTTACTTTTATAGAAAAAATAATATGTTTGAAAGATTCAAAACTATATCAACGTGTTTGGATCAATATATTTCACGTTTGTATTTCTCAATAAAATTTTTTCGTTATTTTTATTAATTTCTTAGCTCATAAAAGCTAGACGATATTTAAAAAATCTCAAATCTGTTAGTCTTCGTATGAGACATCGATATATAATATGTAGCCAGACTTTTAGTTACATTACTAATAATTATTGATAATATAGAGGGTATTCCTTTTCTTTTGAAAGTCTAAATATGCTGTTGGCGTTAACAAATACGTGAATTAAACTTGTCACGAAAATGACAAATTAACCATTAAACGGGATTCATTCAGATTTTCCGAATACTTTGTCTTTCAAAACTAAAGGAAGATCTTTTACATCATGCAATTATACAACTCTAAAAACTTTTTAGCCCTGCCAAATGTTCTAAAGTACATCAGAAGGAGTAGCTAAAAGCAAGAAACCAAAAACTCAATTGTTTTGACAATCACCCATATACTAATGTAATAGTGTGGTTAAAAATATAATGTTAGTTAGCATGCAGACATATTATTATACACTGATACTAAGGTAGGTTCGGCGCGCCGGCCAATAAGCATCGAGTGCTAGGAAATATTTTCTTTGCAATACATTATGTATAACATTTTTCGGTTTTAACCTCTTTATATATTTCTTGTGTCTACCTCTTATACGCGCTTTTTCGCGTTTAACTGTATTGCATAATAATTAAATAACGATTTAACATATGATGTTTTAATGAACTGTATTCATTTATAAAACCATTTTATATTATTTGTAAATTTATAAAATTTATAAACTTTCGTACTTTTAATTTTTCTTTTAAATTTTTTAGTACGTTGCAATTATTTTGTTTTTATAAAAACAAAATAATTTAAATTGGTAATGTTAAGAGGAATCCCTACCATTTTTCTTAAATTTTCCCCTTATTTTAATTTTTTTTTAATTTTTACATATATTTATATAATATAATACTATATTGAATATATTATTATGATAGATAATCCCTTATATTAAAATCTATCGCAATATATCGAATCCAGGCAGAAATATAGAATTTTCGATTTCTAATTTCGATATTTTGATTTGCAAAAGAAAATGAATGTTCGTGAAGATAACCTCGGCGCACGGAACGGCCATAATATTGTCTAGTTCAATATATAGAAATATTTTACTTACTTTTATTCGGTTTGAAGAATCGAAAAACTAAATAAAAAATATCAATTTTTGATAAAACAATGGTATATATCCCCATTAATTAATTTTACAATTATGTTTCTACAATAAATTAATGTACGCAGAATTTGGCACACAATTTTTGCGCTCGAAGCCTCGCATATATATAAAGGCGGACCTGGCCGAGTTTCTATGCCGAGAGGTTGAGATAGTATCAGTGCCGGGGATATCAGTGCCGGGAGTTTCGACTGTAAAAGCAAATGCCACGCATAAAGCAAGAGAAGAAAGCGAAGCCCGGTTGAAATAACTAGTATTAGTTAAAAAACAATATTTGAAAAATGTATAATAAGTATACGATATCAAGAAACACATTACTTTCTAAAAAAAACTGCTTGAAAATATTCGTTAAGAATTAGTACTATTTTTCTTAAAACATGTATTTGATACATCGGCTCAGTTTAAAACTGTAATTAGTGCTATATTAGGGTAACGTCTGATATACAAACCTGTAAAATTTCAGCGCGTCATGCGTTTGAGAGGTATTGGCCACAAAATTAAGTTACGTACATACACAGGCACGCGCACCACAACGTACAAAGTCATTATTGAATATGCTACATACATTCTAATTCAAGAAGCAAAATACCGTAATTTATGAAAATCTCAAATTTCCATATTTTCATAGTTATTAAGCTTTCTGATTGGAGGATACATTAATTAATTCGTTTCTCTAAAATTTCTACATGATAATCTCGAATTTTAGCAGTATAAATGTATCCATCAGGGCCTAAATTATTATTAATCGCCCGAGAATACGTGACAAATTGAAAGAAAACTTGTATTGCAGGAATCTCTAGTCAAGAGCTAAAACACATTTATAAATCATTTCACGAAGAATTTTCAACCTTTTGACCGTCGTAGATGTAAGGTGGGGTTCTGGTGGTTTGAAATTTTTTCCCCTTGGTCCAATTAGCCTAATATCTCAATATCTTTATCTATACATAAATCTAAACATCTATTACATAAACCGCTGCTAACTGCTTTAGTAGAATGCTTTCTCAAAGAAAAATGGACTTTAAGAATTTTTTAATTGAAATTTGCTTTAAATTAAATAATGCTAAAATTAACTTATTAAACACAAGCGTTTAAATATTGCGCTTCTAAAAATATATTATAACTCGAAATAAAATTTCAATTTAATTTTTTCTTTTAAATTAATAATTTTTTTTTTACGAAAATGTGTTTGTGATGATTGTTAGATATATAAATTGTAAATAAATTCTGACTCTTTTTAACACTGTGAATTGTTGTTATAGTCTTCAGGAATACGCTCAAATTCTTCAGAGTAATCAAAATGAATTTCGTTCCGCGCGTGAAAAATCCTCGCATCCCGGCTAAAAATCAATCATCTATGTTCACAATCATATGTAACCAAAATTCGTATATGCATCATGCGGGTGGTAACACTCAAACTGGGGCACTAATCTTAATTTAAACAATAATTCGTACTTTTATACAATCATCCATATATGGTCTTATATGATCCTACGCAACCGAAATTCGCATATGCGCTTATATGATCATATACGATTATATATAAAATCCTTTTACGCCGGGATGATATACGCCCTGGTGCCCTTGACCACCGAAGTATCGCCCGCAGTGTCTACAACAGTCGACGACGATAATCTACTCCAACGCACCGAGCAGCATCAGCAACAGCGCGCGAGCTGGTAGAACTACGGACTAAGCTAATAAAGGTGAAAGCGAGAGCGCGCGGCAGAGAAAATCAAGCCGCTCGCGTCGCGCTATACGGCACATAGTCGCGGGAGTCAATATTTGCGAATCTCCATTTTCGCTCGGCGGCCGCGCCGCGCGATATGCCGAAAACAAACCTCCCCCCCCCCCCGGTGTCTTCTCTATCGCTTGATATAATGGTGTATTTGCCAGGGACAATGAGTGGCGCTGCGCATTGAATTGAAAAAGAGCTCGGGACGCGCGCGAGCTTCGTTTGCACTCGACTTTGAATAATGACGAGTCACGGCGGGATAAACGAGTGGCCCGATTTTTTTTTATTGTTCGGGAGTCGAGTTGGATTGCAAGAGGTTTGAGCGAAAATTAATTTTGGGACGTGGAGTGTCTATCGGTGAGTCGGATTGTAAATAATAAATGACAAAGAGGAATTTTGGATGGTAGGATATTGATAAAGGTTAATTAAAATGAGGATACTAAATGCATATTATCTACTCGCCAGCTTTCAATTATAAATGTGTTAGTGAAATTTACCCTTTATATATTACAGTGATATTCTCCGTGAGTAGAATTAGGGATGTTTAGTATGTATTATTTTCTAGCCTTTTTATCATATTTATTCATTCTTTTGTACGTTATTTTATTCCATACTATACAATAATTTTGGTATCGACATTTGAACTCACTTGTATCTTAATTAATATGTAAGAATTTTTTATTTAAAATGTCTAATGACTGAAACAATCTAAAGTGAATAGATTTGGGACATCTTACTTATTTGTGAATAATTAGTATGCATGGAACTTTTACTAATTGTTAATATTATTTATATCTTTAAACATAATGAAACGAGCAGAGTTGAAAAAAGAAGTGACTCCATTTACCTTGCAGGAGAAACTTTAAAAAGCTGCAATTAAAGTTCGGAAAACACCATTAGATAGTACAGTCGTATCCATTAAAAGCGTTTCTCATTAACGCACCCGGATACGGTCGTGGCGTTAAGCAAATACTCTCATTTTCATTGCATTTCATTGACTTTTTTAAATTCCTTCTCAAAAATTTGTAATGCAAAAAGCTCCCAAACGCATACTTTTACATCATTCACAGTACCTGCATAATTAAATAATCTTTTAAACAGTAAAAACGGCAAAAGGAACATTGAAAATGATGAAAACAGATTTTGTCCTCGAAATCTTGTGTGTTATACTCGAAATTCAGTAGAGGTAAACGCCAGACTTAATTTGCATGATTCAAACTGTTTAGCAGACTTGATCATACATTAGTCTGCTATTACACGGATCATCCGACAGACAGCATCGCTCGAGCTTCAATGCAAAGTCGGTTTTTGCATGTATAAACATTGACTACATTCATTCGTTTGGTCGTATTAATGCAAAAAGATTTTTATTATTCTATGAATTAAATATGGTAAATTTTATGAATTAAATATGCGAAAAAAAGTTACGTATTATTAATACATTTTTACGGGCATTTCAACACTTTTTTACGAAATTATGTTAATTGGTGGCATAATAGAATAAGAATATTATTCTTATTTAAAAAGGTCTATTGTTTCATTATTGATAAAACATTAGACGGTATATATTATAATATATAAATATGCCATACATAAATATATATTATGATAAATATCGTCTACAATTTTATGAAGTAAATATATAAATATTAGTCATTTTAAAATATGAATACTTATTTAAACTAAATATAATATCAAAAGTGTATATAATTACTAAAAGTGCGTATAATTAGTGTATTTATTATACTTCTATTGTTATATAATTTAGGAAAATACCATTTTATCAGAAATATTAAAAATTCGTCTCAATTTCGAAATTGGTTACTATATTCTTCAATATGTCATTTAGAATAATTCACGCATATCATTGAGAAATTCATCTAACGACCTTTACAACAGTAAAGAGACTATATTCGATAAAGGATCATTTCCAAAAAAACTGTTTGTCAATCCAAAAATTATCGAAGCCAAAATTTAGGCAGCTAGCAAACGCCCACTCGAAAGTCTCCTGAGCGTAGCAGTGCAAATCGCTGATGGGCATCCAGCTCGAAACCCTCTCCCGCTCCTCTCGGCATAAGCGTACTCGCATACTCGACGCAACACTCATCCCCTCTCTATTCCCTCTCCTCGCGCTCTCTCTCTCTCTCTCTCTCTCTTCAGCCTGCACCGCCTCCATCGCGCGCGAATCCATTCAACAAGTATATTTTCGGCCGCTCTAAAAATAGTCCACTCTCTCCAGCACCTCCTACTTCTCTTTCGAGCGCAACTGTCTCCCCCACTCCGACGCCGTTGACACCCCCGCACATACGTTTTTACAGATACAGGGAAGTCTCGATACGCACGCAGGGAAATTAATTTGAATCCAAATTTCGGAAAGATGTTGCTTGTATGTGTAGAGAGATTTTGGAGGTAGTAACGTAGTTTTTGTTGAATTTGTTTATTTGAATTGATTATTGGTCTTTTGAATTAAGGGTTTGATAATGGTGCTTAAAGTGTATCTAAATGTTATTTATTTTGATTCATATCACAAATAAAACAAATAGGTATTTTTGTAGCTCATAAATAACCTTTGACATGGAGAATCTTGGTTTAACGATCAGTATTACGAGAATTTTTTAAGCACTGAGTATGAAATAACGAACATAGAGTGTTTAATGGAACTACACAATGTATATGTAATGATGCATGTAATAAGTGCTGCCATTCAGTAGTAGAAGCCTAAACTCATGGTGGTCAGTACTAACTATAAAGCCGTCGGTATTGCACGACCATTACCAAACCTAAATTTAGCAGAGAATAACAGTATACATATTTAAAGCTTGACCGACTTTTCCTTTTATAACCGACTATCAACATTTTCTTCACAAGAAATAGGGTTCTTTTTCAAGTATTCTAAGAGGTGTAAAGATTAATTATCTGCTTTTATTGGTCTATAATGCCTCTAGACATTTACATGAAAATTTTAGTATCGACGTTTAAACGGTATACGAAAAGTAAAAGCAATTTTTAAAAGCACTCAAATGATTGATCATACGTTACTGAGTATACATGAACAGTAAAATTATTAATACTTTAATTCAGCGTTTAAGAAATTGAAGTAGAAACTACGATTTACTAACACCAACGCAGGTCACAACTATACAGTTTCGGGCATTGTTAACGTTAAAGGGTTGATAGCATTTGATAATCGTAAGGTTTAGATATAAATTCTATTTTGAAAGTGCAAATTTTAAGTGCATAAACAATTTTTTACTAATTTTAATCAATGTTACTACAGTCAAATTCATTTATTTTTGAAGTTCCTATAATCATGTTATATTAATTTTCAAGAGAGTGACATTGCGAAGATTTTCTGCAAGTTTCAAGTCAACCCATTAAAAAAGCTTCTACAGTCGTGCACTGTTGGTGCTAAAATTTCCGCATTAACGTCTCTAAATATGACGGACCAACCAAAAAAAAATATACGATCTCCATACCTATTAAAACATCTTAAAAGAATCCTATCTAATGCGAAAAAAATGTTGACGGCCCACGTTAAAGAGATAAAAATTGATCAATCCTTAAACATTCACGTTATTCTCCGACCTTTAACACTATCATCTCCCCTTCCAAACCCCCTTCAAAAACCGAAAAAAGAAAGAAACATAAGTAAAAGGGCGCCTCTGAAGATTCCTCGCCGCGGGGGCTCGAAAGAAAAGAAGAAGAAAAAAAAACAGAAGAGAGCGCCGCTCCAAGGGCACGCTCGGCGAAGAGAACACGCACAGCGAAGGGAGGGAAAAAGGGAGAAAAAGAGAGAAGGAGCCGTCGCCGCCGCCGCTACTCTTTGCGTGTGTATTGATGCAGCCTGCCGCTGCCTACCGCCGGTTGACAGGAGTATATACCCTATCTCTCTCTCTCTATCCCTAGCGAAAGCCTCCCCCGAAACAGCACGGCTACCTGCAGCACAGCCCAGACACAGACCGGATCGAGCCCCTCGTGAGAGACAGAGACACAGAGAGAGAAAGCGAGAGAGAGAGAGAGAGAGAGAGAGAGAGAGAGAGAGAGAGAGAGAGAGAGAGCCACCCTCACCTCGAGCGCGCACTCTATTTCCGTCCCCCCTCCCTCTCTCCCTCACGCCCCCTGGCTTTCACCTCCGAATCTCTCGCTCACTCTGGGCCGCAGGCAGGCAGGCAGGCAGTAGTACGAGCTCAGGCTCGGTCAGACGGAGAAGGACAGAGAACCAGCAGCAGCAGGCAAGCAGGCAGGCAGGCAGGCTTACACACCCTGGCCAAAATCGGCGCATGCGCGGCTGCTGGCCGCCCTCGCGCGAGCCGCCGTCGCCGCCGACGTTCGCGCAACCCCCTGCGAACAGGAGAAACAGAGAGGGGGGATATTGAAAAGAGAGAGAGAGATACATACATATATAGTGTGCGTATATGAGTAATAAACAGGAAAAAGTAAAATTGATAGACGGAAAAAAGGGAGAGAGAGAGAGAGCGTTGTATAGCCTTGTGCCGGCGCTACATTCGAGAGGAAAGGGAAGTGAAGCAACAGAGTGGGAAGGGGGTGAGAGAGAGAGCGGAGTTGCCTTGCCCTCTCTCTCTCTCTCTCTCTGTCTCTCCCTGCTCCTGTTTACAGGATAACACGGCGCGATCCTGGCTGGCGCGCTTCAGTCCGTGTCGCGCCTCTCGCCGCACGAGCAGCGCTTCGCTGCAGCCGCGCGCTCGCTCTGTCTCGTCGTCTCTCTCTCACACACAAACACGCACACACGCACGCATATATACATATATATACATATACACACGTACAGGTTGTGTGCGCGTGCAGCGTTCACATGTACGCAGGCCTGACGCGCGCGCGCGCCCCGTACGCCTATACCAGCGGCAGCTCTATTTATTCCGAGAGTCGGGAGAGTGAGTCAAGAGAGCGCCTATTGCAGAGTCGCTTGCGTCAGTTGTAAATAGTGCGCCGGACGCGAGGCGACGCGAAGCGCGCGTTCGCTTGCGAGATGATAACGCGCGAGGACGCCGCGCGGTTGTGAATAGCGAAAGCGAGAAGCGGATTTTTATCGAAGAAGAAGAAGAGAAGGTGCGGAGAGGACAGAGGAGGCGAGGCGACGAGACAGACAGACGGAACACACACACACACACACACACACTCAACCGACAGAGAGGCAGAGAGAACGCGAGAATACGCGGGCAACAGGTGAGGCTCTACTCTCTGCTACTACTACTACCACTCTCTGGTCTTGTGCTGGCTTGTACAGGCCGGAGCCGACGCCGCGGCGCGTGCAACAACTGGTTGTGCGAGAGGCCAAACGACGAGGGTGGCTTTTCTGTGTATATGTAGTGTCTGCCTAGAGAAAGGCGGCCTCTTGTTGCTCTTATTGGGAGGGGGGGAGGAGAGGCTTTTTTACGTCTGGCTCGTTTTTTGCGTTCGTGCGGAGGGACGACTACGCGCGCGAGTGCCCGGGCTTCGTAATGGAACGAGTGTGCGAGGGGGAGATGTATGGAAAGAGAGGGATGGGTATTTACGTGAGCGAGTAGCTGGCTTGGGAGTTTTGAATTTCAGAAAGGCTAATCTGGGATTTTGTTGGAGGAAGGGAGAGTTTGGGGAGCAGGTATTTCTTTCTCGGGCTTTCGATGTTGGAAGATCGCGAATGAGTGATGTACGTTTATGTGGGCTTTTGCAGGCTGAATTTGCGCGAGGGGGAGTGTTGGCTGTTTTTGAACTAGAAGGCGAACAAGCTCTTTCGAGAGGAATCTCATTGTATTACTGAATTTCGAATTGATTTTTTACTTGATTAAAGAGTGTGATTACGGGGTTGGTGAAAAAAAGTACACAGAGACAATTTTCTGATAAGAATTGCTGTGATAATCATATAGTAAGCGCAGAATATTCTAATTTTATGGGAAAAATTACCTCGTTGAACGGTAAAAATTGCCATATTTCACGCTAAAAGTTATGCTGAATCACATTAACTTTTATCGTTCAACAGAGTAATCTTTTCCCATAAAGAATGTACCATGTTTGTTATGATTTTCACGATATAAACCATATTGAAAAAAGTATAATATGCTAATAAATCATACGAGGCTCTTATTCTACCAGCACCCTGAATTTCTCTCTTCGTTTCAAAGAAAAATTGACTTACAGAAAGGTTGACTGCATTTTGATTAAAAACGAGTGAACATTTAAAAAACGAGTTTTGTAAATTATGTAAAACAGATATTTGTGGATTTCGAGTTATGGCACCTATATTTTTGAAATTAATGAACATCTCTTTACTTGAGATGTCGAGTTTTTAAATTTTAAACTATCATTTACTGTTAATTTCTAGACAATACTTTAATAGCTATTTTGATAAATCGTTTCTCATACAAATATTCTGATTTCAAAATTTTACTTTCACTAGTAAGACTTGATAGCTTGTAAATAATGCTCGATCATTTATTTTTGTAGAAAACTGATTTTTAACACTATAACAAATCTTACGTGAAATACAGGAAATATGAAAGGGGAGAGTCTCCCGGTTTGGAACACTTGTGGTTTTTCTTGTATAAAAGCTTTGTTTATTACTTAAATTTAATTTTACAAGTGTCTTTTGATAGGTTTTAATACAAGGAAACAGTATATAAAAGTTAGGTTATAATTATTGATCTACAATAATTGCAATTCAACATATAAGACAGGTATAAGTATCGCCTAGTTTGGGACACGGTCCTCCGGTATAGGACACTTTTGTTTAGTCAGGTTTTAATTGCCTTAAACATGTTTTACTGTTAGTTATTGCACGTATTTAATTATAATATTATATTTTCATTGTAATTATATAAAAATGAACCACATAACATATGATTGTTTGTCATACAATCTAAATATTAGTAGAATGCACGATTTTCTTTATTACTTTAATGGAACAGACCTGGGTTTAACCGGGATTCCAGGAAACTTTTTATATTTAAAAGCAATCATTCTTAAAATTTGGATGCTATAAATACTTAGTAATATCTTAAATTTGACCGTTGTAGAAACTAGGAATCTTGATGCTTCACATCATAATAAATACTCTATTTTCAATACCATATTTATTGAGGAGGCAAGACACCCTTGGACCTTACAAAAAATATTTTTTTGTAAATCGAAAGAATTTCTTAAAATTAAAAGAAAACATTCTGAAAATTTTTTTAGTAAACACTTGATACAATCATTCATTTTTCCGCTGTAAAAACGCAAAAATCTTGATCCTATACGTCAGAATAAATTAGCATTTTTGATACCTTATTTACTGAAAGTACTTTAAGGCGTGCGCTATTACACGTCATACGATATATGAAAAAAAAATCGTGATGGTCAAATGACGCCTTTTGATATGTACTAAAACTTTAACCGTACATTCTTTTGTGAAAATTTTTCTATTAATTTTCTTTTTATAATGAACTAATTTTTAAAAAAATTGTATTAATAAATTTAAAAAAATAGAATCTTAGTCCAAAGAAAAAATGTAAGAAAAGTTTTTACGAAAAAGTGCATGATTAAAGTTTTAGTTCATATGAAAAAGCGTCATTTAACAGTTGGAAAAATAATTTTCATTTATTGTGTGATGTGTAATAGCGCACTAACCAAATTCCGTTTAATAAATAAGATATTAACAATAGTAATTTAATGTGACGTGAAAGATCCAGATTTTGAGGTTTTAGAACGGTCAATTTGTAGATATTATAAAATATATGTATTAAAAAAAATTTCAGAAGCCTTTAGTCATAAGAATTTTTGCCTTTAATCATAAAAAGTTTTATAGACTCATAAAAATTACTTTTTTAGGGTCTACAGGTGTCTTGTCCCCTTGATAAATATGGTATTGAAAATAGTGATTTATTGTGACGTGTAGGAAAAAAAGTTTGAGGTTTTACAACGGTAAAATTAAAGATACTGCTAAGTATTTATAACATAAAAACTGTCGGAATGATTGTCTTTAAGTACAAAAAAATTCTTGGACTCGTATAATTTATTTTTATTTAACCCAGGCCTGCCCCTCTAATGCAAGCCACTAAGCTGGCGCCTCTCCCTCTCTCTATCTTTCCTGCGCATGCATAGCTTAAAGATTCACGACTTAATTTCTTTCCGCATGTTACGGTAAAGTAGGATAAAGTAAAAAATGCAAAATTTAAAGTGTCTCATTCTGAACGACACTCTGTGTCCCAAAATGGGCGACAGAGGGTAATAAGAAGAAAAACCTACTAACCTTTTTCTGCTTAAAATTTTGGGAAAAAATTCACCGGGTATTTGTAGATACAGAGTTTACAAATACATATGCACTGGGAGAGATATATTTATTGTTTATCTTATTGTTTAACTAGTATACAAAATTAGTGTCATGCAACGTCTATTTTCGATTGAATATACGAAGTCAGCGAACATGCTACAGTAAAGACCTATATGTCTGAAATTTTGTAAATAGACTTTTTTTATAATGAAGTTTAAATACCCAAATTACTGCCGCATGTCGTACTTCGAAAGTATTGAAACCGGAAGTGTCCCAAACTAGGTGCTGTCCCAAACTGAGCGACTCTCCCCTAAACGTTCATTAAACTACAGACTAATTATCAAGACTAGTAGCTAACTTTATGCGAACTTCACGAGAATTATATCGTAAAAGTGCTAAATTATTTAGGCTTCACGGTCACATCAAAATATTAACGCAGGGTAATTGGTTCCTTAATAGTTACGGGGCGGAAACTTATTTGTTTGAGAGAACATAGATAAATAATTGGTTACTTTGAACATATATGTTTGGGCAATAAATATTGCAATAGTTCAAATTAGCAATACTGCTATCATTAGCAAAATATTTGCCAAATAAATAACATTCTAACCAAAAATTCTCAGAAACTCTCCAGGAAACTCAATTTATTTCTACCCGAGCTAAAGATATACATTAATAAGCTGTGTGTGTAATAAGTGTAAATAAGTGTATTTATATATCTCCAGAACAAGCTTTCCCGAATCCGCGCGCCGAGCTTTCGTACGCGTAACGGCCCATTCAATTAAAAAGCACATTTGCCTCCCCCCTCTCCACTGCTAATGGGAAAGTTGAGAAAAACTCGTTCAAAGTTCACGAGATAACGCCGAGCACTATACGTACAGGTAGTCGCGCACGGTGTACACTATCGAGTCTGTTAAGACACTGCCTTGACATACTCGGCGTGTATCTACTCGCGCGTACGTACGTATACTCGTATATACGCCATGTCTGCGCTAACTTGCGTCAACTCTGACCGAGTTTTTCTTGACTTTTCCGTGGGTTGAATATAGGCGGACACTTTTCTAATCAGAAGCCCAGGCGTGTACAAGAATTAGTGTGCAACAAAGTATGGCGGAAGTCTTGTGGAAGTCCGTTTGCGCCGACTAGGCCAGACTTATATTAAGATTGCGTCGGGATAAACTGTACAGGAAAAAGTACCTGTATTATAGAGGCAGGTTAATATCGGCAGGAATGTCATACTTTTTTATTGGACAGTAGCGAAATTATTTTATAATTTGCAATCTTGAGTAATAATTGAATGTTCATTGAACAGGTTCGGCTAATGTATAAGCCTAATTTTGTGATATCTAACGAAATTAATTAGAATTTGAAACATCCAATAAAAACTAGACGTGTTTGTCACTTTTTAAGTTGCTACGGAATAAAGATTCTTATTGCAGAAACAGATTTCTCGAGTTCAACGTTTTTCAGTGTTAAAAATTTAAAACAATTTGCAACAATTTATGGTACATGTTTGTACCATGTAACACTGAACCTGTCAATAGAAGATGAAAAATTAGATTACTACAGGCTTATGAACAATATTTTTTTGTTTTGCAACTTCCAACGATCTTCCAACAATTTAATCTCTAACAAAATTAATTAGCATTTCAAACATCCAATAAAAACTAGACGTGTCTGTCACTTTTCAAGATGCTAAAGAAGAAAGATACTTATTGCAGAAATAGATTTCCCGAGTTCAACGTTTTTCAGTGTTAAAAATTTATAACAATTTGCAACAATTTATGGTACATGTTTGTACCATGTAACACTGAACCTGCCAATAGAAGATGAAAAATTAGATTACTACAGGCTTATACACGATATTTTTTGTTTCACAACTTCCAACAAAAGTTTGGCATAGTGGCCGTAGCTTGATTACCACCAGTCTTACACAAGGCTTACGCCACATTTTACGAGCCAGAGCAATACCGGATTAATTATGCTACACGGGCTCTTTATTTCCTAAAATATTATACAAATTTTACCACGAGTCAAGTGAAGCTCTCCCACTTTCCTCTTCTTTTCCTCTGTTCGGCCAAAGTTTTCACCCTCTGCAGAAGCGACTGTCGTTCTTCCATAAATATTCATGGCTCCGAAATTTTTTCTCAGTCAAGGGTGGGGTCCCCCGCCCCTGCTAAGCAGATTTGAAGCTCGGTTATGTTTCCATTAATACCGGAGGCTCGCCAGACTCTTCCGACGTTTTTTTCTTTCTTCTCCTACGGCTTCTCGAATGATTATTATACGCGCGCGCGAAGTTCTGCGCGGCTGCTCGCGGCAAATTATTAAAGTGTATTAATTTCGCGAGCATGAAAGATGAAAATTCCATTTTACGCGGTTGAGCGAAGAAAGAGCTGGGAGAAGCGGAAGGAGAGAAAAAGGCAATGCCGCGCTTGTGTATGGTATACGTGAGGCGCGAGCGTAATATCCGTGAAAAATGATGCCGCGCGGATATCACGTTTGAAGTTCTTGTTTCGCTGTGTCTCTTCTTTTTGTTTTGTTCCGGCGCTTTTTGGAATTCAAGACTCTTTCTCCTTGTTGGCGCGCGGAGCTGCCTGGTTCCGATGAATATTTTATGGAAGATTCGCGCGAGATGGGAGGCGAGATTTTCGTTCTCGTTGTTGATAAGAAGGAGAATAAGGCGAAGGGTTGGGATGGATAGGACAATGATACATAAAAGAGACGCTTTTTGACAAATACTATAGGTAATATTATCTTTTATTCAAATAACGGAACGATATTCATATTCTAAAAGGAACTTTGTTAATAAGATTAATATTATCTTAATACAAAGCAGTATTAAAAAGCGATATTATTTTGTTTATTTTTGCCAAGATCATTTTACGGTTATTGTTTGAGAAATTTCTATAGCAATGTTAGCAAAATGAAAGGCAACATTTTCACTAAAAAATCAACGAGAGATAGTGGGTAAAGCTACTTACCGGAGAAAACATCAGGAAAAATGATATTGCCGCTCTTAAAACTTTGTTGCTCTTTATGATACGTAGGTACATTTCCTCCTTTAGATAAAAGAAATCTTAGCGAAAATGTACGAGATATCATTTTAATTGCTACAATTCGTATTCTATATAATGTTATGTTAACTTATAATTGCTTCGGATGACGCAACGATGTCGGAAAGAGCAGCAAAAAATTGCGTTAGATAAACGACATTTGTTATTTTTAACGGTGAAACTGTATTGTGAAGATCGTTGATATTTCTTTCCGATACTACGATACCGTTTTAAAACTATAAATTCTAATAACTTAAACAAAGTGACGTACACGGCTACTTGCAACATAGAAAAAAACACACTTAAATAGAATAAATTCTGCGCGGACGTCGCGACAGGAAATTAGGAGAGTTTGTCTTTATTAAAAAGGAATGTAAAAGAAAGTAAAACTTTTAGTCCAATAAAATGGAACGACGCACACGGGGAGCGAGAAAACGTGTGCGGGAAAAGCTACGCGCGCATCGCGAGAAAATAGCTTTGAAAAATGATGCTGCCTAACGCCCTGAACTTGTTTTTTGTAATGGAAATTTTTTCGTCTTTGTTCTAGAGTGACTGTCAAAGTTCCTTTTTTTTCAGACAGAAAGAGAGAGTCTAGGACGTGTACAGTACTTCTGTCCGAATTCATTGTATTGGAGTACGGACGTCAGTTTTTGTTAATGGAAATTTGAAGTTTGATATTTACTGATAGTGATCGGATTATTCGGACAAACAAACCGTACGGAATTCGAGAATTTTCGCAGAATATCTACTAACACTGCTCTTATAATATTTAAATCCTGCTGTTTTTATTTTTCGATTATTTCACAACAATCTTAGAATATTAAACAACTTTTTAAATGCTGCTTTATCGATAGTTTAAAATTTACTTATCATAAAAATTGCTAATAAAAATATGATTTTTTGTATTTACAAAATATTCTTAAAACTGTAGTCAATGTAGTAAACGCAAGAACTTTCACATAAGGGCGATAAGGGCTACTTCGTAAACTTTTATCCAAACTTCCTGGTTTGAGCTCTTTTCAAAATTGATTCAATGATAACGTGAATAAGGTGATAAAGCGAGGTATAATTTCGTTAATCTACGCCACTGAAAAACACAAAAGACCATGTGCTCAACAGCCATTTGACTGTTACGAATTTATACCACATTCTCACCAAAGAATTCACCAAAAACTAACACATTGACCCCGAATAATTCTTAAATACACCGTCCGTAATGAAAATTGAACGCTTGCAGTCCCATTTGTCCAAAATTAAAAGTACATTTCCCACTTCACTCGGCAGTCCGCTCGCAATCGTTCGTCTCGATTTCCCCAGCGATCTAACATTACCCGCCATCTTCCAGGATGAATTTCAACCACCCCCTGGTCAATCTTCCCTCGCTCCTCCCAAAGTGCCCCCTTTAACAGCGCCGAAAAGTCAACGTCTCGCTCAGCGGCTCTCAAAAGCCCAGCGAGCGTTAAATCTCGTACAGTCACGCGAGCGTGATCGAGGGCTCTCCCTCGTTAATTAGAGCGAACAAACGAACGCACTCGGAATGCGAGCGAAAAGCCGCGCGCGTATGTACGTGGAGGAGTTTCCGTGTCGAATTTGGTGCGTTGGTGGCGGCCCTCGCACGCCGATGAATTATTGTAATGAAATTTTCACGCTATCCGTGAATAAGTTATTACACCTTCGCTAGAAAGGGAATTTCCCTGCTGCGCGTGACAAAGGCGATGAATAAGCTCGGCTTTTTAATCAATCCGTTAAACAGTAATTTACGATGTAACGCCGAGCTGACGTAAGGCCACGCGTGTACTCGGCTCGGAGAAATATTTCAAAATTCACGCGAGACGAGGGTGTATAATGCGTTCGGGTGGAAAATGCTCGTGGGCGCGACTGGACTTGATACATAATGGAGTATGCGCTCTGCATTCAATCTGAAATCGTTAACTTTCCAAACACGAGGCTGGTTGGGAAAGTTGATATCTGCGCGGGACGAAACTTACTATAATTGTTGGCATCCTCCTTTCGAGCGGAATATACGGCGAAACGACGCAGTGAATTGTTCCGAGTGAGGTTTGCACGCGCGTGCAGCTCATTCGTATGAAAAGATAAAAATTTTCATTTTGAAGAGGTTGCAAATAATTCGGTGAATTTGCCCGGTAAAACGACTTGAGTACATGTTTGTTTTTTCAAATATTGCGGTTTTAATGTTTAAATTGGTATGCTAAGTTGAAAGATAAGAGATAGAAATTGTAACTACACCTCTGCTAAATAAGCGGTAAAATATGAAAAATTTTACAAAAATCTTGAGTACAAAAAAATTTAGTTTCTCGATATTGATAATCCACTACCAATAATCAAGATAGCCTACGGAGTTTCAGTGCAAGTATGAACATGTGTCGCGATTATGAATTTGGACCTGAAAGTGACTAGTGATGTAAAATAAATGATGCCACAGACGAGCCTAAAGTTATTCATAAGCTTTGTATGGATAAGGTCCATACAAAAATGAACTTAAATTCTTTTTCCGAAAATGCTAATACAGTCTCATTACTCTAAATTATTGTTGTTATTGTTCATCCGAGGTTAAAGTTCAAGTGCTTTGCAAAGGTAATTTAATTAATGCCTTATGTACGCATTAGACCTAGTTCCATATACCCGTGATGCATCCAATCCCCCTTATATTATTTGAGAATGTAGTAGGTGAAGTGCGTATGCATCATAACTGTCCCTACAATTTCAAGTGCATGGAATCCGAACCACCGGAATCACCGTAAAAAACGTATGAAAAAATCATTTCTGAAAATTTGACATCCCCGGGATTTGAATCCGGAACCTCTTAGTTAGAATCCGAGTTATTATACAAACCATACAGTCACCGCGGCCTCTTAATAAGATTCATAATATTTTATTACAAACATTTATTCAAGTGAAGATAAAGAAGGAAAGCTATGCAGCCCCAGGTAAAACGCTTAATAGGAAAATTGATATCAGTATGAAGAATCCATAAATTAAATCTTGATTCATCGAATTTGACCCTTTTCTTTAATTTCTTTTACTTCCTCGTATCAAATGTATTTTTAATTTTCATGTTTTTACGAGCTCTGAACAATAGAGATAATTTGGTACGTTCCTCTGCATTCCCCTACGTACTACTCACTTGTGATCATTCACCTTTATTTATAAACATTTATTTAAGTAAAAATAATTTATTATAAAAAATAATACAAAAAAAATAATAATTAAAGTCTTAGAAAATAAAAAGAAAACATTGTAAGCCATTTAGAAGTGGACTTGAGTCATTACCTACAGTCTTGTTCTCTATGTTTCGATAACTTTCGTCATTTGTGTATAAAAAAAGTCTATTCAAATAAATAAAAATCTGGTATCAATCCAATTTCAAAAGATGGACTTACGCCGCCTTTTCGTAAAGTCACACAATTCAAATTCAACCTCCATCATATTTACAATTTCCAATTTGGAATCAAAACATCCTGTACCGCCATTCGCAACCGTTCTAAAATACCCACAGCCTTGACACGGAACTATACCCTCTCCCTCTGTATCCACACACGTGTGTCCTGCCCGCCGGGTCAGAACGAGAGAAACGAGGAAACCGAAGACGTCGCTGCTCGCGCGAACAAAAAAGAAAGACAGAGGATAAAAGAAGTGGCAAGAAAGAGGCACACGGCTCCGAATACACACACACACACACGCGCGACAGCCCGTATGAGAAAAATGTCCGGAGCGAAAGAGAAATGTCGCGATTGAAAATTAGAGATTGCGCTCGCGCGCGTGTGTGTGGCGAAAAATTGGAGCCGGCGCCGTCGAAAAGGAAAGCTTTTCGAGAACGTGACAATGGACGCTAAAGCGAGCAGCGTGAGAAATGAAGGGGAAAAATGGGAGATTAGGGGAGTGGGGACGGAGAAGAAAAAAAAATCGAATGCCTCGCACATGACGCCGGCGCGGCCGGGAGTGATAGAATAAGAGAAATAGAGATGGGAGTGAGAGAGGGTGAGAGACAGATGGATTTATTTATAGTAAGGTGGAGGAATTTCGTGGGGCAGGGCGAATTTATCGCGCTCGGTGTGCCGTGAAAATTTTAAACGAAATATTGATTCGCGAAATGCTGGGGGGGGGATTAATGTTTTACGCGGTATTATTGAAAGATAATAATGAACTCGTCAATGTTTTATCTTCGCTTCGTTTGGCCGGCAAAAATGTCGATTCGGTTGTTATAGGAATGCAGATGGAAATTGCATTCGTTTACAGAAGTGAAAATGACCAATTCACGGTGATCAATGTTGAAGAAGTGATCGGGTTTTTTGCTCGGAAGAAACTTTCTTTCTCATTTGCACACAGTATAATTAACTTTCTTGTGCATTGGGGTTAGTATACTGAACCTATTAGTATTTATTATAACTTTTGATGGAATTAACTTCAAAACATCTGAGACCGTGAAAATTAAAGTCTAAGATATACCTACGCTACAGCTTATGTCGAATATTCAAATTAAAAATTACTTGCTTTATAAAAAATGGATTATAAGTTTATAATGATTATAGAAATTAAAATTCAATGTGTAAGTGATTAAGTATTGCGTAAGCCACCTTGAAAATTACCATTACGGGGTTTTCGAGGTAGTTGATTACGAATCTGCCGTCAGAATTAGAAAATTCAAAATGGCAGATCCAATACTACATCACACACCATATTGGATCCACAGTTTTCGATTTTCAAATTCTGATTGCAGATTCGTACTCAGTAACTAGAAGAATCTTACAGAATAACTTCACTTTTCAATCTAGCTTTGAAAAACAGGTGCTTATAGAAGTGACTTTGGGGTACTACTTCTGAGTAAGAGTGTTAAAAATGGAATAGAAAAATAGCACGCACAACCTTAAAATGTTAAGAACGAAATTTCAGTTTTTTTCGAAAAAATTATTCAAGAATATTTAAAGGATGAGTAAATTTTTACAGTTTTAAAAATAATGTATTATTAATATATTATTATGTGTAATAAGTGTTATCTATATTTTTAATAATATGCATGATTATATCGTGATGCGTAATCAGTCGTCATCAGATTCTATCTTTCTGGTTCAGAGTTGGTATACATTTTCTGACCAAAATATAGTTTCACAATCTTTTTCATAATATTAGTTCATTTTGCACACATTCTAAGCATTTATTATTTTATTTTATCTGGTCGTTATTTTGTTACGCAGGTGCTGGTCATTTTTGCGTTAAACTATATAGTTTAATATTTTCCGCCTGGTAAATGTAACCATAAATCACTTTTATAATCAGTAACATACGTTTAATTTTTACTATGGTGTCATTCTTCTTAGAAAAAAAATCGCGGCGATCTAAGATAAAATTTTTCAAGCACTTCACGTTAAATATTAAAACTAATTTCAAAGCGGATTTTATATCAGCGTGGCATTCTTATATTCTATACTGATTAATATTTAAATCATATCACTAAATCTAACTTTATACTCGATAATAATATTAGTTCATGTATGCGTTGCAATTTATCGCCAAACTTATAATTACGTAGAGGGCGAGGGAGAGTGAGGGAGGTGATAAAGTTTATTATTATCATACTCGGTGCTCTCCCCGATTTTGCATAGTGTATTCAGTAAATTAATAAAGATTTTGTCAAATAATAAGAGTTGCTTAACAATGAAAACTCGAGAAAGTTATTTAATAGAACGTCTTCTCAATCTGGAAACTAATATTATACAACAAGAGGGCATTATTATTACGTGATGAATTTGAAATGCCATTAATTCCACATTCATCAATATGTATCACTATTGAAAGTATTATTTGTGTTTTATTAATCTAAAATATATTCCATTGTAGATTTTATTACACCATACAATTTTTGTTTCAACGTGCATACTCGTAACAACGTAACTTTACAATATATTCGTAAGCAAAACATTTAAAAAACAAAGCATTCCAAATTTGTAATTACTCACTCACTCACTCCACGCATATTCTAACAATCGCGCTTCTAAAACGCGCTCAAACCAAACCCACAACTCAAATGTTCCCTTCCCCATCGCTCTCTCCACCTATCGAACCCCCCCGACCCCCAACTAAATGAAAAGGAGAAAAATTCACCACCCAGGAAGCTAGCAGGAAGCAAGAGAAGCGGCCAAAAAGGCATCACACAGAGAGCGCAAAGAGGGAAGAAATCGTTATAGAGCGCGCAGAGAGCAAAGCGAGAGGAAGATCAAAAACGGGCGATACAAAGAGAAACGGCGGAGCCCCGGGGCTGAAAGGAAAACTCTCTCCCGGTACCCTATACCAGCCTATACAGCGCCGGAAAGAGAAAGTGCGCGCGCGGCGAGGAGGACGTAAAGATAGCGATCGGCCGTCCGACGGGAGGGAAAGTGTTCGAGTGATAGAGAGGCAGGCGGCTCTCTCGTGTGTGCGTGACCGTGTACATATGTTACTTTCTTCTTCTTCTTCTTCTTCTTTTGCTACTTGCGCCGCGCTCGTTTCGTGTGGGTGAACGAACGGAACGCGAGGGAAGAGATAGGGTCTTTCTATTATGTGTCTGATGGACGATTTACTCGTTCGGTGCCGAGGCTCATCCCGGAAGAGGGGAGGGGGGGAGGGTAACAATGGTTTATGTTAATGCATGGGATTCTTTGGACTGTGAGGGAGTGAGAGAGAGTGGAAGTGTAGATGGTTTCATGATCGCGTCCGTCTGACCCGAGCGGGATGTTACCACTTAATATACGTCTAGCCAGCGGGGTTTGGCGTATTGGGAATTTTGGGTTTAGAGAAAATGATATTGACGAGGTGGTGGTTGGATTATTGAATTTTTGACTCGATCTGCATATATATTTTACGGGTAAAAATTAATTATATATAGTTGTATGTAATTATATATAAAAATCATATACAGTTATGTATGATTACGTATGGTTATATATAAATAATTATATTGGTTATATATATCTATATATAATCATATATAATTATATATAACTGTATATGATTTTTATATCTAATTACTTATAATTATATATGATTAATGTTTACCCGAGTTGTGTTAATTATAAGTAAAGAATATTATACATGTTTCGAAACAAAGAAAGATATTAAGAAATTGTGAATTTTTGTCTATAGTGAATACAAAGTTTTCATGAATTACTTATACTTTTAACTTTATAAAATTGAACTTAACACTTTTCCTTTGTATACATTCAGGGAAAAGTACAAAAAAATAAGGATTAATTAATTATGTAATGGAGAATCTTACAATATCCGTAATTTGTAGTGCTTAAGGTGTGTCGGCGCTAGTATGATGTACCGTACTTCCCAACATTTTCGTATTCTCAATTATTCTTGTTCAATTTTTAATTTTTATTGATTATCTCACAAGGAGGGAGTTCGGATTACGGATTTTGATAAAACTTTGGGGATCGTTGTCTGGTACCTAAAAATGAAGTCTAATGCCGATAGTTTTATTAAATGGGTGTTGAAAACCTGAAATAGAGCTAAAATCATTAGCATTGTTCATATACGCAATTGTAGAAAAAAAATATATATATACATATACTATCAATGTTAATGAAATAGGCTGTATCTTCTATACGAAGGCTTATTTGATAACAATACAGACATCGGACTTCATTTTTAGCTATTATAAAACGATCTCTAAAGTTTCATCAAAATCCATGACCTGCACTCCGGTAAAAGACTGACGGTTCAGAAAAATCTGAAATTTAGCGTATGAGAAGATTTTAGTTAAAAAATGACTCAGTTAAATTTTGGTGAACTTTTGGAGCGTGAGAAAAAGTTATAAACATTTCAATTTTCATAAATCGCACATCTTTCTCTTCAACTCTTGATTGTATAACACTGACGATTCAGAATTAGCTCAAAGGCAGAATATATTAGTTAACAAAATTAAGAATAACTTGAGTGATTACAAATAAGGATTTGAAGTCTGTGAGCATAGTAATGAATAAATGAAAATAAGAAAAGGTATACTTAACCTCAAAAAATGAGTCAAATCAGCTTCCATGTGATACTTTTTATTGATAATTATGGTAAATAGAATTGCTTAATGAGAATGTATAATCATTATTTGGTGTAAGTTGATTTATGCAACTTCTGGTCTTCTCTATTACAAACACCGGTTGACCGAGATCATTAATGAAAACAAAAAGTTCAGTTGTAATAACGAAAAATACGATGTAGGAATCTGCTTTAAATTCAGACATCCCCTTAAATTAAAATTGTTCGTATAGTGACAAATATTGGTTAAAAAGCTTATTAATCATAAAACTGTACAAAATGCAATTTTACTAGATGAATATAGTGAGAAATTACGTTACAGTTACTTTGTACGGCAAAATCTCAGTTTTTTGACACCCTAGCCTTTAAAAAATTGTACGTATATCTGTATAGATTTTGGAATTACGACTTCAGTTAGTTATTTCTTTAAACAATTAAGTGTTACATTAATTTTTATATATTTAAATAGGTCTATTTCGTATAAAAATAACCGAACACAACTGTATGATAGTTAATATCTGTGCCCGAAAAAATTATTAAAGAGTAAAGTCCATTTGATAATGGCTAGTAATGGTCTTTCTATTTTAAAATAAAATATTTTCTTTCGTCAATTGGTAATATAATATTGCAGTTTACAGACAATTTAACCCTAAGAAACATACATTTTCGAGAGAATGCGATATAATATCAAGTCGTAAAAAGCAATTTTAGTGCATTCCTTTTCTGGAAGTTTGAAATTGTAATTAGTATTACACTTGTTATCATTTATGTTTCGATCTAGTAAAACCTCAAATTGAAGAAAAATAAAAAAAAGACAAAAACATAATTATTTATTTCTGAATTAATTTCATGCATCTTTAATTTTATAAATTGCTAGTTAGTACATGATATTTAATATAATAGAGAAAAGAATCCGATCAGATATTATTCATTTTAATACGAATTAATTAAAATATAAATGTATTTAAATAGATCCTTATCGCATTAGTTGATCGATGCCCGAGCAGAAAATAATTTTAATTTATTAAAATTTAATTTAAAGATTAATTAAAATTTAATTTAAAGATTAATTAAAATGGCATTATAGCTCATAACTTAATTTTCAATTTCAATTAGTTTAATCCTAAAAGCATTCATATATAACTCCGTTGTTCCATGAAACTTTCCGTGTAAAATGAATAAACAAACCGTCGTCCCCGCGAAATGGCACTCTGAACTCGATCTTGCTCCACCGAGACCACCACAAAAGCCAAAACATATTGCACAAAAACACTGCGCAACAATACGGAAGCGCTCGATCGAAGGAGAGCGCGTTATTACCCCTCATAAAGAGCGGCAAAAGAAACAAAAAGAGAGAGAACGGCATACAAAGCACACGCGAATCTACAAACGCCGAGCGCACAATAAAAGAGCACGCCATAAACAATGAACGTTCTCTCGGGCTCGCGTACGCGCGTGCGCGAAGGGCTTGCAATCGAATAAAAGGGCTCTAAATTAAATAGAAAAGAGAGAAGGCGAAGTAGGGAGAGATAGAGGAGAGTGGAAAAACACGAGCGAAGCGGTGAAAAGTAATGGAGAGCGGGACAAAGACTGCGCGCGGGGCTAATGAACGAGAAACGCCGAGTCACAGGTGTGTTTTAAGATCGGAGCTCGGAGGAGGTGATTATAACGGGCGATTGTCTGCTTCTTTGGGATGACGTCTTTATTCGGGTTTTGTGTTGTGCCGACGCTGGGCTTTTCCTTTTTTTGGAGTTGAGGGGTTGAGTTTCTGGAATAGCGTCCTTTTGATTGGAGGGAATAAATTAGCGTTTGAATTGTTAGTTTTGCTCCGTTGTAGAGGGAGCTTTGTGAAGGTCGTGAGATAACTTTGATAAATGCAGCATGGAAATACGTTCTGAGAATTGAAAATACAGTATTTTTAGAAAATGCCTGCATGGAGTATATCGAATGTATTTTTTACATTGATTCATGCCACGTCTATTCTATACCAAAATTTAAAAAATATCAGGAAATTTTAAAATTGGTTTAAAAACAAGTTTGCCGTATCAAATAATACAAGAATTAGTTTCTCCGAAGTACTGTTCAAGTCTTATGAGTTATGCTTATGAATGTGGATATTTCATATTTATAAGAGAACTAATATTATAGAAAAATATTTATTTTTATTGGAAATACTTCTTTTTTAAAGTTCATAGTTAAGATTGGTCCACATTTTAACTTTTGCCCAAGTACAGAAAAATAAATCTATCTCTTAGATGATTTACCCAAGTTTTGATAATGTCTTATTTAAGCTTGTTACAGATGTTATACTTTGATAGAGCACAAAAGAAGGAAATAGTAAAAATAAAAGTATATGCTATGTAGGATAAATTCAAATTTATTGCATTATTGTATAGTTTTAAGCGTAAAAAACTACTAATAATCATGCACTCGCAGAGATCAATAATTAGTTAATTCATTTGAACAATCATTTAAACAAGTAATCGAGTCTTTCCGCCAATTCAAATATGGGAATAATCATTCAAATTTGACAAAGCATAACTGGCAATGCATCGGCAGCCAATTACTTGTTATTTCTGCATTTAATTCCTTAATGGAAGAATCCTATATCGAAATATTTGCTTGGATTATAAAATCTTCTTTCCATGAGTTTAAAATTTTATTTTAATACAGTTATTGTCTCATTTTCGAATCGGATAAAGTGTATTCAACTAATTGAGACTAATAACAAATGTACACTCGTTGTCAATCATTTTATTTATAACAGAAAAGAGAAAAACGCGCAAACATTTAATTCAAATGAAGATTAAAAGTAACGCTCGCGATCATCGCCAATTCGCGTGCGAAAACGCTAAAAACCTTTTTATTTAATTCTCCGCACAGCACACACAATCGCCCCGCGAAATTATTCCACGAGGCACAAAACTCTCGCTCCTTTATCTCCCGAACCCCGCAAGCAGTTCTCGTTTCCCGTACATTCCGCCAAATAACCACGCTATCACACCAAAAGAATTAATTAAACCGCCTTTTAACAACTCTAAAAAAGCGCGTTACCCGAGAAACACCCACTCCAACTCGAATCCATTAACGCAATAAAAAAAAAAGCACCAGCATCACCTAAACGAAACCTCCTTCCTCTCCGCTCGAAACCACGAAAAAGAAAAACGCCATGGGCAACGACGCGTGCATTATTATACAACCGCAGAGACTCGCAGCAATTTCCGCTCTGCGGTCGGCGCAATAAGCGATTTTCCATTATAAATTAGATCGCAATCGCGGCTCGCGCGCGGACTGGCGTGCAATTGTCTTTTCGCTCGCCGTATTTGTTCGTCTCCTCGGCTGATGCGCCGCGCTGGCAGTCATGCCCGAGGTAGCGAGGAATAAAGCACGTAGAGAGCCGAGGCGTGTATAGCTACACGAGGGAAAATTAAAAGATGAGTCTCGAGGCCGAGCGGAGCTACGGATTTGTACCGCGCGCGAGGATACACGTGTACACATACAGGATGGATGGATGGCTGGGGAGGAGGTGGGATAAAAGGAGCAATTTTTTCGGGATTAGGGGTGAAAGCCGCGTGATTTTGTATTTCGCTTCTCTGAGCTCGCGGTATAACCGAATTACGGTTCTCTATCTTCTTCAATTTCGTTATATTTTTTCTCTCTCTCTCTCTCTCTCGGCAGTCTCGAGTGGAGAGAGAGCATTGATTTCGCCTCTTTTGCCGCGGACGCGCTCGTGTTCCTGTATTCTAGCTGTGTTGTTTTTGCTTTTAAGCCTGGGGAACGAAATTGCGCGGACGCGTGGAGTGCGCGCGGAGCGAGCGGGGAATTATGTATGCCGAAAGTTTGCGCCGCCGGCACGGCAAAAAGTTGGCGTGTGGTGCGGAGTGCGAGAGGGAGTAATGAAGGTTGGACTGAATTCGGCTGAGGGTTATTTGTTGGGGTTTTTTTCTTGGTGTTTGTTCTAGTTTGCTCATTAACGCGGAAAATGGTGTTATGAATGAGGGGAAAATTGATTTTTGTCGCGTTATTTTTAATTTAATTATGATAGATAATTAATGTATCGAATATTATAAATTTTATGTATGCGATATTAAAAATTGGGGTTAACTGCTTTAGAACACTGAAGCAAAGATAACGAATGAATTATTCTTTTCCAATTTATAAGAGAAGATAATATTTTTATTGTTACTGTGATTGTTTATCCAAGGTCGAAATTCAAGTAAACTTTGCAGAGGTAATCTTTTACCTGCACGCATTAACATCTTTGACTTGCTAAAAATGCTGGTAAATTAAAATACATACCTACCTTATGGATGAGCGAAACTGAGTAAGGTGACTGTACCTAATATGGCCCACCATGGTTATCCTACCTATTACAGGATTTAGCCGGTAAATATCTGATGCATCATGTATATGATGTCAGTAGAAGCTATTCCATCAAAACATTTTCTCATAGAAACAAAAGGGGACCAACCCGCAGTGTATTTTGTATTACAACCGCTTAAGTGAATTCGGCAGTATAATATTGAACGAGTCATGATATTTACTGTGATACTAAATAAAGAAATTGGTTCAAGTCGACTCAGCCATTGATGTTACTATACGTATCATCAGCTTTTCAGTAAAATAGTTTATTTTCTCATCCGACTATGTACCTTTTTGGTATAAGAGGATTTTTTACCTCATTTTACCTAATATGGCCCATGTAATCGAAAGCATACAAGATTTAAATCTAATGACCACTTATAGAATTTTTAAAATTTAAGCTTTTCAAGATTAAGAAATATATATTTGTTACAAAAGATACTTATACTTTCGATTAATTTGTGAGAAAGATATAAGTAATAAGTGTTTAAGTAATTTTTGCGTTTTATACATTATTTATATCCTACAAAATACGCTTAGAAATAACCAGGAGCGACAAACAGGAATGTATCTGTCCAAAATGTATAAACTTTGTTAATTCATTAATAAATGTATTATTTTAACATTATCTATATCATTTTAGTATTTGTAACCCTTTTTCTGTACATACGATGGGTGATTGTCAAAAAAATGGTATTTTTAGTGTCGTCAATACACTGAGTAGAAATGAAATATTATTACGGCCTGGTAAACGTTTGAAGTTCTTAAAAACGATGCATTTGAACATCTTAAACACAAAACTAAGACAACGATGCTATACTTTTAACACACAAATGATATATAATCGTATATATATAGTCTAAAAGTAAGTATCGTGGCCTGTCGCCATCGAACAATTCGCGTAATTCTGAATTTATCAGACAATAACTTTAGAATTTTATTATATCTAACCTGTGAGACTTTAAAATTCATCATACGTACAGTATGTTCTAATTTTTTTAAGAATACTTTTTTAAACGTATCTGTCTACAGGAGTGTTACGAATGTTGTCGCCAACTTTTTGAGTTTTAAAATCCCAGCTCAATTTATCGTATTGTAATGAGTACATCAGCTTAGTAGCGTCATCTAACGTATGAGGTTATTTAGTTCGAACTTCAAACAACTACGTAAGCGAGTGAGCGGTTTTTATTTGCAGTTTTTATAGTTAGTTTTAACGATTTTCGTTCTAAAATTCAAACAGCTTAAAAGATACGTAATTACCGTGGTCATCAATATTATTGGTAAGTTACATATGAAAAAAGTTTCATGCGGTATTCTGGTGTAAAACCTGTGTATGTATACATACTATTGGATCTGGTAAAATCCCCATAAGAAATACATGTAAAAACTTTTTTGTCACCAAACCTGTCTCCAAGAAAATTTTGTCTCATTTTACCATAAATAACAACTTAAACCCGAAATTAACACTAAAAAAGCGATTTTTAGTTTGGTCCAAAAATTAGTTGAAAATCTATCGTTTTCTTGACAATCACCCTTATTTGCTTTGTATTAGTGATTAGAGAATGAATAATAATGAAGGGCCATATTGGGTACACGTGAATCCCACTATCTGTATATTTTCAAAACTCTATAGATTTGCCCTATACGTATATTTTAAAACAAGAAAATTTTCTTATATTTTTATATTATTTTCATCCGACCCAAACAAAATGCTCTCAATACATCAACTTAGTAAAAGCTCAAAGGTTAAATTCGCCATATCAAGTACACTTACCATATATCAAAATATTTGAATTATAGATCAAGTAATTGTATTCAAAACAAAAGTCATTATCGCATAATATTTAAAAATCCCAAAGTTTTAAGCAAAAAGTTCGCGTCTCAAACTTCATCCGAGCTACATTAAAGAAAAAAAAATACCTTTAAATTGCGTTTTACCTTTTAAGAACGCATAACAGTAAATAAAGACGCTCGCGCGCGCGCGATTCCAATAAAAATTTCTCGAAGCTCGCGCCCCAGCAGCGGCGCCAACTCGAAAGTATAAATTACGAGACTTTTTCGCGAACTTAACTTTTGAGCGCCTTAATTGCGGCCGATAAATTCACGCTCGCCAACTTCGCGGCTCGTATTTCTCCCTTATACTCCCCCGTGATATCCCCCCCCTCCCTGTCCACTTTTTTTTCTCTCTCGCGTATAATCCCTCTGCCGTTCCCTTCTCCCCTCTGTTTTTATTGCTCGCTCAACTTTTTCATCCGATCCGCGACCTGGAATTCTCACTTTATAGGGCTTTTGCATCGAGGAATCGCGCGCGTCGACGACCGATTTTTCGATAACGCGAATGATTAATTCACAGCTGCGCGAGCGCGCGCTTCGGGGGGGGTAACGAGATTTTTTTCGACAAATCCGCTTATAGGCGATCGCTCGTTGATTCTCTTTTGACCTGGCTTTTGTATCTATCTCTGGTCGCGACTTATGGCGAAAGAGAGAGAGAGAGAGAGAGAGAGAGAGAGAGAGAGGAAGAATAAAGCGAGGTAACCGACTAATCGAATCGTTTATTCCGATCAAAGGTTAATTGGGTATCGCGGTACATTTTTTCCGTTCAATTTGCCCCCGAGCTCTGTTCTCCGCTTTGTATGTACATGATTTGATTACTATGTTCTTCTTAGGATCAGTATTTAAGAGGACAGGCCTGGATTTAAACTTAAGTTTTTTTATGAGCCCATAAAACGTTTTATATTTAAAAGCAATGATTCTGTAATTTTTATTAATAATTTGTTAAAAATTAGTTGGATCACTGAAAAAATATATAAAAACAATTTTAATGAAAAAGAGCTTCACTCATTTTTCACTGCACGAGAAAGAATTCGAATAATAATAAAGGATTTGAAAAAAAAATTTTGGCTTATCATGTGACCTAGAAACGTACACGCCTCAAAGTTCCTAGAATAAATTTGGCATTGACAATAGTTATTTATCGTGACCTGTAGGATAAATATTTGAGATTTTACAATTGGGTAATAAAGATATGATCAAGTATTTATAGTCAAAATGTTTTCTGAATGATTGCTTTTAAAAATAAAAAGTTTTATGGATTCATTAAAAAAATATTTGTTTGTGATTAACCCAGGCCTGTCCCCTTAATGATTGTACTTCAATTTGTGGTTGATTTGCTTTTTTCACTTTGTGTTTGGTAATAAGTTAGATAACAGCAAGTCCTAAAGTTGAATCAATGAATGTAATATTATCTTTTTTCATGGGATAATATAATAGTAATTCTGGGAAATTGAGTAATTATCTATGTTACAGCGTAACGTTAAATTCATGTATTTTTAGTTGACCTTTGGATTATTCAATTGGTGTATAAAATTTATTGCTTTTTCATGTATCATAAAATAAGCGATATATCGGTCAGAGATGAATTGATTTTATAATTAATAACAATTTACAAAAATATTGTGCACACCGAGACTACATCGCACTATATCATAATTATTGTTATCATTATTAAGTATTTATATAATAATAAATTCATAAATCAGGATATTCAAATGTTTGCACTAAAATAAATTAATAACTTTATTATTTAATAATGCTTTATGCAATGTAATCTCGCTCTTTTTAAAATTATGCACATTACAACATTGATATGCATAAACTTGCATTATTGTATACTAATATTATTAAAATATTATTTATTATTTAAAATAAAATAATAATAGCATATATAAATAATAAAGCAATCGTATTGATTAATGATAATCTACATCATTTGAAAAGTTTCAAACTGTCATTATTAAATCATAATTAAGAGTTTACGTTAATAATACTTACACTGCATTTAAAAAATTGTAATTATTCTTTGTAAATCATTTCTCATTGCTCTAAGAAGATTTAAACTGTATTTTGTACTCTGGTAGAAAATGAAACGGTTTTACTTTTTAGTTTTTGACAAGTTATATCAAAAGTGTTAGTTTTTTAACACTAAACAATATTTAATGTTAGAAAACATTGCGTGAAACAAAATCTGTCCTAAAGCCAATTTTCTAAAATTATTATGTACAACTTAAATTAAATGTTTGCGGGGACTGAGATACGCTTAATTTTGCAAAATTGCTTGGTGGTTAGAGGATTAAACTCAAGTGTTAGAGGGTAGACAATTTTAAGCTAAATGGTTATTTTGACAATTATAAATTTTGATTAGTAAACGACTATTACTAATTTTCTAGTGAAATAACATTTACATTAATTAACTATCAAGTGTAATGAATTCTTACTTTGATTCATTGTAATTTTGCAAAACAAATGTTTTCAAGGTCACTCTTTCTGATTACGTTTTGAAATATACTTAAAAGTTAAAACAAATCTGTTATTGTAAGAAAATTTTAAATTAATAAAAGTCAGCCCTAAAATCACCCTTTTTATATTCAAGGTGAGTGCAGGTAATGTGACCTCGCTGTATGTGGTATTTTGGAGTGCCGTAACTCCTGCAGTATATGTATTGTATCAGAAGATGTTGAGAGGAGCGGCGATACCGCTTTTAGCGCCCTCTAGTTATAAGATAGGGTCATGTTTACGCACGAAAACGTCAAAGCTCTGATATCTTAACAGTTCATGCATGTACAGAAAATACGGTACATAATATTGTAGCTTTTTTCCGTACTTTAAGATGTATGTATTGGTTTTTGCGTAAGAGTGTACATTTATACAAAAATTGCATCTTTCGTTAACGCTTATCGGTTGGTAAAGTGGCGATACGAATGTGTTGCTAGGTAAAAGGCAATCGACGCGTCAATGGAGGTTGCTCGTTTAACCCTTTCAGTCACGCAATTCAATTCATTTGGTTATGGAAGTGCAAATATATGTTTCCAATGTATTTTTGAACGAAGAATCCAAATCAAGTGTCAAAAAAATTATAAAAAAAAAAGAAAAAAAAAACGAAAAAAAAAATAAAAAAGAAAAAAAGAAAAAAAGAGAAAAAGAAAAAAAAAAGAAAAAAAGAAAAAAAGAAAAACAAAAAAAAAAAGAAAAAAACATAACTCTGCCACAGACGGTCCCAAGCCCGTGTTCTAATGAGGAGGGGGTTTTTTTACTTTCATAACCAAACGAATTCAATTTCATGACTAAAAGGGTGGTTTTCACCCCATTTGAAGGGTTGTTTTTATATTTATAAAATTATTGATATCAGATTCGTATTCTACGATCAAAAATACATAGAAAACGTATATTTGTACTGCGATAACAATAGAAATCAAATTTTGTGACTAAAACAATAGGGAGCCGATATATCGGCTTCTGTGACTGAAAGGGTTAAAATTCCAAGTCATACTAATCATTAAAATACTGACAACAAGCAGTATGTTACGGTACCATATAGTTAAATAACACAAAAAGGAATTTTCTGCTAGGCTAGTCTTATCTTCCTGAAGCACTTCTATACGACTATACCATATAAGAACTGATAGATGGGCACTTTACCAACACTGTTGATAAAGTGGCCAATTTTTAACTACTTACAACTTCTTTAATTAAAATTTAGAAAGTGAATTATTTTGCAAATAAACTCATGAGGCATTAGAGATAAAGGCTCAAATAACTTGTCTCAACAGTTCCCAAAGTCCCAAGACCCGATATAAATCTACAGGGAATCAAAAGCTCCTTAAGGCAGCCGCATTAACTAACCGTTAAAATCTCAAGTATCTCAAAAACAAGCCTAACGAATTAATTTTCCAAAACTCGTATTCACTAGTAAGACCACCCTCGCAAAATAAAAATCTACCCACCGCCCAAATTAAAACCACTATCACGAGCCGCTAAAGAAACAACGCATCTTACTCCCATCAGTCCCAAAGAATCAACCGACAACAGCCCAACCCAACCCCTCCAAAAACGCCCGATCCCAACCCTCTACCCACAGCCCCATTCAAGCGATAAATCCCGCGCACCGCATCCTTGTCTCCGGTCTCCGGGACTTGTGCACGTCTCCCATTGCTCAGTGCATCCCCCATCGTCTGACCATTTCCAGAGCGTTACTACTCGCGCGTGCTACGCGCTTCGCATTCAATCCGACGGCCATCGCCTCACTCTCCCCCCCCCCCCCTCTTTTCGTTTAATCTGCATATACATCCAGGGAGGCGGCCGCGCCGTTGAAGCCGGAGATTTAAGCGGCGGTATAGCGGACCGCGAGTGTCGCTCGCGTTTCGCAATTACGCGGCGGAGGAAGGCGCGCGATTGCTCGTTTGCATTTAGCCGGGAACTGGGTGGGGAAAGGGGAGGAGGAGGAGGTGATATTTCCAGGTGCACGCGCGCACGGGTGATGGAGACGGAGGCAGAGATGGATGCGACGCGGGAATGGGACTCTGGCTGGTTGCGCCAGAGCGGGTTTAATTGTTTGAGGAGGCGGCTGGTTGAGGTTTTGTTTTTTGGTTTATTGCTTCCTCGCAGAGGAGGCTTTGTGAGAGTAAAAGAAGTGTTTTCAAAAAGATGTGTGGTTGTGTATGTGTGTGCGTGCGTGTGTGTGCGTGTGTGTGTGTGTGCATAAATTATGAGAAAAGGAATGTGAGAAGTGAATTCTTTCAACTTTTAACTATTTTAATATAATGATACACGATTCATTGATACTAATATTACTCAAAACTCAAATTTAAAAAAAAGTAGACTTAAGTTGTTTTACCTCAAAGCACAGAATTAACTTTGATTGGATACAGTTAATTTAAAAAAATATTATAAAACTATATTTATTTGAATAAAAAAATCCTTGTTTGTAATAATGTTAAGAAATTATATTATATACTTAAATAAAAAAAGTTCTTTAGGACGACTAAAAGCGGTTTGGAAGGACTAAACGTCGATCAAGGAAATTTTAGTAGATTGAAATATAGAATTTTGTTCTATATTTAATTCTAGAAGATTGAACTATTGTCTAGAAGAGGATGATTTGAAATTACTTATTCTACTGGAATAAATATATTATTTAAATTAATTTAAATCAAATCTAAGTAAATTTTTATTACAGTGTAGTCAATTCAGAAAGTATGTAAATTTGATAAACATATAGAATAGCGTTTTTACAATTTTATTAATGTTATATAAATGTTTTTGTGTGTAATAAAGATTTTGAAATTAGTATGTTCTTATTAAATTTGTAATTTATTGAATATCGAGTTTAATATATAACAAATAAGATGTTCCAATATGAAATAACTCAAAAGATTGATTTAAACCTGAATATATCGTGTTATCGTTATTGCGGAATTTCATTTAATTAAATAGTTTCTAGTTTATTGAGTCGGTACTCGTCTGACCTATATGAACCAAACATATTTGTTTTAGAAATAAGAAAGGAACGCATGACTTAAATAATTTAAAGTATTATTATTATTATCATTATTATTATTTTTTTGTTAATATTGTAAAATATATATTTTCCTATAGAAAGAATCTCGGCCCAAAATTAAAAAATTTATTCTTATTTTCCTTGTTATGATTTAATATTTAATTGAACATTTTGAAAAAAGTTGTACATTTTTGTTAAAAAACAATTATCTTTAATCCTAAAGTATCCTAAAGTAAGTATCCTAAATGTTTTTTTAAGTAACTTAAGTATCCTAAATATTTTTTTTAATAACTTAAGTAGCCTAAATATTTGTTTAAGTAACTTAAATTTTCAACACAACTATTAATAAAAATATTAAAAATTAATACAATTTATAAACAAATATTTCAAATAATTATATTTTATTACTAAAATATGTTACTTTTCATAGTTTTATAAACGCAATCTTTAAAAAAAATTTCGAATTTAGATTCGTTAATTTATTTGCCAAAATCAGGGTTTCGATTAAATCATTGACCGAAGGTCTTCAAACTCATTTTAAACGGAATAAAGACCAATTAGTTTTACATGAAAATTTAGGGAAAAAGAGATTACAATATTGTAGCAATTTATGAAAATTAGCGATTAAAATGACTTTGGAACAAAATATTCAAACGCTAGAGTTCGTTCATTACCCCAAAGGATAATATATGAGGACACGAGGTTCAAAATCCTTCGTAATTTAAAATTTAAAGGATAACTGATTTTTCACGGAAGGACGGGCATTCATTTCGAGTACGTAGCGACGATATCGTCGTCGCCGCTGATTCAAAGGACTACACTAGCGGGGCTCTGTATGCTCTCAAAGGGAAAAAAGAGCGCGACGAGAGGCTCGTGTGTGTGCTCAAAAGAAAGTGAAAGAGAAGCCGAGATGTAGGAGAGCTTTATTTAGCCTTGAGGTAGACGAGAGAGAGTTGAAAGAGAGAGAGAGAGAGAGAGAGAGAGAGAGAGAGAGAGAGAGATAGATAGAGATATCCCGTGGGGCATGAAAAGGAGGGAAATTTCAGTGATTATATTATAAGCACTAAAAATTCTTTCCTTTTTTTACAACCTCAAGGTAGAGGCTAGGTAAGTCTAGAAGCTAAATAAAGCTTCGTCTGAGCCCATTTTTTAGTATCATGAACTTCTTTAAATATTTCAGAAGGAAATTTGCAATTTGCAAAATAGCTCTCTAGCAATTGACTTCACATTACACTGATAGAGAAAATTAAGTGATGCGAACTATTTCTAAATAGTTGAGGAGATTTTGTTGACTTGATTAAATGTTTAGTTGAGATATGAAAATGTTTTTGTTCATTTGCCTATAAATATAGTTGATAGCGTCTTTTTCTTCACAAGCGCGCATAGAAAGAGATTGACGGGGATCTACAAAATCGCAAAAACCACTGCAATTTTTCGTGTGTATAGGATTATTACGACGATTGTATACAAGATCTACTATCTACATAGATATATATTTCTTAATTCTAATACTTATAATATTGAATCAATAGTACAAATATCGGATATGTACCACTTTTAGTAAACGAAAATTCACAACCTATAAATTTCATTCTGATCGCAAGAAACAAGTAATTCAAAACGTATTCATAATACTCTATAGATCTTCTTCAAATTTTAATATTGTTTATCATTATTAACTTTTTTTGAGCTAGTACGCAACTGCTTTTCTTTATTAATATTATTTACAAGTCTAACATACTTATTTGACAAAATAATGAATAACTAAAATAAAGTATATAGCATTATTGAAATAAAATCTTAAAATTAAAGAGTGTCAATAGTGGTAAAATTACTTTTTGCATAAAAATTTATATATCTGCGTTGACAGGATTAAATAATTCTATAAGTACCTCATTAAAAATATAACATTTTTTATTTCTTTCTATTACTTTCAAGTAATATTCAATTCTCCTTATAGTACCCTATTTCCCGTAAATCCATTTTAATATTCTCCTCCCACCTTCGTTTCGGTCTGCCTTGGGACCTTATACGTTTTGCTTTCCATACTAGTACTTTAAGTTCTATTCTTTCATGCCCTATGAGCATCTTATCCATCCTACTTTTCAAAATGTAATCACTCTGAAGTGAAATAAATATTTTTTATATATAACATCATAATTCAATTAAATTTAACCTAACAAATATATTTAATATCCTGTTATAATAATTAACACAAGAAAAAAATATTATTTCAATTTCTTTCTGTAATATCACATAAAAAAATAAAATATTGATTAGAAAATTCAATTAGTATAATCATAAAATGTTGATTTATGGCAACTAAATTTTAGTTGACACTATCAAACGATTTTGTTGTGAGAACTAAATAGAGGCAAATAAATTCTTTAGTAAAATGAAAAGTTCGCAGTACACAACTACTTCTATCAGTATAGTGTGTTTTGAAACAAATATTTCGATTTTTTCAATACGTTTTCGTGTTTATGACATATTTTATGTATTAAAATGCTGACGTGTCCTTCATGATTCAATTTTCTTGCGCGTTTTATAAGGTTCATCAATTCCATGTAGACATAAATAAATATTATAAAAAACGCAACCAGTGACATTGACAAATATGCTTTCTCAAAAAAATTTGTATTCAATCACAAATCTTTTTGAATCTTCCCTATTCCTGTAGTAAAAAATTATTTCTATTATAATATTGCCGTGATATTATATGAATGAATATAATAGGTACAATAATAATATCTATTAGGAACTAATTTGAATCCCAAAAAACGTAAGTTAGATAAAAAATATATTTAGTATATAAAAAACTATTTTTTGTATATTTCGTTTCAACACAGAATTATTTTATCTGACGAAAAAAAAAATATTTTAGCTAAATTTACATACATTTATGCTTACAATTTTCAAAGTACACAGCGGTACAAAGACCAAGAAAGGACCTTTATGCCAATATCTAAAAAATCGTCAGTGCGAATTTCAAACCATTATACAAAATGTTATTCGAGTTATCAGCGTAAGAAAAGTTTCATATTTTTTTTTAGAAATAACTGAATTTCATGAACTAAAGACTTGCAATAGAAGTGTAGACGGATATAGTTCTATGATCTATTAATGTTTAATAAATTTCATTAAATTACCTACATTCAGTAAGTCATACAAATGAGAGGAAAACCCCTATAACAAATGAACGAAAAAAGCAAATCGCGCTTTTTCTGAATTCATCCATCAAAACCCACTATTTTAAACCACTAAAAACTTCACTCACCCTCCAACCGATTAAAGAGAATAATACTCAAATTAGAACCCCTTAAATTCCTCCACTCGCGTAAAACCTTCATCCTCCAAATTCCCTCCAACTTATCCTCCCCTCCCAAAGAAAAACCTCCCTCCGCACTCTCACCCCGCCCATCATAATTACCCCGGATCCTCCGAAATTGCATAATACCAGGCGCGCGTAAAACCTGCACATGCCTCTCTCTCGCAAAATATTACACCGCGGGAAATTAAGGCGGACCCTCATCGCTATCGGCCACCAACGGAGATAAAGCAGCGCCGGAGCCAAACGAGACTCCTCTCTCTATATATATACACATCTCTCGTATAAACCTCTCGGTCTGCGCTCCGAAGCAGAGCCGGCGTTATAGCTTCTTCAGCTCCGGGCCAGAGGGGGGAGGCGTCGAGTGGAGCGCGAAATTGACGCGAGTTATGCCCGTCTCTTGTTCAATTTCCCTCTAAGGGGAGAGGGATATCTCTCGCGGCGAGAGGACGAAGGAGAAGCTGTAGCTATATATATCCCCCCTGCCCCTTAGTTTGAATAAAGAAACGATTAGGATAGAGATAGGATTAAGGAGGAGGAGGAGGTGGAATATGTTCGGTTGTGTGGCTTCCTTTTGGAGGAGGGTTAAAACGGAACGACGTGATGGATATCGAGGTCGGGGTGTGATGCGCGTGGGAGGTGGGGAACATTTCGGAGGCGTTGATTGAGACGCTGGCTGCGGTGGTGCGTCGGGTGATTCTTGCGGGGAAGCGTTGGATTTGGAAGGCTTGCGTTGGCGCGGTTAAGAGGCAGGGCAATTGAAAATTTACGATTGTACACGATTAATGTAGTATTTTTACGTGATACTTGCGTGATGTTCCAGTGTAGGTATATGAATCAGTACCGTTCGTATAATATACCGAGTAAAAATGATTTTATATATAATTGTATATAAGTATAACAGCATGTACAATATAACCATCTATAATTATAGTATATGATTATGTATATGTGATTATGTACAATTATATAGAAATATATATGTTTTTTTACTGAGGATGCGCGTCAAATATATCTAAAATATCACTGGAGTGGCATGTTTTAATTTTAAAATTACAATAAATTTGAGATATATCTACCTTAAAATAGATTACAGATTGTGCTTCTAAAAGTAGGGTGTAAATGTGAATAATTTGTACCCAATAAGAATTATTAAATATTTAAATTAATCTCTCAAAGTATAATTTAAAATGTGTAGCACGCAAAATGGCCACCACTGTTGTATCAAATATGCGTGTATATATCTGTTCGAAAATCCATTATCTTTCTGTACATTAATACGATGTACTTACTATACGTACACATATGCCAAACCTATAATTTGTACTCATAAATGCATACTCGTGTCTGTAAATGAAAATTTAACGGTTTTGTACAAATCACCCATTTGTGTTATTAAGATTGTTACGCAAGTGAGAGGAGCTTTCGAGGATAAGATTTACGGGCCATTCATAAATTGCGTAATGTTGTTTTTGAGAATTTTAGACCATCCTCTCCTCACGTAAGACATTTTTACTGATTTTCCTTATTCTTTAGAATAAATCGTAAGGTTAATAAAGACCCTCCTTCACACACAAAGCATTACGTAATTTGTGTACGACCCTTTAGATTGCGTGGGAAGGGAATTGGAACGTTTTTTGTGCTTTCTTGGAGACAGCTGAAGTGCGAAAATAGATAGCCTTAATCGGCTTAAAATACGACACTTCTTTACTTTGTTGTATTATAAGCGTTCAACTTTGTAATTTTTTAGAATGCTAGTAAACCTTAACGTTAATATATATGTTATTATCTGTTTCTTTATCGTTTGTCAATATAATATATATGTATTATGCAACGTACAAAAAAATATTCTTGTTGATACCAATGTATCTGTGTTAAAGCATTTATTATCAACAATAAGAGATATTCAGATCTTTTGTCTCAGATACTTCATTAGTAACACAGATATGAAATATATTTAATTGTTTTATTATCGCTTTTGAAGATATTCTCTAAAAGATAATACATCTAAAATCTGTAAGGCATTAAATTAAATATTCAGATAGTATATGAAAAGCTTGGATCTCCTTCATCGTAATACGAGAGTGAGACATTATATTACGTATTCAAATTGAAAGCTTTGTCCGCAGGATTATGTTCCGAAATTTTCAGAGTTTTTCGTGTCTTTAAACTTAAATTGCCTTTTTAAAGCTTTTACGCCTTTTTGAAGGGTCGATTTTTTCGCAGTATTGTCCCTGTATACGAAAATAGATATTGAATATGGATATTATATAAATTGAATATCAAACTTTTGTAATTTATATTGCCTGGTAAAGGCTGACAAAAGTAATTGCTTGGTTCTTTATAATTGTAGCATTTAATTCACAATAAGAATTATAATTTGTAATAATGTAACGCTAATTAAAAAATGAATCATTTTACATATAATTAAAAAGAAACACTTTATTGTAATAGAAAAGAGATATGGTTTTTAAAATATTTTTTAAATTTAATTTCGGATAAAATTATATGCAAAAGTAATAATACTAGTATAATACAACAGGGCTATAGCTTTTTAAGGTGCTTTAATACAAATACATACAAACAAGTATAAATATTAAATTTAATATCGATTTTCTAACATAAAAAATAATCAACCAACCATTTGACATCATACCTCTTCCTTATTACACCTCTTAAGTCCTAAAGCTAAAGCTTCAATACTGACATTCAACGATTACAGCACTCGACGAACTATCGATTAATCAATTTCAACCAACCAACAGAAGATCAATCTACCCTTTATACAAATAAGAAACCAAATCCACCTCCTCAATTACCCTTGAATCACCATGTATTAATTAAACGAAAGGAAAATTCTACCCATTAATAAAGTCATTAAAGAATCGCCTCCTACCCCCTCTCTCTCTCTCTCTCTCAAATATAAATAATAATTACCACAGTCGAGTTATCGTCTCGCGAAGCTCGCTCTGACAAACGCAAACAAGCGCGAGCTTATCAAATGCACTTAATCAAAGCTCCGCGCGTCGTCCTCGAAAATTTCTTGGCAAAACGCGCTCGGCGCGAACTTTTGCACGCACCCGTGCAGAGTGGAAAGCGAGTGAAAGAGAGACGGAAAATGTAAAAGCCCCTCGAGGTGCAATGACGCGTGTGTACTTGTGTACGTGGCTTTAAGCTCCGGGAAACTCTTTCCTTTCATTCTTTGTTTCTTCTCTTTTTTAGCTTTTTCCCGTTTCGCCTTTTCATTTTGCAGCTGTTTTAAAGGGGAAGCGGTGCAAGTGCACCGCTGCTACGCGCGCGTATCGTTGCGTGGAGCTGGCGTGAAAGCGATCGAGAAAAACATTAGAATTAATTGCGAAGGCCGCTTTCGTTTTCAGGGTGGAAAGTGTGGTGTTTTGTTTATTTTAATTATTCCTGCCTGGATTGGTAGTACGGGGCTGCATGAATTATTCAGGCGAACGCGAGAGAGGAGCTTTTCGCTTTGGAATTAATTATATTAATAAAGTGATGAAAAGGAGACGAGGGAATGACGACTGCGTATTTTTGTTTACTGTATAATGTTTTTATCTGCTCTCTGTCTTCGCGTATCGTAATTATAATAATTGTGTCCTTGAATTTGATGGCACTGATATTTCAAACAGATAACAATGCGAGTGTATTCTATTGTGGTATTGTTTTCAAGGATGACGAGTTAATATTTTGATACAATTTGTATTGAATTGGGATGAAATGATTATCATTTATTTTATTTGATTTATATTAAGACCGTGTAGATTTATTTAATTCGAACAGATAAATTAATTAAAAAGGTATAAGCTACAGCATTTTACTGAAGGTCTTTACTTGTACTTTGAACGATCGATCAATAATCAACAGTGTAAAAGAAAGTATTACTAGTGCTGGATCCCGTACGAACAGTATGGCTTATAAGATAAAATGTTATACTTTCAGATTCACCTGTTGCGACTTGTAGACAATGTACCCAAAGTACGTAGCTGCAGTTTTATCACTCTGAAAAATAGGCGATATTTAAATATTCGATGACATGTCAAAGTTGTCTTACAAAATACGTATAAACTTGTAATTTATTTTCCAATATCATAAATTATATGATGATATATATTTAATATTTTCTTTAAAGCGTTTCTTACAAGCATGTATTTTACAACCAGCCGATCTTAATCTTATTTAAAATGATGTATATTTTACGTGCTTTGCTACTTTATATTTGAAATTAAAAGTCACTCAGTGAATAGGCAATTTTCCACTAAAAATACTGAGTGAAATTAGTTCGGTATTTTGAGTAGAAAATTTACTTTTCACTGAGTGACTATAGACTCAATGAGAGTGCGTATTCATTCCGAGAGAGGTTGGTTCCATTTTTTCTCTTGACGCACAGAAATTTCACTCAATTTTT
Source organism: Gastracanthus pulcherrimus (assembly GCA_949152435.1). Lineage (NCBI taxonomy): Eukaryota > Metazoa > Arthropoda > Insecta > Hymenoptera > Pteromalidae > Gastracanthus > Gastracanthus pulcherrimus. Next base: position 6,162,863 of record OX424575.1, on the reverse strand, counting down.
TTAAGAGTGAAAGAAACATCGAAATTTTGAGAACAAAGCAGCATACAGACGCAGTTTTTGTATCTATAGTAACTAGTGCAAATGATAACACCGAACCCCCAGAGCAACTATGACAACTCAAAATTCTATATTTTTGAAAAACCAAGCAAACAAGAATAAAAAAGCACTATAATAATAGTCTTGGGGGATGTTGATGAACAAATTTGTATGCGTAACAATTATGCTTAAAAGTGATTTGTTTTATAAGTTTATAAGTTTTTTGTCTATATTTTTCATTACTATTATTAATTAATTCATTTTAATAGTCACAGAAAATACAAGTAAGTGCAATAAACCTATATCCTATATTTTAGACACAGATTTTTGAAATCATCAAGATATCACTATGTTTTTTTTACATTCAATTGTATTTAGTATGAGTGTCTGTTTGCGGTGAAGTTTACTGAATATTAGTGAAACGTAGCTAACCAAATTACGTAAGTTCATCCTTTACCGCAATCAAAATTTCCATCTACACAGTGGCTCAGCTGCCCAGTACCATTCCATCTCCCCCTTACAATTCTATCTGCGACCCCTGAAACAGAAGATTCACTCGCACCTCATAAAAGAAATCCTCTCTTCCTCTCAATTCCCCCAAAACACACCGTCCAAAACTCATCATCAAGCCCCGCGTCATTACCCACCGCAACGTTCATTCCTCCTTCCTCCATTCCCTAGCTTCCAAATCCAATCGCGTTCGCTCCACTCTCGCTTCTATATATACACACACACACACACACGCACACACACATACACATATATACATATATACACATACACACATATATATATACTCATGCGAAGCAGACTCGTACTTACACATACACACACGCACACGCACAACACACACACACACACACACACACACACACACACACATACACACATACGCACATGCACAAACACACACACACATTCACAGAAGTCGAAAGGCGAGTATTTCGCCGTATATACGCTGTATACAGCTGTAGCCTCGCGGTCTGCCAGCGTCGGAGCTCTCGTGGTCAATTGATCGCAGCGGCAGCTTCTCTCTCCCTCTCTCTCTCTTCCTCACGACGATAATATCGCTCGGTCCCCTCCCCACATACAGGGCGACTCCGCGGCAGGGCAGCTGTTGCTCGCGCGTGGCGGAGCGTCCGTAACAATCGTGTTAATGCGTCGTTTAGGGAGAGCTCTCCCCCCTCTTCCTCCACTGCTTCTGGATTCTCTCCTCGAGCGTAGTTCCTTCGTCACGTGTCGTTGCCTGCAGCGGGATCGAGTTCGCTCTCTCTCTCTCTCTGATTTCGTGGGTATGGGCGTGTATAGTTGTCGATTTTGTGCGGGCGGATATACGCGTGGGTGCGTGCGGGAGGGTAGGGAGGGGAGACGTGTTTTTACTCGGTAGTTATTGCTCGTTGCTATTTTTGGGGGGGAAGCTGTCGAAGATCAATCGATCGTGTGGGATGTATGTGCGCTCGTGTTGTGTGTATTGCGAGTTTTGTATTTTGAGATTGGAAAGGTAGAAATGAATGGAAAGCGATTTGCTCGAGTGGGGAAGGCGGAGAATGGCTTGTCACGGGGCTTGAAAGTGCGAGCAAGTGGAAAAGGTCGGGATGTGTCGGACGCGTTGACAAAATGTAATCTCTTGACAATTTCTTCAAGTTAATATTTAATATTTAAAGCGGTAACTCAGACTCTTGCACTATTACCTGGTTAAAAATGAGTCATATATAATTATATACATAGTTATACATAGTTATATACAAATCATATACAGTTATATATAAGAATATATGCTTATATATAATTATATATAGTTATATAAAATGATATGTAACTAACTATATATAATTATGTGTAACTATACATAATTATATATAAATGTATATGATTTGTATATACAGTTTTATATAACTATATATGACTAATTTTTATCCGGGTATTAAAAACTCTTATATGATTCTATTACAACAAAATACAACTATACTATTATTTTATTTATTTTAATGGAAGAGTTAAAATAGGTGGTAGGGCTCGAATAATCTGGACAAGTAGAATTAATCAAAATTGGCCAGGCAGGTCGAAAAATTTCTTAGACGCAGTCTCTATATAAATCATATTTAATACTGTTTATTTAGAATCTTATGCTATGTTAGAACATGTAGTAGAAAATATTAATAAAAAGTAGAAATTTATATTTTATAATGTTTACGTTAAAAATTTGCTAAATAAATTAAAAACATAGTCATATTGCGCGATCTAACTAATAAATAAACACACTTTTTAAGCAATAATTTTAGCTCATAGCTTTGGCAGGCAGTAGTGATTATTTTCCCGAATATAATGAGCGTAAATGTGTCACTTACTAAACCCAAATAGCGGATGTATGAATTGGTATCCTTATTTTTGTATTTGTTTTCACTGCTTTTCACTTTAATTTAAGTGTTTTCCGAACCGTGATTTTTTCAGTTTGTATTATTTGTTTACACAAGCGTTTTTTTTTGTTTACAACATTGCATGACGTGTTAACTTTTTTAAAATGGTTTATTTATTAAAAGCTTTGAAAATTTACTCATATATATACCTATAAAATTTTATCGGTCGTAGTCTTGTTACCTTATGTTTCGCAATTAATACTTAAGAAGATGTACTAGATGAAAATATAAAAGTTTGATGGAAAAAATTTACTTCCATTTCTCAAATTATAAATCATCGAGGAATTAAAAATTCTCGACATTCCGTCATGATAAAACTTTTGAAATTACGTGATCCGCGTTAAGGCACTCGGGGGAATTTAATCCGTGTGGCAAGAGAGCAGTGAATGAATCTGAATTAAAATCTAAATTCCTTCTTTCTCCGAAGTGAGCGTTATAAAACTTTTGCGCACGTGCCCTTTTTCGCCGGATTTTCTGGCTTTTAAACTTTCAGATTTCTTCCCCGTTGATCCCCTTCTTCTTTTATCCTTCCGCGTGTTTTGCAAATCCTTTGTTTTATTATATTCGAGACTGAACGATTTACCGAATCGGATATACGTCTTGATTTTATCATAGGCATTTTATTTTTATTTTGCAAATCCCCTATGGCGATTAAAGTAAACATTTTATTTCAATCTACTTTTTTTCTATTTACATAACACATAAACTGTTGACATTTATCTGGCTTCATGAATAATTATTCTCCAAGTCCTTTGATAGAGCACTGATAGACCTCATTCATAGTCAGTAATCGCCTGTTATTAATGTGTTACTAAAAAGCTGAACAACCCGAGTAAAGAGCGTATATATAATTATAATGTATAATTATATATAACCATAATTATATATAATTATATATGATTATAAATAATTATATGGGTAATTCCAGCCAAATTTAAAAAACGCTGCAAAGGGGGGTTCACGAAAATGGTTGCAAATTTTTTATATGAAAATATATGTCAAAGAAAGCTCTTTTTCACCTTTTTTAGCCCCTGAAGTGCCTCCTGGCTCCGGTTATAATTTACTGACTTTCCTAAGGTGGCCAAAGAACGGCAATTTAAAACAAATTCTACATAGCCCCCCTTTCAACCATTTTAAGCGTATCAAAAAAGAATTTCTTTGACTTTCTACAAACTATATGAAAAAATATAAGACTCCTTTGGCAGCTCAATTAAAATTTATACAAAAATTTAGTTTATAAAAGGGAGTTTGTAAAATATTGAAGAAAATCTGGCTCGGATCTGCAACCTCTCATTTATCACCTAAATTCTTTTATAATTTTTAAATGTGCATAACTTGATTAGAATGTCCTTAGAAGTGCTCTGACCACGCAAATTGTAGGTCATAATGTCTAATCTTATATAAATTTGTGTACAAGTACCTATGTCGTAAATGCCTGAAGTAAATTACATCAATCTGTAACCGAACACATTAAAAATATACGTATATAATGCAGAAAAACGAGGTTAGAAAAAATGTCATAACTTCGGAACAAGGCCTAAGAGTAGAACGAAACTTTGATATACTTTTCTACTATATTCAAACTAACTTTTGAGACATGTTACGTTAAAACTCGAGCATATAGAAATTGGTGGCCGTGGTGCCAGCTTAGCGTTTTTTTTTTTAAAGACATCTAACTTCGAAAGATTGTAACGTTCGTTATACTTGACGAATTGTAACGTTTAAAAAGAAAAATTAAAGGTCTTTTCAAGACAAAACAATTGGCAAGGTAGATCTGATTCTATGTCGAAATAATTAAATGGTAAGCGATCAAATATAGCCTAAAAATCAAAGGAATTTAAGTTTACATCAGCTCTATAGGAGTGATCCATTGAGCTGTCAAATCGGTCTAATATTTTTCTTATAAACTTCGTAAAAAGACGAAGAAATCCTTATTCGAAACATTCAAAATGGTTGAAAGGGGAGCTCGGTAGAATTTATCTAACATTGCCGTTTTGTGGCCACCTTAGGAAATTCAGTATATTATAACAGGAGCCACGAGGCACCTCAGGGACTACAAGAGTTAAAAAAGAGCTTTTTTGACATATATTTTCGAATAACAAAATTTGCAACCATTTTCGTGAACCCCTCTGCCCAGCGTTTGTTGGCTGGGATTATCCATATATCTCATTTCTTTAATGAGACGTAGCCGAGTTACATATAATTATATATCAATATTTCCAAGCTTATCCATTAAAACCAATTCTGAATATTCCAATTTCGTTCCATTTATTTGTAAATATTGAAGAGGATAATTATCGAAAATATTTATTTTTTGAAATATCTCTATAAAAATCTAAGCTTGCGGTGTCATGGTCAAAATGTCGATACCATGACCACAAGCTGAATATTGTTATAATCGATAGATTATATTCTCAGCATATTGGGAAAAATAAATTACAAAAAAATTGTTCATGGCAACCTACCTGTTTATATAGCAATTTTATTAAAAATATTCAAACGTGTTTCTTCTTCTCCGATATTTTTTCAATTTGAGTGAATATACGAAGAAAAGTTTATTTTAATTTTTTCTGCATGACATAGAATTTCTCTGCAGCAAATCTACGAAGTTTTGAAAACAAAATGAATGAGATATTAAAGTTTTTTACAAGTAAAATATAATATGATAATGTCAATTTTTCAAATCTTTACAAGCAAAATTTTAAGGGGTAATATTATGAGTCTTTAAACTTTTTTAATCGATATACAACGCTTTTGTATTGATAAGAAAAAAACTTTTTTTATTTCTGACAATATTTTAAACAAAATTTAAAAACTGTTTTTTTTTGCTTAGGAAGAAAATATTATAAACAATAAGTTCCCGTCGGTTATTTTATGATAATGTACAATTTCAAATATTTTGACATCATAATCTATCCGTTAAAACAAGTATTACCTTGTGGCCATGATAACGCCATTTTGACCCTTCAACGTTATATTTAAACCTAATATATTTACAGCAATACGGAATTAATAAATTTCTCATCAGTTGCAAAGGGAAAAATCGGAGGTCAAAGAATAAAACAGTGATTCTACCGAACGAAAATCAAAGAACAAAATTTCTCAATTCTCAACAAGTGAACATTTTCTGATAATCCAGCTGATTACCAATAAATACCCAGTTGTCTCCCAACAACAGCATCAACAACAATAAGACTAGCATCGCACCGTCCTTTTGATCCATTCGCGCGAGGGCGTTCGGCATTCGCGGAAAATGTTTATCATTAATTTCCAGGCCTTTGTTCGTCGACTTTACGCTTATTACGCCCCAACTATAACGGGGCTTCTCTCTCTCTCTCTCTCTCTCTCTCTCTCTCTCTCTCTCTCTCTCTCGCTTCTGTTCGTGATTTTCCCCGTCGGTCTCTCAATGGCCTTTAAAGGGTTGATTCAGCGACTCGCGCGAGGCAGCACAATGAGGAAAATGCTAATTGACAAATCAAGCGACCGATAAGGGTATAAAATTGCCGCGCGACCTTTCGTCCGTACGTTCGTTTGCCGTCTCTGTCGCTCGCTCGCTTTCTCTTGCTTATGGCCTCCCATTCCTCCTCTTTTAATTAAATCAGATTTTAGTGTTTGAATGCTGCGCTGCACTCGCGAAAACAGAGCAGAGCGGAGGAGCTGCGCTGTGGCTGATGTTTAAGCTGAAAAGCCTTTTGTCTCGCGCGAAGAATTACTCGTAAAATCGGGGCTGAACTCACTGGCGAAATGCAGTGCATAAAATTGTGATTATTATTGGAAGTTAAAAATTTGTTTAGATCTAAATAAATTAAGTTTTCTTCGAAGATTGTACGTTTCTTACAGCAGTTCCTGGGCAAAAAAGCATAGTTATATATAATATAGTACATATAGTATAGTTATATGGATTTATATATAATTATATATAATTTTATACAATTACAATACAAAAGTGTAACATTCACCGAAACATTTCTAAAACGTAAACAACTTGAATGATTATTTTTTCTATACGCGTATTGTTTTACTCTATATAGAGTGAAAAAATCACTTTTACAAATGGTGAATAATTCACTCTCACTAAAAGTGAAGATTCACTTTAAAATAAGTGACTGGTGTGTTTTCATGATCGCTTGGAGTGGAAATTCACTCCAAAAGAGTGAAAATTCACTCCAAAAAATTTAGAGAGCATGCCTATATAGTGACAAAACCTATATATATAGCCATGTATAATTATATAATATATTATACATAATTAACTTATATATCATTATATATAATTATACGTAACTGTAAACTGTACATGTGTAACTGTGTATATGATTTTTATATATAATTATGTATAAATATAATGATTTATTTTTACCCGTTTGGTTTTCATGACGTCGCAAATAGCTATTAGTAATTTGAAAACATTTGTATTATTAGAGTCGATACAACAATCTGTTCGTGAAAAACGATTGTTCAACTCAAGCCGTGTCATTAAACAAAATTACACTTTGATTTGAATCGTTTTATTGATGTTGTGAAATCCGCAGGAGTAGATAATTAATTTGATTATATCGTTTACTAAAATTAGTTACGAGTTTCGTTCCCGAAGCAAAAGTTATAGTGCTACATAATATGATTACATTAGTCGAGACCGAAGAGTTGCATGGCTTGAAGCGAATATTATCTGCCTCTCTATTTAGAATTGATATCAGTAGAGTTATTTTATTATTCCATTCCACAATTCCATTTTGAGGGACGTGTTTCATCCATATATTATGAGCTATATTTTATAAATAACAGATTAATAATCGAAATATAACATTATGAAACACTTGTTGTCATTCTTCTTTTAAATTAATTATGTGATAGTTCAAATTTATATAATCGAGGATAATATGATTAGCATTGATGGAAGTTCGACGATTAAGATAAAAGATAATTGAGTATCCATATTATAGATAACATTATGTTTTCCTTTAGTTATTTTTTTTACCTAAAACATACATAATGTTATCTAAATATTATATATTTAATTATCGTTTATCTTAATCGTTATCTATTTTAACTAAGTATGCATTTATCTGTATAATTTATCTAAATAAGAATTAATCTAGGTAATTTTGTTTACATTCAATTGTTTTTGTATCAACCATACCATTTACTCAACATTCGCGTTTCGATAAACTTATCCAGCTACTCTTTCCTACTTTTGCATCACGTTAACATCCTAATAATAACCATGCGAACCCATACCCCACCGCTCCCGCCCACGTATTTCCCTCAATCTTATCTAGATATCACGACGCGCAATAAAATCAAACATCTCAAATGCCCACCGTGTCGAGTCACCACGCAAGAACAACACCACCCTCCCCCTAACAAACGCAATCATCCATCCATTCTCCTTTCCCTCCACGCGTCGCGAGACAAATTCAGTCGCGTCGTCCGTACGAATTTTCCATTCAATTTGCGCCTGCGCACGTGGAGAAAAAGCAGCGCTAGGAGAGGACGAGGAGCCGATTAGCCCTCGTGATGAATCGCCTGCGGCGGACTTTCTGCAGGCTGCTGCCTTCTCGTTATCGATCGAGCGCATTAATCATCGGATTACGCGTTATGGTCTTTTGGACTTGGTCCTTGTCTCGCGTCTCTCGCGCAGCTGGAGAGGTTTTCGTTCGAGAGTCCTCGCGCAGTGTCTTTGCGGTGTGCTTCCGCCTTTCCTCGCCTTTGACAAAATGCGGGAGTACGAGATTCTTGCGGGGGTGTATTAATGCGCTATTTGCGGGGTTATTTGTTTGGCGGGGATTAGCGGGAGCTTGTTTTAGGGGGGGGGGGGGGGGGGTAGGTTTTGATAAGCGGCGAGCGATGGAGCTCAGTGGTTTGAAAAATCGAGGGGATGCCGGTCTTGTATCGGGATGGAAATAGACTCTGGGGTAAATGCGCGATAACTGTGATTTGTATAACGATTGAACGTTTATTTACTGTTTAAAAATTGTAGAATTACATATTTAATAGTTTAAGTTCATTTGTGTATGTAGTGCACATAAACTTGATAATATGTTTTATTACAAAGGAAACTGTTTTTTATTCTTTACTGAATTTAGAAAATTCATAAAAACTGTTAAAAATCTAATTTGGAAATCGACTTCTTACTAGCTCGCATTAATGTAGTTACGATAAAGACTTTTAACTTTTGAATTTCAATACTCCAATTATGTATTACATTACGAATTTTGACTATCATTCGTTTATTTTATTCATCGCAAGACAAGATTTTATAAGCGGATCACTACATATCCAAAATTGTCGATAATTAATTATATGCTATTTATTAACGATTTTGGATAAAATGTGATCCATTTGGAATAATATTATTGGAGAAAATTTCTTAATGAAAGAAATAAAACGTCGGTAAAACTTATGTAGAAATGTAATTAAAAATGTATTCATAAAGACCGGAGAATTGAGGATTGCAATTAAATTAAGTAGAAAAAGTCAGGTATATCAAGACATAGTTCTTATATTTTTAAAAGTCAATATACTATCAATATCGTTTTATATGTCAGCATTCTTTCACGTAAGGCATCGAGTGCGTCATTGCACTTGATAAAGTATTTTCGATCTCGTGGAATTTCGCTTTTCCAAAATTATTCCGCGACGATGCTAGAAATTTCTTTTACAGTAAAACGGAATTACGTGAGCTGCATTTCTATACAGCATTTTTACGACCATTGGACTTATATCTCTTTTTTTATACATAAGATTTTATAACTTTTTCCGCACGTGGCTCTGTTACTCATAAACTACTGGACACACCGATATAAAACCACCACTTCACTGCTCTTCGAGTATTGTCAATGATACTTTAAAAAATCTACCAATGCAATTGTGTAAAAACGAAATATTAAAAAGTTATAAATACCCTGTACTTTTTAATAAATATCGATATCGTAAGGTAAAAGTAGAATAAGTTTCACAACTTTACATTCCCTCCTACCATCAACCTAAAACTAACAAGTAAAACTCTCCTTCGTCCTTTTTAAAACTCACTCGTATTACATCTACCCGGGTAAAGCTGTGTTATATATAATAATATATAATTATACACGATTATATATAATTATATTTACTTATACAGAGAAAAAACTCATATAACCATATATAATCATATATATTTATATACAACTATACATGATATTATTTATAACTATATATAATTATATAACTCACTTTTACCCGGGTACAGCGCTGCAGCCGTATACATACCTCCTGCGCAAAACTTGGAATTTGCAGCTTACGCAGTCGCGCTCCAGAAACTCTCTCCGCACAAAAAGCCAAACGCGTCGACTCTGACCATAAAGGACGTCTCTGACGACCTGCTAGGGCCATTTCCAACATTCCCCGCGAGCTCTTCCGCTCCAAAATTTGTCGCGCGTTATACGTTGCCCCTACAATAAAAATGGCGAGGAGAGGCCCACTTGTGTACACGCGAGAGAGAGAGAGAGAGAGAGAGAGAGAGAGAGAGAGAGAGAGAGAGAGAGAGAGAGAGAGAGAGAGAGAGAGAGAGAGATTGAAAATCAATCTTACATCGGCGATGGGAAACGAGGAGAGCTTTTGTGCGCTACGAACGGACGAATATGTGAATGCGACTCGTCGTCGTTGTTGTGCGCAGTCGTGAAAATCAGAGTGTACAAACGGGGTTTTCTCGGCTGCCGAGGGGGAGTTTCTAGGTCGAGGGAAATTCTTGAATATTGCAGGACGATACAAAGTGTTTACGTTCTTTTTGGGGGAGGGAGGCGTATTGGATTTGGTAAACGTTGTAGGATTTAATATTTTTTCGGTCTTAGATCAGTCATGGTTCTTGGTGTATATTAAAACTAGTTTTAAATTATAGTGCAGAAGAATGTTGAAAATTGTATATTTGTGTTGAGATATTGCAGTAATAGATATTATATAAAAAAATGAAAAGTTGATGTAACTTTTAAATACATATTGTAAATAAATATCTAATCTGTAAATTATTATTATATTATTCATGTTCTTATATGTGAAAGGTGTAATAGTAGATTGCTCGATGTGAAATTTATCAGACACTTTTTTGCAACAAAGACATTTTTAATATTATATAACTATATTATATATACATAATAATAGGGGAGACTGGGGTATAATGGACCACTACGTGCAATGACCCATAGAAATTATAAAAAGCTAATTAAAAAAAAAAACTAAAATAGCATTTAGTTGTTTTCCAATTGAAGAATGTTATCCTATATTGAGATCTTTTCAATACTATAATGCACTTTTAAATTACAACGAAAATAGCGATTTAAGAAATAGTTGGGATATAACGGTCCAGCGGAATTTTACACTCTTGCTGTTAAATTAGGGTATCAATTAGATCGAGATATTAGATCGAGATATGTTACAACAACTCATAAATAAAGAGAAACTTTACATCCGCTATGCATGAAATTTTTTGTCATTTTTATGACTATAAAACGACTTAAAATTCCTGTTTTATGTCTGCTATCATTTCAATTCTTTATATTATGTTTTTTTTTTATAAATAGCATGTCAACCACTTCCTTTTCGAGCTATCCACGATATGTCTACTCTTCTACAATCAAATAAAACGTTTTTATGTACTAAAAATGGTGGCCCATTATACCCCAACAAAAGTGGTTCGAAATCCCCATTTGCAATAATTAACATTTCGTATCATAACTTTTTGTAATCTTAATGAAAAAAAAAGTTACAAAAAGAAAAATGAAGCTTGAAATCAATCAAAAACTTACACGCGGTTAGCGATTTGTAAAGTTTTTGTCGTTTTTCATATAACCTGAAATTTGTTTGCTTGGAGAATTATATCTATACGAAGAACATTAACTCACACTGTGACCACAAGTGGATTAAGTAGCGGAATAAAAAATTTCGTCCCTTTTCTACAGGAAATATGACTAGTGGCCCATTATATTTACCCCGTAGCCCGTTATACTCCAGTCTCCCCTATAGTAAATAATATATTATTTATTATTTCGCATATCGCATGAATTGGTAATAAATCTTGTTTCTGTACAGTTGTGAACAGGAATTGTTACTGTGCAATTAGTATTGTGCTATACGCATAACTCATTATTGACATCACTCTATAAATGATGACATTAGCGCTTTTAATGATGAAATAGCTTCTGATGACCGTAGATAGGATAGAACAATAATGGTCACTCGATCGATATTTCATCCAGTGACTTATTATTCAACATTTAACAAAATTTTAGTACTTTTTCTCAAATGATAAAAATTACAGACCAACATTGTAGTATCTATAAAAAAGACACCAGAATAACTCGTCAACAATCTATTAAAACATAGGCAATCATTAATTACTCAAGCCTCACTCGACAAAATGAAACTTCAATTTTTTCACGAAAGCGCACACCGACGATTACGTCCGCCGTAATTCACAGCGTTTCATTACGAATTCACATTAAAACCTCTCGTAAAACTTGGGAAAAATCTCTTTCCCTGCACACATTTTTTCTCCCGCTGCTCTCGAGATGCCTCCATTCGCATCCGCGCACGCACACGCGCACGCACTCGTATACGAATTTCGATTTTCGATTCGAGGGGTTCTTTTTTTTTCCGGGCGAGCGAGTTCGGGATACAGAGAGCGCATCAGATGTGTATAAGGGACGGGGAGGGCACGAAGGAAGAAAAAAAAGGGAATAAATACAGTTACGTCATTTCGCTCCGGAAAGGGAAGAGGGGAGAGAAAATTTCATCGCATTCAATCCGCGCGAATCCCTTCGACGAGGCTCTTTCAATGCTATCGCGCGATACCGCGATTGCGGCTGTAAGGAATATCCGAGAGAAAGAGAGAGAGAGAGAGCGAGGGGGTGAACAGAAGGTGGAGGAAATATAGGGGTAGATAGCATTGAGGTGCTTCTCATTTTTTTTGTAATTTTTTTCTTTTTTGTACGTGCATGGGTATGAATAGCGGGAAGATCGAACGATGAAAGCGCGTTAGTTGTTGGCCCCGAGCGCCGGGGTTGATTAATTTTTTTCGAGAGGATCGATTTTTTTCGGTCGATTGGTGCGTGCGTGTTCGTGTGCTCGTTGATAGAGCTGCACTGGTGCTCGATGCTTAATTGATAGAATTGATGGAGAATCTGTTATTTGTTTTTACGAAACAGTTTCGATGATTAATTATTGATGCAGTGTATGTGTATGTATAAAATATTCACCCCAAAGTGTTTTTCACGTATAAATGTAGTCAGCAAAAATAAATAATTGAAATTTAAATTTGTTCTATATTTTATTTTTATTTTTTATTAACTCTTGGTTATTTTCGATGATTTTCTAGTAGAACTTCTGTACTGATAATTTTGTAAGTATTCGTCCTTTTCAGGCGAAAAGTGCGTGAGAGCGTCGTTATTTTTATTTACCGTAAATAGGTATACGATTCTTTTTGTATATTTAAATCATTTGTTTTTGCTTTTTTGTAATTATTATAGAATATAGAACTGTTTAATTTATTAGACAAATTTATAATTAACATTGTGATAAGACTGATCCACATACGTAATTAGATTGTTCAGAATCATAATAAAGTGGAGTCCATTTTGAAAATATTTCAAATATTAATGATTATTTCAAAGTTCACAACATATTGCATAATAATTTGAATTGATTTGATTATTGTCATTAATAATATACAACAAATTGAATTTTTCACTTAATTTAAATTACTCAAATTACTGTTTGTTATGCCATAAATGTTAAAGTGATAATGAGCATTCGTAACATTTTCAAAATAAATTACGTTCCATTATAGTTGTGAATGATCCTATTAATCATTTGTCGAATTTAGTCAATTTTCGCTCTCACGAAATACTTGGTTTATTCATCCTAATATATTGGTTAGAAATTACATGGTATTGTAATAAATACTGTATTCACTTTTGACCCTTCAAAAAAGATTCTAACTCAAGATCTTCGAAAGGCCAGCATATGAACATTAATAAATTTGCACTCACGGTTATCGAAAATCGTTAATTCACTTAAGTATGAATAACAATACCGTGCTATTTATCTTTTAATTCTAGGAATAGTATAAGTAAAAAATGTTTATTATTTGAGGTTACGAATTTTAATATTGCGTGTTTTTCTCTCTTTCATCGTACAACGAAAAAGGTGGCTAATTAAGGGACGGCACCGTTGTATTTTCAGCCTAATGATATTTAAATGGTCGAAGGGAGATTGAAATCTTTTTCAACCTAATTTTTGATGAGAATTCCTATGGCGCACTCGGAAAAAATAAAAAAAAACATTTTCCGCCATTTTTAAAAATTATTTTTGGTTATTGATTTTTAATTTTCGATCTATAGCACGCCCAGCTATATCCATACGTAAAGTTGTTCAAAATCATCTCGGGAACTCACACCACAATATTTGAAGCGCAGAAATGAATAACGGGTTAAACAACAAAATTAAGTTTCCAAGATAATAGTACATTATGTAACAAGGGCAAAAAGTCGAATATTTTTCCCGCGGGTGAGTTTACTGGCAGTATCACCCGAGGAAAAAATCGACTTTTTTCTCGAGTTACATATAGTACTTTATGCCCATCTCTGTGGCCACTTTTTGACTTCGAAAGCGGGACTAATGGACTGTTAAAAGACAATCGAAAATCAGGGTTATTGCATGGTAGAACTTGATGAAATAATAGAATTTTGACTAGTTTCTAGTAAAGTCACTTTTTTCCCGCTAATTATTTTTCGGAGCAAAAAGTGTAATTTTGGTCTCGCTTTTCAGGGCTATTTTCGTTGAAATGGACATAAATGCCTTTTATTGAGAAAAGCTATTATATTGTTAGGCGCGCGTATATTTCGGTGTTAACTTTCGTGCTGATTCAAAGTACTTTTCTGTATTTTTGTATTTTTTTGTTATTGGGGATAATCAAGAGTATAGTTAAAGCAAAAAATGTAAAAAAAATTTCTTTTTGTTTAGCTTGTTATTTATTTCTGCGCTTCATTAATAAACACGTTATACGCAAAATCCAGGTGCAAAAAGATATCTTCTTTTTTTGAGACAATCATGTCATAACTGATCATGAATTTTTTCAGATTTAATTTGTAACTATAACAAAATACGACATCTTCCAACCAAGCTGCTTTCTTAAAAATAAAACGTACCAGTTAATACCAGTTAATTACACTAGCCACACAGACAATCCCTCCCTTAAACAATCCAATACCCAATCGTCTCACATTCCGATCTCATAAAGTTACGCACTCAAGCACTTCTTCTCTGTTCCTACATTCGCATGTGTACACGCAAAGGGCCTGAACCACGACAGACGTACACATGCACTGCGTTCCGGCGGTTTGGCCGTGTTTACCGATTACAACGCAGGTGTACACGTGCTTTGTACAAATACACAACAGCTCGCTCGTGAGCGTTTAAAGCGCGCGCCGTTGCGGTTAATTGAATTCCTGAGATGATTCGAGTTTCGGAGGGAGGGCATCGCAGTATTGTCTGGATTACTCGATTCGCGTTGCATAATTAATTGGGCGCGCCGATTGGTGATGAGTTATGTAATGATTGACGAGGTTGTACGACTGTTTGTTTACGGGAAATGGGAATTCGATGGGCGTTGAGGTTGATCTGCACTTGTGATTTTAAATTGCGAGTTTTACTCGCAGCTGTCGAGAAAAAAAAGCTTTTAATCAATCGTCTGTTTGCTTAGACCTGCATTCTCGGTGGACGTTTATTTCTGTTTTGGATGAAAGATATATTTGGTTATAGGTTTGTTGTGTGATATGTGGCGATTTTGTCAATCTTATTTATACGCGTAACGATTCGAAAATTGATTTTAGCGTGAATAAATCAGCACGTTTTATTCTCGATATTTACTAGCCCGAATTTTCAAGAGCGACCGAAAATACAGTTTGTCGTCATAAACCGATCGATACTCCATTATACATTTAAAATTGAGTGTCGGGTGTTGATTGAAAATTCGCGAAAAATATCCGTGTTTGTACATTATTTATTCCTCGCTGGAAGACGAACAAGTCGTGATTTAAAAAATTTACATGAAAAAAGTTAAAAGGAACTTTTACGAGCAAATTCGTATGTTAGGCATTTCAATATTAAGTTATGATCTTTGTTTCGAACTTGGAGTTGTTGTTGCTTATTGCGGGAATTCCCTCAAACACAAGAAGAGCGTATTTTAATTAAGTTTCTCCAGTTGTACTTTTTTTTTCTGGAGAATAATAGTTGACCGTGAAAACATTCACCTTTACCTAATTAAACTTTCAGATATAAATACTTGAACAAAAGTAATATTGCATTATTTTTTAAATTAAAAAAGTTTTTACAGTCATAGTTTTCACATACTTTAAGGTTCAAATACGTAACACACAAAACTTATCTTATTATAATGACAATGATTATATCATAATAATAATGACAATGACTTTTCCCATAAAAGTCATAGTCATTACTATTATTATTATATCAATATTAGACATTGAAAAAAAGAATACACTTTAATATAAATGAGTCATCTTTACTTAACCTTTGGAGTACTGGCATTTGGGATACGTCATTCCTCTAAGAAAATGCATAAAAAAGGTATCTTGTATCAAGGATTGTCCATGTGTGAAGTGTAGATCAAGGGTCGAGCCACTATAGTGTCTTTCTAGTCCGGAAGGGTAATACAAATGTTAGAATTATCCATTTTTAAAAAAATTTCTCATCCGACTTATAATTCACTTAATCAGCGGTACAGAAAATCCCTAAATACTAATGATTGAAAAGAAAAACTGAAAAACTTTTTTCTGATCCATTATAGTGGCTTTAGGATACTCTAAAGATTAACAAATATTAGGTATTAAAAAGAGAAAATATTCAAATATAAATATGACATGTTTATCGTGTATACTCTAAAAGAAAAATACAATCCTCTTTTCATAATACCGCGAAAAGTGGGGTGTCGTGGGTAACTACATTAAAATGTATTTCAATGGACTCCTCAAGCTACCGTTGGTAAACTAAAAGATTCTGATTTAAATATAAATGTTACTTTGAGATATATTTGAACGGACTATCTTATAATCAGTAGCTTGCTGAACTCATAGAAATTCATTGTAATCTAGTGGCCCAAGACACTCTAAGGGCCCAAGAGACCATGTTTTACGGTACTTGAACGAATAATTCAGAAAGTTTTAGTCAGACGTATAAATATCGAATGCACGAGCAACTTCTTAAAGGCTGAACAACTAACTGTTGATAAATTTACGTTGTTGAAAAAGGGCTTTATCATAACATTATTTCACACAAGGTATTATACTATTAGTAAGGGGAGGATCTGTAAATATTTCTTAATATTTTGAATGGTATTAAGTAATTATTTATATACTTTAGATGAATACCTCAACATTAGTTTGTCAGTAAATCTATATACTTGAAACTGAACTAAGAAGACTTTTTTAAATGAAAGTTAGATTTTATTTAGAAAATCATTGTTTTATTAACTATTTTTAATAATTGTTTGCATATTTTTGTTAATTTAAAAAAAAATCCATAATAAAAGCCAACTTTTATTTATTACATTGAAAGTCTTTTCAAGTCAATCTTAAGAAGTTTAATTAATGTCAAATTAAATCATTTATTAAAAGATGATTTTTGCACTTCTGTTACACGAAGTTACACCCAAAATTGCATTCTACAAAAATCTTACAAAATTATCATGAATCGTAAGAATTTATAAAATCCACAGAACGCTTTCCAAATTTATTACAAACTAACTTTTCACACAATACAAAAAAGCTTTTGTATTTAAGCAACGAATCATTGAAGAACTACCTCATCACTAAAATATTACATTACTCTCAGACTGAGAAAAAGCGTAAAACGAAACTCACCGAAAAATTCCTCATCCTTCCCTCCTAATTCCCTTTTTAAATAAAAATCCGCTGCCAATTCATTGGCACTTAGCTTCCTCAAACTAAATTAATTGTTCTAATATAAAAAATTGTGTTCTAATAAATTAATTTTAAATTGCTATATCTCTTTTTCTTTTCATTAGGAGCTCAAAAATTGTGTGCTGATTTATCATTGATGGTTTAATTCAGAACAGTTAATTCAACTAGCTGTAGCCATAATCTTATTTTTATTATACATTTATATTTTTAATTTACATCTGTATATAAATTTAATCTGTTGTAAGCAGTTTCCGGTATATACCATTATTTTTTTAAATTAATAATTTTATTTATATACATTTCGCCTTGAATTTGAATTCATCAACATATAAAATTACATAATTAGATCGTTCATACATATCGTTTTTACCCAGATTTATAAGAAATAAAATATAAAAAATACTTATATACATTATTTCATTAATATTCAAATACCTTTTCAATCAATATTTCCAAATATCAATGGAAAAGTTATAAGAAAAACAGAAATATCATCATTTATAAGTAATTTTATACTCTTTCAAATGCAAAACAAAGCGATCATAGAGCCCCCCTTGTCTTCGTGAGTAAGACACTTGCCTACCGATACAAGCATAGATACAAGACGCTCAAGCTATCAAGGTCTGATTCCCGGTGAAAATTCTCGAGGATTTTTTCTCCGTGGAAGCAATTATATCTCCCCTTCCCCTCCCAGGTGAAATTCTGCTGTAGAAACCGATCGAGCATCTCGCGCGAAATCAGGGGGATAATCATAGAGCCACGAAGAAAGAGAGATATATATATAGAGAGAGCCGGCAACAAGAATTCAAGTAGATCGAGAAGGAGCAAGAAGGACAGGTACCTATACCTATTCAGATAGAAAGAGCTACAGCGCGCGCGAGAGAGAGAGAGAGGGAGACAGATCGAGAAGTGCGGAAGGAAGGCACCTGCCCCCCCGGGGGTCGGGCGCGTGGAAGGAAGGATGCGGATCGAGCGGAGAGGAGAGAGAGAGAGAGAGAGCCCGAACGCGAGAGCGGAAACGTCTCCATCAAGAATCGTATTTCCTTCAGGAAACTACCCTGACCTTCCTCCTCGCCACCTCACCCCCGTCGTCCTTTCCATTTTCCAGTCGCCCTCTTACTCTGCGCAGCTATCGCGCGGCTTTTTTTTTCCTTTTCCCTTTCGTTACAGCGTCGCTTCCTTTTTGGAAACTATTTTTCCGCGTCGCCATCGCGATTGTTTGCCCTTTATTTGCCCAGGCTCGGCCCTTTCTCGCTGGACTGCGGAGCTCGCTTTTACGTGCGCGCGTGTAGCTCGCTTCGCGGAGAAACAAATTGAGCTCGTTTCTTGGGCAAGCGAGATATCGAGGTTGTAAGGTTTGTCGTTGGTGCGCTGAAAATTGTATGATATTGTTGAATGGTTTCTGGTTTAGACGGGCACTTTGGGCGAGTCTGGTCTTAATTTTCGACAATGAATGACATTGAATTGATCACGATTCACTGAATCTTCTTCGAAAACCACTTCTTCGAATGACATTTCTTCGAAAACCGTTTAAACCGTTTCTTCGAAAACAGTTTCATCGAAAACCGTTTCTTCGAAAACCGTTTCTTCGAAAACCGTTTCTTCGAAAGCCGTTTTCTTTATACAGATTTGCTGAGTATTGCAAATTTCAAATTTTAGATTTACACGCATTTGAAATAAATCGGTTCGACAAAAATAAAAAAACTATTGTACAAACAGTCGAAGAAAATATTTAGAGTCCTTAATGAGACGATTTTGGAATAAGATTGATAATGAGTAGAATAATTATAAGTTAAACCAATTAAAGTAATACTGCTTGAAAATTAGAAAAAAGATGTTATTTTTACATTCGTACATAATTTTTCTACAAGTTATACGTTTTCATTGTCGTATGTCTATTTATTCTAATGAATTATTTTTCTCTGTTTATGAGATAATATTAATAAAATTTCCCACCGTTTATTTGGACGTTGAATTATTTGCATATGTTCATTTTATCAATAGTTGTATTTAGTGTCGAAACTATGAACATTCTTCTTTATCTATTTGTTTGTAATGAAAGTTCTAAAGTGCTAGCAGATCTATAAAAAAAAACAGTCTAATAAACGGACCCCACCCTATCAAACTTAGCAAATACTTACATTTTATTTGAGGAAAGAAGTAAAACTATAGATCTATGCGGGCTAAAGGTGGAAGTTAATGTTAAAAATGCGAAAGCGCAATACAAATATTTAAAGCCTGACAAAATGTATAATTTTTTTAATTTTTAATGTGCACGATCAACATTTTTTCAATTAGGTTCTATTATGGTATTTTAATAGGCTAAGGGATTGTTTATCTCTTTTTGTTAGTTCTTAATATTTCTAATTATTAGTTCTTTATTGTTTTTGTCTTGCACAAAATAAACATCTAATCTAATAATACTTGAAGTCGTACAAATTAATTTTTTTTTATTGAATTTTACGCGGTGCCCGATTGTAGGCGCAATTTTTAGCATTAAAAGATTAAAAAATAATTGTACCTTGCAGTGGTAACACTGTTTAAAATTAGTTAAAATCCGTACAAATTAATTTGGTATTTATGATTTATATATAATTTACTTTCATTTTGCACTGTATGTTGTGTTGTCAATATAGTATATTATGACACTGTTGTGGGAGATGGTTTTCTACCTTGCTCGAGGGTTTTCGCACGAGCGAAGCGAGTGAGAAAATCGAGCAAGGTAGAAAAACACCTCCCACAACAGTCTCATACGATATTTTATAGCACAACAACCTCAAAATCGACAATAAAGTTGGCATTTTGAGGTTAGTGTGCTATAAATAAAATTGTATTTCGGCATCTCCGATGCTAATTTTACTATTAAAAATTTGATGTAAATTTGAATATAAATGGACTTAAGTCTACATTTCAGAAATCCGCGCAGATAGTATTTCACGGGAAACAGGTGATTCAGGTGTTTTTTGCTCGTTGCTCGGTCGAAGGATTTTTTCGCCAGAGGCAAGGACGTGCATTTGTCATGTAAATCGAACGACATGTCTCGTGATTAGGCGAAATGTGTATGTACTGATGTGTCTACGCTCGTCTAAAAATATGATGACCCAGTTGTGTCACGCTTTATATTTGATTTTCAGCTGTGAAACCGAATAAAAATATATCCCAGACACGTCCGCGTGTACAAGGTCTCGTAATAGACAATTTTTATGTGACAAAATAATAGCAATGGCAAACATATGAACGCCTGTTCGCCGTTTTGGTACGCTTCGAGCAAATTATAAAACAAAGCAGTTATTTGCTATAACTGAATTGTTAATCACCACGCGTTTGTTCACTGAGTTTGTAAATATATGTCATTATCTGTAATTTGTTTAGCTACGCATTCGTTAACGAGATAACGTACTAAAGGCAATTATCAAAATATTCATGTAAATTGTTCACTAATGTTTTACTCTTTCCGCAGAAATGAAAAAATTACATGTACAATAATTCAAGTAACACGTGGGCTATTCAGCATCATAATGGAATAAGCAAAATTTTACAAATGTTCGTGATCATTTTCATATTTACGACATACCTCACAATAGTTTTATTGATTCAATTGTTACAAAAAATTTACCATAAAATTAATATATTTAAATTACTTATATTACGTTTTGATATGTCATTAATATTAATCTGATTTTAAATCCGCAAAGGTGGATGCCCACGTAGTAAGTCAGAAGACACAGAGGGACATACCAAACAGGTTCTATTGTTTAGAGTTTGTCAAAATATAAACATTAAAAATAAATTTAATCCGGGGAAGTGCAGGGAAACTTTAAAAAGAGAGGGTAAAACTAATAAAGTAAGTGAAAAAATCAAGATTTTATCAGACGTTAAGTAGTAAAAGTTAAGAGAATAAATTCATTTTCATTATCTTACATAACACAGAAGAAAATTTTGGTTTAAATGCTTAAGATTTTAAGATTTTAATGATTCTGAACAGTTCACATATTCCGATATTACCCATAAAATCCCCTTGCCAACTGTACAAAAAATCTGACAGCTCGCTTCAAAACTTAATTAACATTTTTCGTGAAAACGAAGTTTGCCCTTCGTGCACCTCAATGCGCCCTGTCCCATTATTTTTCGCTCATCCCTCCATTATCTATGCGCGCGTATATATACCGTTCAATTAACGTGCGTGAGTGGCGCACCGCATCAAACGTTTAGTGCACTCGCGCTCCGCGTTAAACAAAGAGCGGGTAGGCCACCCCATTAGACACTTTGCAATTAACGTTATAGCGAGGAA
This sequence comes from Gastracanthus pulcherrimus, assembly GCA_949152435.1. Taxonomy (NCBI): domain Eukaryota; kingdom Metazoa; phylum Arthropoda; class Insecta; order Hymenoptera; family Pteromalidae; genus Gastracanthus; species Gastracanthus pulcherrimus. Next base: position 6,141,147 of record OX424575.1, on the reverse strand, counting down.
AGTAGCCATTCATAAAGCATAAAAATTCACATTCTCATCGCCCGCTCGCGCCGATAACATGCTTCTCCTCCCTCGCGGGATAATAATAAATGCATATACGCGGAGCTTTCCGCGCGCTGGGTAAAGAGTTTGCGAATTTTAGTGGAGAATGTTTTTTAACGTTCAAAATTACTTTTGATTTGTTGCTTTATTAGTCTTCTGAAAGGAGGAGAATATCAAAATTTTAGTACCCGAGTAAAAATGATTTTATATGTAAGTCAGCTCCAAGCCTTGAGAAAAGTTGTATGTAATTATATAGAAGTTTTTTTCTACTTAGGTAGTAATACTTGCCTTATATAATCTATTATGAGGGATGTCTAAAGAAAACTTTTTAAGTTTGGGAAAAAAATGTCGATGTCGAAAAACATCCAAATCGATAAAATAATTTTAATTTTAGAATGAGAGTACTTTTGAAAATTTTTGGTGTGCATAATTTCACTCCAAATGAAATAAGCAAGTGTACTTTCACAATTTTAGAGTGGAATTTCACTTTGAAATTGTGAAAACAAAAACAATGATACCTATTGCGTTTGGCATGAGATTTTCACTCCAAAAATTTTAGATAATAAACAATACAACTCGAGTAAAATAAACTTATACATAATCATATATAATTATATAGAGACAAACCGTATATATATATATATATATCTATATGTTATTATATATATCATATATAATTCTATATAACTACACGAAAAGAAATGATCCGCTACGTTGGCTAGGCTACTCGAGCTATTTTAGCAGGAGTAACACGGTGCGGCGGATTGAAGAAGGTGGTATAGAAAGCGGTACTAGCGGTGCGCATTCCTCGCAAAGTTTTAATGAATCTCAAGGGGTATTTGCATGATTTTCTCGCCAAAGCGATTGACTAGATATTAGGTTATATAAATTTGACAAATTTTAATAATGCAAAAGAACTAGAGCATAATATTCTAACTTATAAAGTAGTTATTTTAATTAAATTTGAATAAATGAAAATTAATTTTATTTCTTAAATCAATTTATATATCGCAACTTTAGAACCATTAAAATAATGTATTAATACATTTGAAGACTTTAGGATTCTCTAAACTTATTATTGAACGAACAGTCTGCAACAGTATATAAAAATATTATTAAATACCTATGTTTAATACAAATTTTAAAAAACACGATTTAAATACATTAAGAATAAATTTTTAAAAGACCATATATTACCTTTTAACAAGTAAAATAAGCGAGTTTAAGAGAATATAAATAAAATGTAAAAAAATTATCATTGAACAATTTAATTTTCATACAAAGTCAATGTACATAGTTAAACATTACAAATTATATGGGGAATTTATGTAAATGCAAATTTTAAGATATTTAATTTTCAATTAGAGGTCGCTTAAAAATTAAGTAACGTTATTTTTGTCAATTTTAGCCTTCTTCCCTCCCCCATTTAACGCATTTTCGCTGATTTTCCCATATATGCTTTTACACTGAAAAGAAAATTCTTAAATTTTAATAAACGTTTCCTTGAAACGTATTCAGAAAATATTTATTTGAAAATAGTAAATCTTTATTAATTTAAGAAATATGTATAACTATTGTAAAACGTTTACAAAACTATCCCAGAAACGCCGTTACTATCAATGATACATTAAACCCAACCCAGAATTTCCTTCATCCGACCCCAATCCAAAAAATTCTCAGAGGCTTCTCATTTTTTTTTCCCAACCGAGGCACTTATCCCTCTCGCGCGGAAACACCCCTCTACCTCATCTCCCTCCCTCGTCACGGACGAACGCTCGCGTAAACGAGGCGAAGCGCAGAGGCACCGACATCCGAGGGGTGGGGAAGGTTAGATAGCAACGTTTAATTTTAACTCGTCGCCGTCCCTCGCGAAATGCCGCTGAAAGATGTAAAGGGTCCAAGTGGCTCGTCCAATTCAAAGTTTAACGTCGGAGGAGGAGCGGGAGCGCGAGCCCCGCGGCTTCGGGGGGGGGAATTGTACGTGCATTAAAAATGTTTTCGAAGCTGAAGCCCCGGCTCCAGGTGCGCGTACGTACTTTTCGACGCGAGACGAGGAAACTTGAGGTTTCGCGCGTTGTCCGGAATGCGGAGAGTAATTATGATGCTGGAGGTTGATGCGAAATTCGCGATCAAACGATACCGAGCGGTCCTTGAGGATAAAATACGAAGGTGTATGTGGGTATTGCTGTGTGGATGTATATATGTGTCGGAGTACTGTACTCTTGGAAAGATTCAGGATTTTGACACTAGGTCAAATTTACGTAGGTTTTTTGGCACTGCTATTTACTTGCCGAATGAGGCATTTCTGATAAAAATATTCGATTATAATGGACCACTCCCACTTCTTGGAGCAGAATTTCCTATTAAATCCGATTAGAATGGATTAAAATTAATCTGTTTTAATAGGGAATAATAGGAAATTCTGCTCCGAGGAGTGAAAATAATACCTTCTAATCGGATACGTTTTACAGGGATGATTTGGATATTGGATATTATAGGTTTGACTGGCTTCTGGTATAATAATACAGCGAATGATAGTGAGATTGGAGTATTTTATACTACCTATTTGTACAAGTAGTACGTAATTAAAAAGATTTAGAAAATTAAGTTTTCAGTAATATATTAGATTAATGAATTACTGTTCAGCAAATAAATTAGTAAGTACTTTACAAAACCATACGAGTTCTTTTGTATCTATCTCGTATTGTATCAAATAAAACCTTTTTCGTGTATGTAAACCTGTATTTTAATGGAAATTCGAACCCCAAATCAAGCGAAATTGCGTTTTACCGTACGTATTGCATGGTTCTTGTATAACATAGAATTAACTTTTAGGGGCAGCGAAATCATATCCGATCGAGTATTCTTTTACAACGGGCTACTTTTGCAACTATCCCGTTTCATTGAAATCATGTATAAATTACAAAATACTTTCAATTAAACTTCGACCACCTTGTAGTCTGTTTGAAAGGGATTGATCGTCAATAGTCAATATAAACAGTCAATTAAGTGAAGACATTTCATCACGAATATTCGAAGTTGAATGTACCAATTTGTTCGCATTATTAATTTAAAATATTTAATGAGTCTGTACTTAAGTTCATTTTGCTTTCTTAAAGAAAAAGTATTGGTTTGATAATAAAATTTTGTTGTTATTATTTAGCGTAGAAACATATTATCTGATTTGTGAAGTCCGAATTTACTACACACAAAAAATGTTTGTTCGTATGTGTACCTGATTATGTGTGGGTGTGTATGGATCCCATCGTATCTCGTGAACCACGTGGTATAATCTTACCAACCTTTGCATGGATATTTGCTATTGATATTTACGAAGCGCTTGAAAGATTCGGCAAATTTCATCTAATCATTTTAAATTTATAGCATTTTTTCAACACTACAAATTTTTAAAGTTTAGTTTGTCGAAAACTTTTTAATAAAGAAATGTTTTTTTAACAGCAATTTTTGTACACAATAAAGTACTTATATAAAATCCTTCATTTTAAGACCGGAAGCGATTTAATATCTATCGTTGTTCATTTGATTTACTGTGTGATTAATAATCATTTTTTGCATCATACAAATTGGTGCAGTAGTTTTTGAGATTTGCGGTAACACATAAGCAAATAACAATACATTAGTATATAGATATTTTAATGTGGGTGTGTATATGTCTGTCTGATTTGGTAAATACATCAGTTATATCCTAACATAAAACAAATTACATTTCAAAACTAATTGGTTAACATAACAAATGTATTGGCATTATGTACCTACTAGATAGTGATAGATTTGTTATATCTAGTTTTTGTATAATTGTAGCTGTATATATGGGCCGCAATTTAGACTTACTACAATTGCAATTTTCTACGACCGCAATGCTTACTATTGAACTAAGTAATTGTAATGCAACAGTTACAATTAAAGAATATGTAGATGACAAATATCAATCATTAATCTTGCAGCTTTCACAGCTTCAAAGTACTCGTCGTTTTTGGTAAATCATTTGGTAGTTTGTACCGTATGCATAATTTTCATTTGATCTTTACTTTTAACAAATATTTCATAGCAATTATTAAGAATCATTTACCATTATGAATAATGTACAATATGAGTATCTTTAAATAAATATGGGCAATACTAATATTTTAAGCTGTATCTCGGATTCTAAGACCTATAGGATCAAATTACAGGGAGCGAACCTCATTTGTTGGTACCAGGAAAAGATGCTCTAAATTTCATCAAAATTCATGACCCGGATTTCATGGTCTCACCTTGTTAGCCAATGTCTCAGAGCTGAGAAATCTTATTATAAATTTCCTTTAAGTTTGGCTGGGCGTTCTATACTGCTCGCCATTCTTAAAATATTAATAGATTATTGTCACGGTTCTGTACGTTTATACGTAATTGAATTAAAAATGAATTATTTAAGTCTCTTTGAGAAAGCACCCGGGTGAAAATGTTATTATATATATAATTCTATATAAAGTGACTAACGGTATAACTTATACAATTATTCAGATTCAAATTAAACGTTCTTTGTTCGAGACCCACATCGAAATATTTTATTTTTCCATTTCTCCTTAAATAAATCCCTTTCGAATTATATATAAGTTTCTCTTTATTCTGTGCTATCTGATTCTAAAGCGTATTCCGACCACCGCAGACCCGAATGACAAACAGAAACTGATCGTCCTTAAATTTCGACTATTCGAATCTCCATCACCGCTCCAACTTCCCTTACATACAACTATCCTCTCTCTATCTCTCTCGCACACAGAGAAGCCATCGAAATTGAAACGCCGCGCTCGCTCTCCTGTCGCTTTGTCGGCGTCACACGCTCGCGCACAACTAAAGGCCCCCGCGCTCGCTCTGCAATTCGCAAACTCGATTAATTAATCGATTGATGAATTTCTCACGCTCGTTAACTCCTAGTCTCCCTCGCTCTCCTCCCATCTAAGCCCCCGCGGTACATAAATATACATGTACACCGCTGATGTATACATGTACACACGCGCTGTGTGTACCAGTGACGCGGCACTGGTAACTGCGGGCTTTGATGGCCCTGCGCGGGCGGGCTAATAAATTCCGGCTGAGTTTGCGCCGCCAAGGAGTTCAAGTTTCGCGCGCTCGCCCCCGGGAGTTGCACACGGTTACTGCCTGTGGTACGTATACGTCTCTCTTACATTTGACAGGGGGGGCGCGCCTTTGATGACGCGTGACGCGTAGGGTTGCGAAGCCTGCGCCTGCGTGGAAGTACTGTTTTTTAGGAGGTTGAGGTGGGACGGGGGGCTGTCGGCGTGGAGTGATTCAATTTTTTTCGAGAGAGAGGAGAGGCTTGAATTTTTCAGGAGAAATTGACGCTTTTTGGAGGTGGTGTCTTGATGCGAGCGATGAGAGATTGATGGAATGAGGCGGGAAGGGGACGAGTGTGTAATACGAGGTGTCGGTTTTTTGCGAGTATATGATGTAGGCGTTCTCTTTGTGTATTTTATTTAATTTTTGTGTGTAAGAATTATTTATGAATATTTGTTTGTTTGGAATATTTGGTTGTAAAAGTGATTATTTTTAATAATTATGTTTACAAATTTACTTATTGAAAAAAATCAGAATTACAATTTACAGTAATTGATTTTTAACGAGCGTTTTAAGTAAATTGCTTAATTTCTTTACGCAAGAGGTAAATAATTTTATGTTTTATTCCATTTTTATTCATAAAGCTGTACTTATTTAATTATTACCCGGGTAAATATGAGGTGATATGTATAATTTATATGGCTACACGTGGTTATATATGAGTTTTGAGTCTATATAACATATAATTGTATATAATCATGTATAATTCTATACAACTTATATATTTTCTTGTACTGCGATTGTTACATTTTTATATGTCTATTTTATTTTATTTTATATTTTAGTTTAGTTATAAAGTAATTTTGAGTTTTATATATTTTTTGTTTTTTTTGTCAGTCCTGCGTGTATGTAACAAAGTCTACCTCTTGCAGGGATTTTTGTTAATGTAAATCTATTATATATATATATATATATATATATATATATATATATATATATATATATATATATATATATATATATATATATATATATATATATATATATATATATATATATATATATATATATATATATATATATATATATATATAATCATATAAAATATATATAACTATTATTTATATTTATTGAAAAACAGTAATAGTATAATGTAATTAATTACATTAACAAAAATCCCTGCAAGAGGTAGACTTTATTACATACACGCAGGACTGACAAAAAAGCAAAAAATATATAAAACTCAAAATTACCTTATAACTAAACTAAAATATAAAAAATATATATATATAACTATGTATAACTAATTTTTACCGGGATATTTACTTATTGAAATATCTTGATAAATCTTTTAACCATTTTGTTAAAATATACTAATATTTGGGAATTCATCTATACTATATCAGAGATCCCTCCCTTATAATAATACAAATTGATAATCATACATAAATATTTTATTCCGCATGCGTTTGCTTTGTTTGTACACTCAATTTATTTCCAATATGCCCTCAGGTGTGCAAACGTACAATCGTAAAACACGCGATGGATTTTGCATAATTTAAAGAGCTCTTGGCGCTCGAGGGTAAAGTTTTTACACGAGTACAAAAAAAGTTCGATAAAGCACAGTTTGAAATCGATCAACGGTACAGATTTTCCGTGCTACACATGTATCATAAAAGAAATTCATAATTATCCAGAATCTGAATAAAAGAAATTCTATCCCAAAACTACCATATACGATATTTACCACACCATCTCGTACATATATCGTAAAAGCTAAAATAAAACACGATTAGACGTCGTTTCGCCCGATGAATCGGCCAACAGTCGGTCCGGAAATTTTACGCGCTCTCAAATGCATCCGCACCACGTGCGCAAACGCCTACAGTGCACAACAGTGGCGGCAGTTACGCGAGTCGAGTTTACGCGCCATTAATGCGCGCTTGAGCGCCGCGTTGTGTACGGTCAAGTAGTGAGAGCCGAGCACGGTCGGACATCAGTCTTTATGCGATGCGCGTACACGCGCGTGCAGATAAACTCGCGATGATGTGCACGTCAGCGCGGTAAGCGGATATTGCGTGTATCTGCGCTCTAAATATTTTGGAGGATATGCTCGGTCCTCGGGAAATTCGTATTCGAAGTGGTTATGAGAATATTAATTTTAAGTAGAGTGAATTTTCGCTTTTAGAAATAACACTCGTGAAATTGGCTTCTCCACTTTACTTTGAGTGAAAAAATCCTTGCTTAAAAAATGTGTATGTTATTTTACGTGTTAGAAATGTTTTCTAAAATGATAATGAAAATTTAAATAGTGTACTGAAAGCTGGGAAACAAAAAAGTTAATTTAGAGTACTTTTTTTGTCGGGATTTAAACCTGGATCCCTTGGACTACTGTACGAAGACTCTAATGCCAGACAATCGTTCCTGACAAGTAACTGTAATTAGAGTGAATAATCGCTCACTACAATTAAAGTGAGAAGTCATACATTTACACTCTTTAAAAACATTTAGAGAGTGTAAATGTATGCGAGAAAGTACGCGTGTGTGCATGTGTAAACATGTGTGTATACTAGTATAGGTATATGCGAGTGTACATTTGTGTGTGTCCGTCTGTGTGTGTGGGAAAGAATCTGGGAAAGGTGCTACTTTGATACTTATTGTTGAGCGGGAAAAACTTTTAGATCTGTGCGATGTATCTTCGCTCCGCTGTGCGCTTTTAGTCAGAGAGAATGAAGTTTTCCTTTCCACGTGGCTTTTGTCTTATCTTTCTTGGAGTAGGTCTCTTGTGTCGAGAGAGACTAGGATTATTTGTGACTTTTATTGTTGAAGAAACAGTTGGAAAATATTTTATTGTTGAGAGGGGTTAAATAGGGAATACGCATGATTTTTCTCTTATTTTTAAAAATTAAAGTATAGCTAAAATTATACACAAAAGTAAACCATACTTTATATATAGGCATTCTTTAAAAATATGTATTTTCAAACGAAAATTTAATTACTTAATGAAGTTACGTGGTTAAAAAATTTAATTTTGACGATGCAACAATGTAAACAATTAATATAGATAAACAATTTTAAACAGTTATAACGTAATTGGAAAGTCTTTTATAATAAAAACCCGTGATGTATTGAATTCAATTTAATAAATATTTTATTAAACTCTGTATCTGTGATGTTAATCAAAACAACAATAAAAATAATTATTTCTTTATACTTACGCCAATGAAAACTTATGCGCATGTCGCTCCAATTATATTTAATTCAGTAACTATCAATCCCATAATAAGCAGTTTAAATGCTGCTGCAAGTTATGATTTTTCAATACTGATATTTATGAATGATGTTAACATTAAATTGTCAACTAAATGAACGTTTTAGTTATATATAAAAACTGTTTCGCAGTATAAATGTAAATTTACTAGATTTGCGATAACAAGCCTCATTTCAATTAAACAATTTTTTAAGCTAAAAATAATTTAATATTAAAGTCAATCTTAATGAAAATCTGTTTTTCCAGAAATTACATGAAGAAAATCCATTCAACTTTTTGAAATTGATTTCCATAAAAGAATCTAGCTGAAAGCCATATAAGCTTATCGAACAGAAAATCCATACTGATTTAAGGTTAGCATTCATCTCATTTTGTGATTTTACCATAAGACATATTTTGATGTAATCTTTTATATAAATTATTATTTGTTGAAAAAAAAAATAATAAATAAAAATTGAGAATGTTAATACATGATTTTTATCATCTCTACTCATTATTACGATATCAATCTTTGTAGTGACCATGACACAGGCATTTTTTCGCATTCTGTAATTTTCAGGAAATAAGGATGTTATATCTCTTACTATGTCGATTATCCACAAATTCAGCAAATGTAATTATGTTTCCATCTGACATTATTATTAGAAAAGAAAAAGTTACTTCGTATACTCAAGCTTGCAAAAAGAAATCTCCAATCTGCGGTAAATCTCTTTGCTATTATGCACGTGGCGAAATACCTATATTTAACAAAATAATTTACAATTAACGTATTATTTTAAGAACACAGCTTTTAATTAAAAATGAAGAGTATTTTTTAATTACGAACGATTTGTAAATCGCAATAGTAGAATATCCGTTCGTATAAATGCTATATTTAATTATATTCTTATCCTACATCCTTTAGCATTGTGAGAAAAATCCGATTCTCCTTTTCTGCAGTACTGACGTAATCTACGTGCTCATTATAACAGAAATATAACTTTCGAGGATAATTAATAATAAGGTTCAGAGTATTTTTATGCTATTTGCGTTATAAATGAATTGTTGCGAACAGCGTGAGCGTAATTAATTTTCTGCGATTGCTGAGTTTAATACTGAGTATAAAATCATGTCTGAATATTTTTCTATCACGTAGACCTTGCGTTTCCAATTTCAAAATTATTTGAAACTGTAAACTGGCTTTGTCATTTGTAAAAATACATTAACCCTTTCAGTCACGATGCTTTACTTTCCAAGAAACATGTTAGGAACATGTTTTATAACATTTGTAAATAATTTACACTATTTTTAGAAATTGTCGGTTTGGACGTCCCGATTGTTTCTTTGTGTGTGTGTGTGTGTGTCTGTGTGCGTGCGTGCGTGCATGCTTGTGTGTGTGTGTGTGTCGATTAATCAATTTTTTTATATTTTATCAAGATAAAAAGGTAAGTAAAAAATCAAAATTTTCTTGCCTACTTTCAAGTTCACACATTTTTGTGGGAACAATTCCCACAATAAATATAAAAGTGGGATTTAGAAGCTTGTTCAAAGAGCTTTCGAATGCATGGTTAAAATAATTTTTTTCATAATTACCGTAGGACATACAGACGTTTGAAATTTCTCTTTCTTCAATAATTATTATCTCGCTACCTTTGACTCATACGAACAAATTTTACTTGGAAAAAATTTGTGTTATAGAGCATAGAATCAGCCTATATTTTCTTAGATTTAAAAAAGAAAAATTTTTTTTTATGATCTTGTAAATACTTGAAGCCTAAAGAAATCTACGAATTTATATAAATACCGCATAGTTACTACCAGAAAATCTATTTTTAGTTTCTTGATAAGTAATATATAAGCAAATTCAATTAATCAACAACATTGAATTCCTTTGGAATCATCAAAATACGATCTACAATATGAAATTGGAAAGAGCGGTCACTTTACTCTGAGCGTAACTCAGCTTTGTTTATAAATTCCGTGATACTCTAGTTATACTCAGTTAATAAACTGTCAGTTCAGACATACATATCTCTCAGTCCGCAAGCATGGGAAAAACTGCGAATTTGTCTATAGAAAGCCGTAGTGAGATTGTAGCTCTTCACAATTCGTAGATTTCTTTAAGCTTCAAGTATTTACAAGATCAAAAAAAATTTTTTTTTTTAATCTAAGAAAATATAGGCTGATACTATGCTCTATAACACATATTTTTTCCAAGTAAAATTTTCTCGTATGAAGATGATATATAATTATTGAAGAAAGAGTGTTTTTATTATTTCAAACGTCTGTATCTCCTACGGTAATTATGAAAAAAATCCCACTTTTATATTTATTGTGGGAATTTTTCCCACAAAAATGTGTGAACTTGAAAGTAGGCAAGAAAATTTTGATTTTTTACTTACCTTTTTGTCTTGATAAAATATAAAAAAATTGATTAATCGATTTGGAACAAAATCCATCTTAAAGGATACGTACAACGCTACAAAATGAGCCCCGGAGGATTTTGTAGGATAAATACAACCTTAGTAACAAAACTTTTAATTTTATGCAATTTTTTCTTTGTGTGGGCAAATAATTATGGACGGCAGTGTATATGTGTAAGAAAGAAAATGAAAAAGAAAGTGATAGCATAATAAAGAAACACATTAATTGCTTTGTTGTACTGACACCTACTGACCGTGCTACTAAGCACCCTACTATTCATGTATCCCACTATCCACGTACTCCACTATCCACGTACTCTACTATGCTCGCACTTTACTACCCACACCAATTTCTCAAAAATAAGTTTTCTTCTCGTATGAAAAATCTGAGAAACAATTGTCTTTTGATTGAAATTGTTATAACTTTTGTAGGAATATGTTAAACTATTACTATTATCGCATTACAACCTCCTAACAGCACACCTCATTTATAAATGTATTTTCATAGAGATTAATAAATTTAATAATAATGCTTCAGATAAGGTCAGATGAAAAATGTGATAAAATCTCAGGCGTTTTTTCACTTAATATTTTAGTTGAAAATCACCTGATTCCTTCCAATTGGAAGATTATTTAATTCGCATTATTCTTTATTCACATATTTCATTATAAATACATCATCTTATTTTTATGTCATATCGCATCGTTTAATGGATCAAGTGAAACTATATGATTATACTAACAGTTTTTTATAAGTACTTAATATGTACAAATTATTCCACATACAAAAAGAATATTATTATATATAATATCTATTTCCCGTAATGCATATTGATATGGTAGACTATTGAATTCTGGCGCACCTGAGATGCCCTAGTATAAGACATAACCTACTATAGTCTAAAAATGGTCACTTTTCTATCATAAATTGTATGCGGAAACAACGAAATCTCATTATTTGAGTTATCGTTACTCGATACAGCAATCTTATTACACTGAAATGGAATGGAATAATACTTTGAATACCAAAGCAAACGTATACTTGGAGAAAATTCAAATACCGAAGGCGCATTAGAGGGCAAACGTATACACAATTAGATAAACTTGGGTGAATTAATCGTGAGCTCTTACACGCTCTCTCGCCCGCTCAGGTAAAGCGAGATAATAGAGTTAGAGCAAGAGGATATAGCGCGAACGGAAGCGAAGTTGGCGAGAAAGAGACGGCGAATTAAAGAGGTCGAAAAGAGAGAGAGAGAGCCAGAGTAGGTAAAAACGTAGTGAGTGCGAGAGAGAGAGAGAGAGAGAGAGAAGCCGTAACAGATAAGAGGGAATTAATTATACAGCTCGCGAGTGAATTGAACTTCTGTGGTACTGGAAAAAATCGTTTCGAAAATTGTTACTCCGTTAATTCTGCGCTTGTGGGAGCGTATAATTTGCGCATTAGTGTTTCGATTTACTTTGAGCATGAAAAACAAAATTATGGGTACATGCGTATACAATTTGATGGAGTAATTTTAATTAGTTCTGTTTGTATTATATTGTTAATTTGGTTTTTTGCTCTGCTATTAATTAAGAACAAATTCATTTACTGCATAAACTTTCATAACTTTGTGCACTGAAAGAATTAATTAGATATGTACATAAAGTAATAAACATTTTTAAAGTTCTCTAAAAAATTCTCAAACGAAACTGTCCTAGACCACTAGAGGAAAATGGGCTGTGGCAAGCTTGTTGAATTGTACATAAAGTCATATAACTTCTACATATGCATCAATCTTATTTTTAATATATAAAAAAGAGTCTAGTTCTTTATCCACAGTTATTTATGATTTTAAGTGCACTGTAGTATCAAGAGTATTAATTATCTATTTTGCTAATGTAACATTATCCTAAAATTTAAGTCTAGAAAAATGAAGTTATGATTTCCATTTGCACGAAGATAAGTATTTAATATTTTCAAAACTACGATGTAAATTCTGCAACATTAAAGTGAAAATTATTTTGGCGAACTTAAAGCATTAAATAAATTTAAGAAAAATTCTTTTGTAATGTCAAAACATGTATTTATAAGTGATAAAATATAAACTTTCTAAATGTAGAGGAGAGTATTCCAGTATGACTACCCATAGCTATTTTAGCTGTAACTTTTGTGAACTAAGGTAAAAAGGAAAATTTTTATTAATGGAATTAGTTGTATAGGACCTTTTTGACGTAGTAAATTAGTTTTGGTCAAAGTTAATAATCTGAGTTAAGTATTAATTAATAACAAAAAATGGGGGTTTTGAGTTTTTAAAAAAGTGTCTCCCAGTATGACCATCTAACGTTTACAGCAGAGTATTTTAGCTCTAAATGCTTAAAAATTGTGATTCAAAAACAGGAAAATGTTCAAAATACCATGTTGTTTAAATCTATTTTAATTTAAATCATATCATATATGAAATAATTAGTATTTAATTTGCTATTATACTGAGCATGTATTTATCCCTCGGGAAATAACCTTTGACACGGAAATTAACGGCTTTTTCGTTATTCTCGTGAGAATCTACGGAATTGTGATTTAAAAACCAGAACCTCTGATAATATTGAATAGAACTATAATTAACATGCATCTGATCCAGTATATAAAGTACTGACATCTAGCGGTATGAGCCTAATAGCCATGGGTCGTCATACTGGGGAACTCTTCGCTATTCTGTTTGTTACAAAATTTTTTGTACGGACACAGCTAAAAAAAGTTTTGGTTTCGAAGGTGGTATTTCAATTTTTCTGGAAAACTGAAGCATTTTATATAATTCCTATCGGTTTGGCCTCGTGTGTTTCTCGGGATAAAAACAAAGAGATTCGTTCAGGTTTTTATTGAAATGAACGCAGTAGTTCTTGTGCAATTCATAACAATCAATCAAACCAATAAATGTAGTAAGGAATAGTATGGATAATTATGTGGCTTATGTGGCTTATGACGCCTTCATACAAATATTATTAAAGTACTAAAAACACTATTGTTCTTACAAAAAATTAAAATTAAAAAAGCAATTAGAATGATTGCAGACGATTCCAATTCCATTCAAGATCCTCCACGCATTCCTTCCCCCGCAAATAAACAAAACGCATTCCTCACTCAACACCGACCACCAGCTTCCTCCACAAGTACCCAAAACCCACATAAATATACCTATATACACACAACTCCTTCGCGGTCTCTCTCGCGTAATCGCCATTCGCTCATCCTCTCTTCCTCATCACTACAACTCCTCTCTCCCTTTCTCTCTTCCTCTTCTCCAAAGACACCCCGTCTCCATTACGCCGCCCGCGCTTCCCACGGCCTCGGCTCGTTTAAAAGCGTCGCGCGGGCCGCAGAACATTCCAAGCTCGCGCGCCTTGACCCTTCCGTCGGCGCCGCGGCTGCGTTCGCCGGCCCCTTGACGTCACACCAATGGAGTCGCGCGCGCGCGCGCGCGCCCTTGATACCCGCTGCGCGGAGCTGACAGCCGAGCCCGGAGATGGGGAGATGGGATATATAGGGGACGCGGATTGGATGGGATCTTTTGAGGGATTTTGAGCCCTTTGTGGATACGACTGTGGGGGGGCCGTTGCTTTTGAGGCGGGAGACGAGAAACTCTCTTTTTTGGATTAGGGGATGAATGAATCGAATTTCGACGGGGGGTTGTTATTGCGATGCTTCTGTGGGTTTGCGAGGATTTATTTACGGATCGTTGATGGTAGGAAAATTTTCGTAGAAGTTAAGTAGAATTGAGCAGTTGATCGAGTATTGACCCTTTGGTTTTCCGTTGCAGTCACACGGCACATTTAGAGCATGAGAAATATTGTGCATTTACGAGGTCGCTGTGCAATATATGCGGAACTTTGAGATACATCTGTATTTTACTCTGAGTAGCCTGAATAAGTGAAACTCACTTATTCTAAGTGAATATAGTCAGTTAGAGTATGTTAATATAGTCACTTAGAATAAGTGAATATAGTCACTTAGTCTATGTTCAGAATCGCTCGTTTATTAAATAAGTGAGCAAATCTGAACTTATTCGAAGTGCTTATTCACTTATTGTAAGTGATTTTCACCTATTCGGATTTAAAGAGATAGTATATATAGAGAGCAGTCTTGAGGAGAACGATTTTTGAATTTGGATTTTATTATTAATTATATTAATTCAGTAATGAAAGCATTAACAGTAACTACGAAACACGTTACGCTGATGCTTTATATATTATATATTAGACTATATTGAAAATATCTATGCGTAAGTGTATGGATATGGGTGATTTTCACGAAACTATCCTTTTTAGTGGCCCATCTTATAAATGCTATTGAAAATTGTTTTTATAATTCAAATCATGTGATTATGGAATTATTATTTGTTTTACTAAAAGATCCATGATATTAAATAACATATTCAGCATAATAAAGTAGCGTAAGCAGGCAAAATATACCTCAAATGTCCTCTCCGTGGCAAGTTTCTAGTTTTATTTTAAGCAGTAAATTAAATATAACTGTCTTTATGTCAAATTAAGGTCATTTTAAAATTGTGCAACTTAAAGTACAAATTAATATGAAAATTTTATATGCAGTCAGAGTTTGTAAAAGTTTAATTTACTAGTTTAAAATATCACTCAATCAATGTCTCTGTCCCCTCCGTGGCAACAAACATTCACGTCCATCTCATCGAAAATAATGTTAAAGTCCAGAAAAACAATGTATTCTAATCAAACATTAACAAATGTGTAACATGCATTTATAAAAATTCAGATATATAAGGCTTGCGTAATAAAAGCAGTTTGATACCACGGAGGGGGCATCAAAAAGGACAATTTCGTGAAAATCACCCATATTTGTAATATAGGCTGGATTGCATTTCGATGTTACTAATAACTGAAGTGCACAGTGCTTTCGTGTATATTTAATAGGCTCATCAAAATTTATTATACATATTAAGTTCAATTACACAGAATATAGATCATACATTATTATGAACATCCTAAATGAATCGCAATAGTCCTTGTACAAATGTAACTCGAGTCATTTTTTTTATGTAAAATGGTAATGAAGGTCAAAGATTGATATCGAGTAGGTAATTTAGCTTATGGAAGACATACATTAAACAAGTTTGTGTTTAACAATTTTTAGTATTCTAGTTTGCCAGTTTGCATTTTTAAATGGGAATCTAAAAAAGTGCTTTTATAATATTTATGTTCTTGTGATTTCTTCAGATTGGTTGACAACTCTACTTATATGAGGCAGATATATTAGTTTTGCCCCTAATACAAATTCTAATTAGTAATAGTTTAATATAATTCATGGATTATAAATATTTAAAGTAAAAGGTTGTAGTGTTTTAATTACCTACTTATTAGAATTTTAATTTTCGGTAAATTACACTCTTTTTGCCAATTTTCTTAAAGTGAAAAACTAAAACCAGCTCCACCACAGTGAACAGTGTAAATAGAATATTCTAAGCAACAAGTCGCATGTTTAGAAATTTAGAGATACACTGCCGTAAAAATGGAACCTTAAAAAGAAAAATGAAAATTAAAAAAAAATGTAATTTTTAATTTTTTCTCAATGAAAATTTTTATAATACGATGAGTTCAAAGAATTTCCAATACTCGTATAAAATATAGAGAACAGAGTGCAAATACGCAGTTCACACCTACATTTTAAATGCAAAAAATTACATGAGTTTTAATAAGCTTTTAAAAGTTTTAATAACTAACCTACCCGCATTATATAATTTAATGATGCAAATAATTTAAATATTTAATATACGATGCTCATGCAGCGTAAAGCGATTGTATGGCTAATAAAGTTAAGGTCAGTGCTTATTTCATTGGAATAATTGTATTTACATAATTGTACCGTGCATTAGCGGTAACCTAAATATTTATCTTCTGCATTTATGTACTTAGATGTAAATCAGGCGTTAAATAAAATTCTATGTATTAATTTTGTGATCTATTTTTAATGTTTATTTAACACTTGAATCAATTATTTATTTCAGTTTACATACAATTCAGCTCTACATAACCTTTTTTAGACAATTTTCAACAAGGAGATTGTACATGACCCAATATGGCGTGGCCTCGATATGTCAATTAGTACGCGATAAATCTGGCCGTTCCCGCCATCAGCAAGTGTGAACCGTTCATCTAAGTTGTCTGACGATTGAATTATATCGGTTCTGCGGAACTCCCTGGGTTTCAGGACTAATTTTTTTGCGTAATTTGTTTATTATCAATACGATTAAAGTTACTTTTATCCAAAGTACTAACAAGTACTCCATACTAAAAATCTATAATATTATCAATTTTTACGTTCTGGTCAGTTCATTTTAGAATGTGTAGCATAAATAGTAGATATTTTCCGCTTTCAAAAATGTTTACGATTACTTTTAAGTATCCTGTCAAGCTTAACACCGCTCCAGAACACATTATACTTGTTTAATTTTTCTGCCCTTTTCTTACCTCTTTTTTATCCACCTACTATTTACCTCTTTATTTTAAGTTGATACGTATTTTTGCAACCAATGTACTAAATATGGTCCATCACCCGTACAAAAGCTTTCAAACGTTCAAATTTACATTAGTTGCTCGGTAATAGTAACAAAATCTTCAAAATACGAAACTAAACACGATTAGAAATAATCAAGAATTTGTTAAATTAGCACTACAATATTCATAAATTTCTTACTACGCGTATTTTCGAACCGTGTATTCATGCACTGCAGTTACTCGTTATACAAAATAATTCAGGCGAACTTCTCAAACTCTCTGATTGCACGATCTACCAGATTTATCCCGCACTAACCGAGATTTCGGAAACGAGCCACAATAATAACACACGTATATTGTTTCCTCATTTAAAATTTCAGAAATTCAATTAAAATATTCCTTTTTCACTTAATAACCCGACCAGCCAAATCCCAATAAAACACACACACACACTGCATCATTCTCGCTAAAATCCGTTACCTACTTAAAACAAACAGCACCCCAAACCCCCAAATACCAATCCTCCTCCCTCCATCCACATTACCTCGTCCATCCCATTATCATTCCCACCTCGCCTCACCTATGCCCGCCTCCCACCTCCTCTACACCCATCGCTAATTTCCAGGCCGCAGCACCGATAATTCCTCGCGCGCCTCATCGGAAGTCCCTCGTGGATAAGGCGTGACCGTCATCCTCTCGCCGTACGTAATCCTCGCGGTTTTCCCACCCCAGCGGCGAATCGAGGCTACGTACGCGCGGAGGAATCGGAGCCAAGCCACCGACGCGATGCTTCTTCGTTTGGGCCGGCGTGCAGCGGCGTGGCGCACGCGAAATCGAATGGGAATGAAAGGGTCGGGTTGACGCGGGGGGGATGATATGGGTGGGTCGTTATTTATCGACGGCGGAGGCTCGGAGGCTTTGATGCATCGGGGTATCGTTTTTATCGCGAGCGCGGTGCTTGGGTGATGGATACGTATGCGCGGGGTTTTGGTCGAGGGGAACGACGATGGGCTTCATCTTTTGCGAGTTACTGCAGCTTTTGGGATACGTTGGCATTGAGAGGAAATGGGATACTCGTTCTTGTGTTTCGCTTTTTTTGAGTTTAGTGCTTTCTGTATTTGCTGTTCTCTGGAAGTGCGCTCGCAAATTGATAGAAGAGGGGTAGGTTTATTTGCTTGTGGAGGTATGTTGTAGTGTAAAGGGCGGATTTTATTGGCGCTCGGTGATTTAAGGAAAATATTGTTTTCTTGGATTATTCAAGAACGAGGGATAAAAGTTAGTGGCATTGCCCTGTTTCTTACATTTTTATTAACATTTCAAAAGTAACTTTTTTTTATTAAAATCAATTAAAATTGACTGCAGTCGAGTAGTACATAAAGTCGTGTGTATAAAGAAAACGAAGTTGTTTATGGCTTTCGTCATTTAACATGTCATGATAGCCTAAACCAAACAATTAAAAATGATTTTAAGTTAGTATGCGTTTGAATATCGTACTTCCCATAATATAACAATAAGATTACAAGTTAAAAAATGTTTCAAAAATTTTGTCTTTGTAATTGGCTACAGTGGAGCACTACAAAGTCATATGCTCAAAAAAATATCCATTGGCTTTTGAAAAGTGAACAATTGTCAATGATTCTTATATATTACACTTGTAATTAATATTACCAGAATTAAGATGAAATATCTTCAGTCTTTACAACAATTTAGTAATCCTCCTGCGGACAAAGCCGACGTTTCTCGTCCAAAATACACGTCATATTTTGATACGTTCTCCATCGTAAATTTAAATCCTTAAATTTCACGAACATCCGCAAGCTTACAAATTGAAACTAAATAGTACAGCTTCAATTTAGGAGCTTACAGAAGTTTGCAGAACATTACGTTTTAGATTTACATCCCATCAAATTCAAATGTGTAAGCATATAAATTAGTGCACATGAGAGTTAGTCCAAAAAGGCAAACAAAAAATTCCTTTTACACGGTAAAATGTTCTCGCAATATGTTGAAAATTTAACTTAAATTTAACAGGTTGAGCGCTACACGGTACAAATATGTACCGTGATTTAATACAATTTCTTTTACACTTTGCGTTACTATAAAGTAACCATTATGTATGTGTATCTGCCACAGGCAGATTTACACGGCAGGAGATATTAGAAACTCAAACACTTTTTACATTAATTTCACTTTATTTTGTCGAATCGAGAGAACTATAACATGCTTACGTATCTATGTCTAAAACAATACTGAATCGCATTTTATTGACTAGCAGACAAAGCAGCCTCGTAATGCTATTCATTTGTGTACATTCATGATATAATAACATAAGTCGAAACTCGAAAAATATTCTACTTGATATTTGAAACTTCAAGATTCGTGAAATTTTGGAATATAAATATTTTTACAATTATTATTGAACGAGCTTATTCATTTATTAAAAAATATATTATGTCTGTCCGTAACAGTATGCAACTGACTTTTTTTAATTCTTTGCAAACTCGAAAGCAAGTAGAAATGTATTTGCACATATATAATTATACTAATTGACTTATACCACTATTTTTCTATTTTTATGCAAATAAACTAATCTTATCCAATTCAATTCGGCTTATACAATAGCGGCGCTCAACCTGTTAATTATAAAACCGTGTCAATATTTCCATTCTAAATTCAATCAAACCAATAAGAAAAAAAATCAATAAACGAAGCTCCGAAATCGAATCCCTACCCCAATCAACACCTCCCGACCAAACGAGATTCCCGTAATCGAAGCTCCCGCCAAAAAGCAAGCCCCCCGTAACTCACTCCAAGCTCTACACCCTCCCCCTCGAATCGTAAAACCAAAAGCCCATAGGACCCGTGGTCCATAAACCCACTCTATACCCACCGAAGATCCAGCGTCCTAATTCACGCGTCGACGCGGCGAGCAATATAAACGTTACTCGAAGCGCGCCATAAACGCGGCGGCGACAGCAACTGCCAATCTGCATGTATCCTACACACAAGGTGTACACGCGCTACATACTAACGGCGTGTCTCGATAATATTCTTTATCTCGTGGAGCAGAAGCGGCGGCGGCGGTGGCGGTGGCTATTGTTTCCCTCGTGCTGCTCTGCATTCGCGTTATCGACCAATTGTTCCACACGACCTCCCCCCTCCTTCTGTGTGTGTGTATACATCGTGTACGGGGAAAGAGCGCGGAGCGTAATAAACACTGCGGTGCGCCGGGCTGTAGCGAGCGCTCTTTAATTATTTCGTGAAGAGAGGAAAGAGAGAGAGAGAGAGAGAGGGAAGGAAATTTATTTGGTAGTGGTGGGGGAATCGACGATATATTTTGAAGTGAAATTTGGGATCCTGAGTAAAGAAACTTATATATAATTATATGTAACTATATATAAATCTAGAGGGATTTATTAAATACAAAATTAAGTATCTCAATTTGGGGTTTGAACCGAGAACCTTTGATTTACCAGACCGTTACTTTAAGGGAGTAGCCGTGCTAATTAATTTTCTTACAATCTTTTGAAAATGTTGACTATATGATTATATTGATGATTATATTATCTATCACAGGTCAAAAATTCAGACAGCCTAACGTCACGTTTAAAGTTTTGATATTTAACATGTAAGACCTATACGAGGTATGCCTTAATGATCCATTTTTATGCATAACGTTTAGTATTTTCTTAGAATTCATTTAAAAATTAATATGTTACGTAGAATAACTATATATATTATGTAAAAAAAAGTAGAAGAGTCGCTAGTCGTCTTATATTACATATATACTTAGTAATCGCAATTGCAAGCCCAATGTTATCGCTATATCTACATAGTGATACAATTCCATTCAAAAGTTTATATTATGCTTCGTGCTTAGGGTTTTTATACGTATTTCACGTTATTTATGTATATATCATGCTACAATATAGTGTAATTTACACTTTGAAGGATTTACAATCCTGGTGATATATGGTGATTTAGAGGAACATTAACCTTTGACTACGATTGTTGCACGACTACCTCCTTAACCATTGATGTAATATGTCTTGTTTCTAAAACATCTGAATAATTGTCTAAGATCTACCGTTAGTCAATTTATGTATAATTATATATAAAATCATTTTCACTGGGGATATTTGTTGTTGTGGAGGTGAGGAGGTGCGAGGATTGAGTTCTCGGAGCACAGATCAGGTGAAATTGATTTATGCATTTATTTGAGAAAGTGATGTTGCACACAGGATGAAAAACGAGGTTGAGATATGGGTAATGCTACCAAACTTTTAGAATAAGGCTATGAGTGACCTACTTTGATTTCGAAATACTTTTTCCTTCAAACTATAAATAATATGATTTTTAGAAAGGTTGCGTTATATACATAAGCATTGCCGTAAATTCTTAAGCTCGACTCCCATCTATTATAAAGATTCGCTTTTTTTGAAGTAAAACATATTGAGTATCAGTGTATTAGAACATTTGAAATATACAATTGATTGGAGATACACAAAAATATTAACTGTTCCGGTGATTACGCTGTTGAAAATATTCAGCTACAAATTCTTGTTTAAATACATGTAATATACAGCTAAAATTCACCTATATTTGATTGGATTCCAGCTAGATTTGGCTAGAAATCAGGTAAATTTCTAGTTAGATTTTCAGCTAAATATTTCAGATTTAATTCAGGTGCATTTTTAGGTAGATTTCTAGTCATCTACCTGGAAATCGACCTAGATTCTAGTAAATTCAGTAAGAATAAAAACCAATCCAGGTGAATGAAAACTGAATTTTGGTTGAATTTCCAATCGGATACTTTCAATGGGGTAATAAAGAGCTCACGAAACGCATTTACTGTTATGTAAATTAAAATCGTTTCAATTCGCAATTAAATAAAAATATATAAATCACACATTTCAATATGATAAAATAACGCTGGCTTTTATTTCTCAATTTGTAACGTTCTCATTGTAAAAATCAAGTATGGATTACATAAAAATAAAATAATACAATTGAATAATCAATGTAATCGTACACACATTTAATGGATTACATAAAAATAAAATAATACAAGTTAATATAATCAATGTAATCGTACATAAATTTAATTCTTTGTTAATTCATTGCGAATCATTGATGGTACACAGATACTTTAAAAAATCACACACATTATACCATCAGATGTCGATATACACAAAATAGCAGCAACCAGATTAATACTCATTTAACCCATTTCTTCCCAAGCGGCCATTTTATAGTCGATTGGTTTTTTGCCTAAAAAATTGTCGAAAAAAAAATAATAATAACCAATAGCACTTTTCTGAAGTAAAATTGTCCGCTCTTTCCGATTCTGAAGTCAGAATTTTGAAATTTCCGTTGGAAAATTTCAAATTGGCGGTTTTAGGCAAAAAACCAATCGACT